>CM030899.1:25293812-25772024 GCA_018136845.1 Heterotis niloticus | reverse complement strand
CAGCAGATGGGTAAAAGAGACGGTGGGGCCCCCCGGGGTGGCCCCGGGCGTAGATCCCCCCCCCCCCCCCACCGAGTTCGTTTGTCGTCAGCAGCGACGGTGCACCCCCCCGCCGCCATCTTGAATTTTAATGTCGATTTACTGCAAATTTTTGTTTCCTTCGCTATTTTATCGACGGGGTTTCGCGGCGCCCCGGGACCCTGGGAAGGCGGCGGAGGCCACGCAGCGCACAGGCCGTGGTGAGTACCCCCCCCCACCCCCGCCGCCAAGGGGCGTCGCCATGCCGAAACACGCCGTTATTCCCCACTTTTTTCTGGGGGAGACACGGGGAGGGCGGCCGCGGTGGGATCGCTAGGGCTCCTCGCAGCGCCCTGGGGGGTCTCTCCGTGTACCCCCCCCCCCGTGCTAAGCGGGATATTTAAAGCGCCGACGTTAAAGGCCACGGGGGTGTCGAGGCGTCGCTCCATCACAGGCATATTTACCTGTTGGTTTATCTCACCTACACAGGTAAGACAGAGACGATGGTGGTGGGGGGGGTCTACTGTCAGTCCCAACAATGAGACTTAATTCCAATTTTTGGGGTCTTTCACTACCTGTGCCCTGCATGCGTCCAGGTGGGATGGGGGGTCAAGTATCCCCTGATGCTGATCTTAATTCCCCCCGTGTCTTCCTGACTCCGACCAGGAGCTCCTCTGTCACTGAGAACTTTCCTGAAGCCGAACCGGGCCTTGGGGGGTCCGAACCGGTCACTGGGCTTCCACCCACGCGCGTTTTCTTCGCGACACCTTTTTTTTTTTTTAAACATATTTGTTACACATTTGTTACGTCGTTGCTACATTGTAGTTGTACTACGTGTGACACTTGCAGTGGCCACCAGATGGCGCTGTGGGACCGCGCAGAACAACAACACTCCCTCCCCTTCCAAATTATTTGCCTCCAGTTGTGCACATTCTTGCTGTGTGTGATCATCTGGCCTATTCAGTCTCGGCTGGATTATAATCTTATCCATACAAGTGCCTTCAAGGCGAGCGATGTCTTCTTTTATCTGTAGCGGCAGTGATCGGTTGAGAAGATAATTTTTGGGGAAAGGGTTCGCCACGTGCAGGTGGCGCACCTTGGAACTGATGGCGGCGCACTTTTCCCGCATTTCCCTCCCAGTTGATCGCTTCAGTTGCGCAGCTGTGCAACACGCGTGTCGTCGCTTCATATCTCAGCCACGACGGGGCGCTGTAGGCAAAAAATGTTCCCTTGCTGAAGGCGTTTGCAGTTTTGTGAAAACATTGGTATTCACCTTAATTTCAATCATATTCATCTATCTTTCATCTTCAGTTGATGTTTTTCTTCTGAGGAACCGCCAGTCTTAGTCTGCTCACTAGGTTTTACCCATTTGTACAACTGTGCATTTTTTTAAAAAAGAAATACCTTTGTCCATGGTGAATTTTTACAGTTATTTACCTATTTATACTGCAGGGTGATATTACTGTATCATCTCAGTGTAAGTACCTCACTCAAGGGTACTACAGCAGGACTGAGGGACCTTCAGGGTGCAAGACAACCATGCCACCTGCTGGCCCACACTGCTTGCTGAACTTAGAAGGTCTAACGTGAGCGGCTTGAATTTGCTGTCACTCCTTTACCGATGTCACGCACACCAAGTTCTGCTTTTGTCTCTGTACTTCTTCTACAATATGGCTACCAAATATTTATATAACACTTTGATTACTGTGGTTTACCACAAATTAGAGGTACAACGTGAGTCAAGGATACCGAGATGTTTTTCCTTGCGCAACCTTATTTCGTCATATTTGTAAACTGTGGCAGGAATCCCATATGTTTGAAACTAATATCTAAATCTCCGTACATATATGTGTAATAATATCAATAAATTCCTCTACTCTGCCCCTTTTTACCCCAGGAGAAGCATCTGGGTTCCCCTCACCAGGACTCTATAGGGCATTTCCAGCGTAGAGACTAAATGCGACTGGACCAGGTGGGCTGCTGGCATGAAGTGGCCAGGCGAGTCCAGGACCATGGTGCTCAGCAGCAGGCAGTCCAGCAGCAGGATCTCGAGCGAGCAGCCCCCGCTGCGCCACTGCAAGCGCTCCTTCAGCGCCCGGAGATGTAGCAGGCGTGAGTCTCCCATTGTGACATCATCACACAGGCCCATGTGTCCAAAGTCCTTTGTCCAGCTCATACCGGAAATTGATGGAGCTGCCAGATTAGACAGTTTTCTTCTCGTAGAACGTGTGTGTGTGTGTGTGTGTGTGTGTGTGTGTGTGTGTGTTTATTTATGTTAAAAACAAACCCACAATGAAACCCAGCAAGAAGGCCTGGTGTTCCACATCTGGGTCTTATTTCTCCTTTTCACCAGGGATCTCAAGCGTGGGTTTGAATGAAAGCTCTTAACTGCAGCTGGCTGGCTTCCTAACTGCCCTGCAGAAACACACACCCCATTGACATGTGCGCATGTGCCAGATCTGCTCAGGAGAGAACATTTGAGAAGAACGTGCAGAACGATAATTGAAAACTCAAGAGAACAGTCCACCACAACATCCTAAGTGACACCATATGTTGCTTAAACCTGACAGAATAACTAAGGAGCCGTTTCCATTCTTCACATGGGGGTGTTTAGTCTCAAATCCACCTTTTTCTCCAGTTAGTCAACTAAAGTTAGCACGTGTACACCATATGTATATTAAGGGGCTCCCCCTGCCCCCACCTCAGGTTTCGGTGCCACGCCCCCGGAGGCCGAGAGGCGCTACGTTCCCTCCTCGGGGATGAGCGCCAAGGAGCTGTGTGAGAACGACGACCTCGCCACCGGCCTGATCGTTGACCCCTACCTCGGCTTCCAGACCCACAAGATGAACACCAGGTTGGCGCTGGCAGGCCACACCATCCTGCGCATCTGCGTCTACGTCGCGCTCAAAGGACAGGGAGGTCAAAGTCCAGCTGGCACAGGGTTTAAGTGCAGCAGTGGTATGACTAGGATATGCAGATATGGGATGTTTAAAAAAAAAAAGAAAAAGACACAGCTGAGATTTGCACCCTGAATGTGGGCAAGATGGATGCCCAACATTAATGGCGTCCCCCTTCCCCGGCAGGTTCCGACCTATCAAGGGTAAGCGGCAGGAGCTGAAGGATGTAGTCAAGCATTTCCAGAAGCACGACAACCTGGAGAAGGCCTTCGCGTCGCTGACGACGGGGGACTGGGCCCGACACTACTTCCTGCACAAGAACAAGCCCAAGGAGAAGCTCTTCAAAGAGCACGTAAATGTTCTCGCACGTAAAGCACCCCGCTTCACAACACGCATTTTCCACCTGTGCTGTTATTTCGCCTTGAGCCGGCACATAAGGTGCACACCGACGTCTGAGACACATTCCTCATATTGTCCTTAAAATCACTGACTTGTTCTTCCACAGGTGTTAATCTACTTGCGAATGTTTGCCGCTGACAGCGGTTTCGAAATCCGCCCGTGCGATCGATACTCTTCTGAGCGAAATGGCGCAAAAATTGTTGCGACAAAGGACTGGTAAGGATGTGTGTTCGTGCAGCACAGAGCGCTTTAATTAGCTGTCACCCTAGTTCAACCAGATCAGTGTGTCTAGGTGAGGCATGTTCTGGCCTTTCATCTGTTATGGGCTGCAGGAAGAGGAACGACAAGATCGAATACCTGGTGGGGTGCATTGCTGAGCTGTCTACGTATGAGGAGAACATGCTCCTTCGGCATGGCGAGAATGACTTCAGTGTTATGTACTCCACCCGAAAAAACTGCGCCCAGCTTTGGCTTGGTCCCGCCGCTTTCATCAACCACGGTAAACCCTCCCATTGCGCCTCACTCGCCCCCCCACACATCAACAGCACATTGACTGTCAACTTGAAACTTCTCCATTCGAAGATCTTAACATCTCGCTCAGCATAAAAGTAGTCACAGTCTGCCCCCGGCCTCGTGTCATAGAAAGATGGACTGTAAAAGAACATAATTTGTATTGCAACGATTTAAAGAAATGAGAACGTGAAATAACTTTCTCTTTTGCGCTTTCAGACTGTCGGCCGAACTGCAAGGTGAGTGTGTTTTGTGCAGCGTTTTGAAATGTGTGCCCTGGTATGTGGGAGCGCACGCGTGGCTCTCACCTTCTCGGCATGTTCTCCTTGCTTCAGTTTGTCTCCACTGGCCGCAATACGGCTTGCGTCAAAGTTCTGAGGGACATTGAGCCTGGGGAGGAGATTTCCTGTTACTATGGCGATGGCTTCTTCGGGGAAAGCAATGAATTCTGCGAATGCTACACTTGCGAAAGGTTTATTGCGGTCCTTTAATTCTGTATTTTCTTACCGTCCTTAGTATTTATGAATTGAAAAAATAAACCGTCGGAATCCAGGAGGCGGTTGAGCTTGGAAATCCTTATTTTATTATTAATTGTTTCTTGTATACAGAAGAGGCACGGGTGCTTTCAAATCGAAAACGGGGCCCCCCATGGAGATTCCTGTGATCAACAGCAAGTACGGCCTGCGGGAAACGGACAAGCGGCTCAGCCGACTGAAGAAGCTTGGGGAGGCGAATGAGAGCTCTGACCGCCAGTCCGCAGGCTCCCGTGCAAACAGCGCCTGCCTGGAAAGGCGTGGGGTGCATGGATGTAGGTTCCTTAGCATCTGGGCGCTAAGGATCATCTTACTCTGTACAAATTAACGTACGCTCACCATTTGACTGTGGCAAATGACTCCGCTTTTGCTCAGCAGACTGTATAGACAGATAGTTGTATGACAGATTATTGCTCTTCATTTTAGTATCTACACTATATGACCAAAAGTGTGTGGACCTCCTCCCTTCTAATGATTCGACAGTGCTGTTTCAACCACATCCATACAGCATACAAACATTCTAGACAGTTGTGTGCTTCCAGCTTTGTGGCCACAGTTTAGGTAAGAAGCTCCTTTCTTGCTCCAACATGACTGTGCCCCCCCCATGCAAAAAGCGAGCTCCATAAACACATGGTTTTCCCACATTGGTGTGGAAGAACTCGAGTGGCCTAGACAGAGGCCTGACCTCAACCCCACTGAAAAACTTTGGGATAAACTGGAGCACCAACTATGAGCCAGGCCTTCTCACCTGGCCTCATTGTTGCTTTGTAGCTGAATGGGTGCAAATTCCCACAGCCGAGCTCCAAAATGTGGTGGAAGGCCTTCCCAGAAGACCGGAGGCTGTTATTGCAGCAAAGGAAGTAAAACTCCATATTAATGCCCATGGGTTTGGAATGGGATATTCAGCAAGAACATAGAGTGTGATGCTTAGGTATCCACATACTTTTGGTCATACAGTATATATGGTTTTAACCAGTGGCTTACAGTAGATCAAATAAATCCCAGTACTCTTTTTATTGGGCTTTTGGCTGTGTACTGGTTAATATCTGCAAACTATTAAGTACTGAATTCAGAATTTCTGTACTAAATTAAATATATTGAGATATCACTTATGTTCGCACTATATGTCTTAAAAGGGAAACGCATTTTGAAAGAACAGTTGCAAAGTGCTATGTGAGCTGACTTGCAGTGTAACTTGGTGCACTCTTGAGTAATGAAATGTTGCTGTGAGACTTTTATAAAGAATGACCATGTACTACAGTACCGGTTTTACTGGTACTCGCCCAGAAAATCTTGTCAACAGGGGCAGAAAAGAGCTCCAGGGGATCATGGGAATTGATGGTGCACAAGAAAAAGTCCCAGTTCTCCAAAAAGCAAAATGTAGATGTGGCACTGCTGCTTACCATGAGTATCACCCACTTCAGGCATTTCATTCCTGCCTGTTCTATTTTATAAGCTAAAAGGTGCTGGTACATGTATGAATTAAAAATCAAGCTACATTTACCCATTAAAACACCTCCTAATCTTAACTGACACAAGATATTTTTTTTTTTTTAAATGTGAACAAACATATCCTATGTTGGAAGATTACCTGCTTCTGAGTTGAATACAGTTTCTCAACAAAAAAGTCAATAAGTAAAAATATAGGTTGTTTTTATCTTTTTAGAGATATTGTTTTAATAATGTTCACAGTGGAGTGACAGTATCTACAAATATGATTGATTATTTGATTGCTTATTGCCATTATTATCCAGTAGCCTTGATGTTTTACTGAGTTGAATTACTGTGTTGTTTCAGTGACGAGAAGAGGAACAGCCAGCAGTGCAAAAAAGTTCAGCAAATCTGGGGCTGTAACCCGGCAGCCTCCATCGAGAACTTCTTCCTCTACCTCATCTGCTAAACAAAGTCATTTAAATAATTCAAGGTTACCAAAGAGGCTGAAAATGAAGCTTGTAAGGCCTTCGCTCACCCAGTCAAAGCTAAGGAGCCGCTCTCAGGGTTCTGAGCAGAAGGCTAAGCTAGATGTGGGCAAGCTGGGTCTCAGGGAGCCTAAGGTGATCTTGTGCAAGACTGTGGAAGTGAACAAGGAGAAGGAAGCTAGAGGGGCAGTAAAGATTGAGGGCTCGACAGGCTGCTTATCCAATCAGGTGGCTGAAGAAAACACCCACAGTCCTCTGGAAGGGGCCTATTCTTGCACTTATAGAACTCGAAGGTCCACCCGAGCTCTCCTAGGCACTGAGGGCTCTTCTGATATTAAAGCAGAATCCAATCTCCTGAACAGTCATGATCCTGTACCTGGCAGTATGGTCATCAAGACAGAACCAGGGGACTTGGAGGAGTACATGGGTCATGGGCCCCAGGTTAATGGACCTGGCTTGGAGGTCAGTGGACCCAGAAGAGGAGCGTGTCCGAGGCGAAGGCGGCCACAGCAGCTGAAACCAGACCAATCGGTCAAGTCAGAGGAAAGTGGGATGTACGGGGAAGCGTGTACCCAGGAAGGCGTCCTGGACCTGCGGCATGCCGATGTAGCAGACTATGGGGAGGTGATGCTGGGCCTCCCCCCGGACTGCAGTGGTGCTGCCACTCGCTCCGGCCTTTTCCGCAAGGAGCGATCGAGAGCCAGTGGCCGAGCAGTGGGCCAGGGCAAGAGAAAGAGGTGCATCACTCGCTATGATGCTCAGCTCATCCTGGAGAACAGTTCAGGGATCCCCAAGCTGACGCTGCGGCGGCGGCAGGACAGCAGCGGGGCCGAGCTGAGGGAGTCGTGCCGCGGCGGTGCTAAGCCCACCCCCGGTCCCTCTAAGATCAGCATCAAATTTAGCAAGGAACGCAACAAGGACACCAGTGGCTCCTATGTGGCTCGGCTGAACAACGGCTTTGGCCACGGTGCTCACGGTGGGGCTGCTGCCACCAAGCTGAAGATCCAGCTGAAGCACGAGGAGCATGGGCGAAGAGTCTCCACAAAAGGGGTGTCCTTGAGGGCAACCCACAAACGCAGGGGCAGGGTGAATGGGACTCGCAAGAAAGACGAGGGGTCCCTCTCAGGGGAGGAGTACTTCGAAGACGACTATGTGGATGACTTCTCTCCCCACCCACCTCCTAAACGTCTCCGGCTGATTGTAGGGAAAGACTCCATAGACATCGATATCTCCTCTAGGAGAAGAGAGGATCAATCTTTGAGGCTCAGTGCATAAGCTCCAAGGATCTTTTCATGAACTTGTTGTACATTAATCAACCTAAAAAAGCTGATGAAATAAAGCTACGCAGAATTGAGTAAGCATAAGAAAAAGACCTCTCTGTAAATTGTAGAGATGGCCCTACTGCTCTTTTACTAATAATGGACATAAGTATTGCAAGAAAAATTGTACAGTCTATGAACACTTCTGATGTGCAGATTTTTATTGTAGTTTTATATTTGCCTCGCATTGTGCAATTTGTAACTCTGTTTACAGCCCAGGCTTATTCATAAAGTGTACCGAAACCATTAACAAACACCGGTGTGGTAGAGCACGAGGGTAGTGATGCTCTTGAAAGTGAAATTACCCACAAGTTGGCAGCACAATATATATGCATAGCGTGTAGCGGCATGACACTGGCTCCTCAGTTTACAAACACAATGGGGACCGAAGGTCTGTCTGTAACGTCTAAGTTACTATTGCCACCAAATTGTAGTCAAGGAAAGTTTAACAATACAAACATCTCTTAGTTTTATGGGTTCAGTTCTGTAAAAGCCTCTGATAAAGCGAAAATAAATTTAAAAGCATTGAAGTTTTTCATATTGTTATTGGCGGAAAATACTGGACAACAGCTGTAAACATCCCCACTACATTTGGGCGCTCTTTACTGACAATTTACAGCTCAGTGTGTAAATACACGTTGCGGAAAACATTTTTGGAAATTTACAAGTCGACCGTTTTTAACAGGAGGAGTCAGTGTGCGCTGTCCTGTCAGGTGTAAAGGGAAGAAACGGAAGATGATGTGTAGCTTGGTGAACATCTGTTTAAAGTGAACTTCATCTGAACTTAAGCAAATAGTTCTTATCTCTGAGATTAATGATGCTTGAGTGCAAATGCATGATTTATGTGTCGTAAGATGGCAGCTTACTGAGCACTTTTAACTTTGCTTAATATTGTAACTTTTAAATTTAACCCCCCTCCTCCAAAAAACAAGTGCACATGACTATCAGATTAGTTTAACAGCAACAGTTGTTCATGAGATTTTTCTGGTTAACTGATGTGGATCTTAAAAGTCATTGAATTGTGCAGAGGTAAATAGGACATTGGCAGTAAATGTATATTTTATTGCATTTGTTCATGTCAGGCCTGAGAAAATGGATTTTGCAGCTTTTCTTGGTCACTTACAAAGAGCCCAATTTCTAATGCTAATCTGCATTTCAGTTTTGGTACTGAATAAGTGTGAAGGGAGTTGTAATTCATTTGCATCAAAAAGCACAGCACAGCAACACTTTTTTATTAGCTGTAGGGGAATGAATTGCCTCCCTAACTCTGTTTGAGGGCCCTTTTATTCGGTGCCAAAAATGAGTCTTGCCCAACCTTAATGACAAAATACACAAAGGTTCATTATAACCACAACGTGAATCGAACAGACAAGCTCGGTGCAATTTTCAAGTCACGGCTATTTTGTGCGTTTCCTTGTAGTTGTAGCTCCTTTTGTCTCACCAAAACTGAAATGTGGGTATATTAGTTCATATGACTAACCCGTGTTATTTTTTTGTCCGGTCCACATCACCAGCAGCCTTTCACAACGTGGAACTTCTAAGTGTCTATGTTATGCTTTTCCTTAATGTTTCTATCATGTGCTGTGTGCAGTCCTGGCTGTACCATCTGTGTTCTCTGTCCAGTAGCCAACTGTCAATTGTCCAACTGATTACAGTAAGTCCTCAAGTTTGGAGCACGATAAAAAGATCGATTTGTATGTCAGCGTTTTCTCTCGTGCTTTGCAAGCAACATAGCGATTTATGTCAGAGACAAACCTTGTTGAATTTGCATTGTTTCTATTTTCCATAGAAGTTTGCCTTTTCTCACCAGCACTGTCAGTCCTCCTCAGCCATGTTGCACTGGCTTAATAAACAAAAAGCAATGCAAAACAACAGCAGCAGGTGATATGAACGTGGACGGCAAATGACCACAACAACAATGCCAGCAGCTTTACTGGGGAATGCCAGGACTGCTGGGAATGTTGGGGTTGCTGACAAACTGTCTACAGTGACACGTGGATTTAGTCATCATGGCTTGCAGAAGGGTGCTGGACATACAAAGAGGTTTGCTTATATCTACAGGTTTGTGAGGATGTGTAGGTTGAGGACTTACTGTAATGTAGGCAATACGTTTCAAAAGTTTGCTAATATTTTAGAGCGTTATCTCTATAAAGGTGGTTCTATACAGAAAACAGTTTTAAAAGGTGTGGACTGTCCACTGTGTAAATCAAGGGAACCTTGTGATTATTTAACCATTTTGAATACTTGAAACCAAGATAAAGTTTCTTTGCAAGAATCAACTGCCATTTTGACTTTTTGGGCTGACTCATTGATCCATAATTTCTTGCGATTATCATTTATTAGCTGGTGCTAAAAAGGCAGCAGAGGGAGCTTTTTCACAATCAGAGTTTGGGCCAGACGTGCTTGAAAGTACAAGTATATCTGTGATGTTGTAACATGTAACCTTTAAGTTAATATTTTACAGTTGTACGTTGATGGCCTCCTGGGCCGCAAGTTGAGATGTTGGTTTGAACCTGGATAAACCTGTACAGATTTGTTGCTACTTCCAAACATCTGTAAGCTTTTCCTTCCATAGTCCAAAGATATGTGTTTATGCTAAATTGGTGACTCCAAGTTGCCCTTCATGGCTGTGTGTGTCCAACCTTTCACTGGACAAGAGGTTATTCATGATGTATGGATTTTACATAGATTAGCTTTCCTTCTGGCTAGCATGATTTACATGGCCATTGTGTAAAAGTATTTTGCATCCAGAAAAGTTAAACTCACTGGCATCTATCAAGGTGAACATCTGCAGAACACATTTTGACCAGTCGTAGATACTTGATACTCACAGCCCACACTGAACTCTGCATAGTTACAAGCAAATATTTGAAAGGAGTGCTCTTGCTAAGACAATTGCACGTGTTATTTATTAGCTCCATATGCCATTATTAAAAATATAACATTTTTATTATACTATGAGAGATATGATTTTTCACACACACATGGTCTGAAGAAGTGTTTAAATGACATTGTTCTATAACTACAGTAATGTACAACTTGCTTATCTCAGCTGTAGTTTACATTAATTTCAGGCAGACAGCTTAAAGGTCAGTTTATTTTAAATTCTGGAGAACTAATGTGTCCCATGTTCATATATACTGGTGATGTTTGTTTGATGATAACCTGCAGTGGCATTTGAATGATTCAAAGGAAAATGGTGAGATTTATGTAAACAAACGCGGTACTATTGCTAGCAGAACAGGGTAAATCCAACGGGCCAGTCATTCTTGCTGACTTGTACTACAGCGGGCAGGTTAATCTATCTTGTTAAAATTTAGATCCTACTGACCCATAGGCTCAGCAATAAACTCTGACCCTGCAAGTGAGACTTTTGCATGCCTTTAAACAAGCCAGCAAATAAGCTTGATTTGCTATGTTATATTCAGTGTTTGAACGGAATTAAATGAAGGATCGTGGAAAAGAGCAGAAGAGTCATTGTCCATGACCACCTCCCTTCAGCAGTGAAATAGTCAGTACATTTGTCTGTCTCACAAAATCTTTCTCACTGCACCTTTATAAAAATAACGTAATTAATAAATTTGTGCTTTGTCAAGTGAGCTTTAAACCAGGTCAAAGAGTGGAACTGAGAATCATCTTGGCTTTATTAACTGTTTACTTAGCCCACATCCATATGACCTACTGTCCTGGATCAGGGGGCCCTGTGTTTGTCTGCGGTTAGGAGGTATTTTCATACCCTCTTACAGGAAATTCATTTTACTATTTTACTGGGTTGTTCTGTAACTGTCAAGTCCAGAAATATTTTTATCCACAAATTTTTTTTTTATTGCACTAGAGTAATTTCTCCCTGTACAAGGGGCAAATTAACTTATATATGACTTACATAGATATTTTGGAGAACAAATTCCAATACCATAAACTCTGGAGGGGAGCATATTCCACCCATCATCCACACACAATTGTTAGGATAGGATGCAATTTTACTGACCCTGCTTGGAAATTTGGCGTACAGCATCTGAATTCATAGGACACAAAACACAAGACATGCAAAATGCACAAAACATTAAATTCAGTTCAGATTATTTGTACAGAGCACTTCTTCTCCCACAGTGACCCGGAGAGCTGAACAAAAGCTTTAAAAAAAACTAAATTAAAGAACTGCCTACAGATAAAGATTAGCTGTACATGCCATGAGAAATGGAACTATACTGGCTTTAAAAATCCATAAAGTAAGGCTGCTGCTGTCACTGAAGAAAGGAAAACAAAAAAACTCCTAGGCAGACAGTCAAGAAGAGAAATAAACTTCTGGGAGTGCCGACCGATAAAAAAACAATAAACAAATAAATAGATAAGTGACTAATAAATAGCAATAATAGACGTAGGCTAATCGTTTATTGTATCGATTATGTATAGGAGTAAAAACCACATGAAACTTGAAATCTGTAGGAAAAAAAGGCAACGGTGATTTCCATGATGTGTTTACTGTACTTATCCAAAGCATCAGATTAATCGACGCGTTGATTTAAAGTCTTTCCAAAAACAAAATAAGGTCATAGACAGCGTTCAGCATTTCTTGCTTTAACTGTTACAGGACGTACAATCCGCGAAAGCAAAACTGTAATAAGTAGGATATAATCATAATTTTGCAATCTGTGGCGCATTTCAAGAGCCCGAAAAGGAATGACGTAATTTGGTGAGTGACGGTGGAGTCTCGGCCAGCCAATGGGAGACCTCGGTGGGCGTTCCCCAGTGACGCGCATCGCAAACCCCCCGGGCACACGGAGACTCGGGCCGCGAGATAAAGGTTTGCTCTCGCGCTCCGTCACGGACACTAACGATCACGTCGGCAGAGCGGCTCGTCGCCTCAGAAACACGTTCGTCCTAATTCATTTAAAATATACACTAATTTAACGAAAAGAATTCGCAGCCTCTCTGGAACGAACGCACTCAGATTTATTAAATACATTTTTTTTTTCCATATTTTATTTCCAGAGCGTCACAATGAAAACCAAGTTCATAAACGGGGTGTCGTCCTCCCCCTCGCTGGCCCTCGGGCTGCTGGTTAGCGAGAACGCCCTGGCCGTGCAGCCGGACCCCGAGCCAGGGCTCAAGGAGGCGCCGCGGTCCGAGGAGCCAGACGCGCACACGAGGCGCAAGGCGTTCTTGTGGTGCAGGGAGTTCCTCCACGGAGCGTGGAAGACCCTAACGGAGGACGACTTCCACATCAGCATCATAAGGTGGGCTGTCCTTTCTCATCCAGCCATCATCCGTTCATGTCTGACAACTGCCGGATTTAATTCATTCGCATTTTCTGCATCAACACTCGTGCAGAGAAAAGATGCATTCACATATACTACTGTACTCCCCGATAACCACATTGTGCCTTATTTCATATTTTCTGCATGCTTATATTGTAAAGTCATTGCTGTGACTGTTCCTCTGTCATCTGGCAGCTCTGACTAATTGTTTTACCCAGCGTGTGAGCAGTGTCCAGCTCAGAAAGCCACTCATTGAACTTATTATAATGCTGTCTGTCTTTATCTAGCATTTGCTAAATCCAAAATTAATTTGTTTGCTAATATTCTTTATTGGCCATTAGGTTAATGAAAGCAGCGATATGTCACAGTGTATGTGCTTTCAAGTATGCAACCATTTATTAGTTATCATTAATTTGTTGCTTGGCTCTTATCGGAAAGATCTTACAGTATTAGGCCCATTTATATGAAATTATTTGGATATGTACCTTTACTCAAAGGTAGTACAGTAGAGGAAGGGAGTGGGGCATCACATTACACATCCTTGTCTTTAACAGTAATTTTGTGTTTGTCTTTGACTAATATGGCATCAGAGGGTAGCACAGTGGCTAGGAACTCAAGTTAAAACCCTCACTCCTAATGGAGTACTCTTGAGCAAGGTTCTTACCCTGAACCGATCCAGTAAAAATGACCTAGGTGGATAAATAAGTGGTTTAAGCAGCTTAGCATCTGAACTTCATCGTTGCTTTGGAGAGAGGTTAGATACATGAATAAATACTAAGATGTGTTTTACTGTGTGGCTTTTTCACAACAGAGGAGGCCTGAGCAACATGCTGTTCCTCTGTGCTTTACCTGAGACCCAGAAGAGCGTTGGAGATGAGCCCCGAAGTGTGCTGCTGCGCTTGTACGGGGCCATCCTGCAGGTCAGTAAGGCCTGCCATTCCAACCCTCTGACTGTATGCTGATAAATGCTCCACCTTTACCACATATGAGCTGCTGCCCTTCCACATGCTTTCCCTCACTCCAGTGGCAGCAGAAAGGCTCATCTGTCTTAGCACAGTGTTGAGGAACCTAGAGCTGAGCTGCACTCGGGTGGACAGCTGAATATAATCCTCTATCACCTTGTACATGAGCACATGTTTGAGTGTCATGTGTCTTCTCTCCCAGTGTCCCCCTGTGCGCCTCGGCTTGCCACCAGTGTCCCAACTAGACCCATGAAAAAGAGGCAGGCAGTGTTTGGGTTAGTCCTGAATGTGAAGTCCTGATTTATTTTCAGCTGTTTTACTGAGGGGGGAACTAAGAATCTGATTGAATGCCTGGGAAGTAGTGGGATTTAAAAAAAAAAAAAAAAGAAATCTAAAAATATTCATTCTGTTACCTGAATGCCTTAACTAAGACCCCACCCCCCAGTATTCAGACTGTTAAAGTTTAATCATTAATAAATGACCTCTTTTATTGAGTTTTCCTTCAGAGTTATTATCCAGAGGTCTGACTAAATAATCTGACCTTCTGCATGCTTGTGTAAATGATGCTTTGTGCAAATTACATTAAATGGGAATCACAGCAAAAAGCAGAGTATTAAGAAATTTTTAATATCTTCCTGAGACCAAGCCAAAAAGGGAAGGTTTTGGAATTATTTTTAGAAAGTTTTCTAATCCCCATCTCCAAAGTATTGTCTGAAAACATAGAATGTCCACTAAAAGGTGCATTTATTCTTGTTTACTTTAGCATATGTGCCATTGCTGAGGCACTTAAAATACTTCCTCTAGAGTGTACAAGAATGAATGGTTCGGTCTCAGGAGGATAATATCAAGTGTTATATAAACACCTTTTTTACAACTACCAGTAGGTTCAGTTTTCTACTTTTTCTGGGTGGAGAGATTAGACAAAGGTGTTTCTTTTAAAATGAAGCCTACTGTTTAGGGGTTCAAATTTAGACTCCTAGGATATTTAGACCCTTGAGAAAATCAGACAAAAAGCAATAGAATCAGTAGCTTGACGGTAAAAAGGCGAAAGACCTTTTTTTTAGCCGCGGAAACATGCTTGACTGCCTGCCTGTGTGTATGTATGCGTGCGTGTCTGTGTGAGCGCGCGTGTGCAGTTGTTGTAGAGCGATGTACCCCCATGGCTGTACTTGCGTATGTTCTTTGCCGTAGGCTTTCCGAAGGGATCGTGCCTTGAGCACTCTTGTTTCCAGGTGATTCCACCATACCACACGGTACAGTATAAGATCTCTGAAGCTGCAGAACTATCTTCAACTTGTAAAAAGTTCACTCTTATCTGCACTGTATTCGCCAACAGTAATTAGCCACTGAAATATGAATATGGGTATTTCTGCTTTTTTCCAAATGTGTTTGTTTGTGCTTCAGACCTCTTCAATCTGTAGGCCAGTGGCCAGTTTAGGGTGCACTTCTAAATAGTAGGATTAGTAAATAAAGGAGCAGTTGAAAAAAGCTGGCCTTGGAATAATCTAGAACTCTTGATGTTTACTTTTTTCCCTGACAGCGCTGTTGTTAGACTGGTTCGTTTTGCTGTTGTGCAATAAAACCTTTGCTTTAATAATTGGTTCAATAAATTACAGTGAAGGGCATGACCCACCTTTAACCTGCCCATCACTTGCGCTGTCAGAACTTATACAGCATCAGATGATTCAGAATTTGTTACTCACAGGTACATTTTCTGAAAGCCAAGAGCAAGATGGGCAGACTGGCAAACAACTAGTCATCCCTGAAATAGATATATGCCTACACTTCATAAATCTGAATATTTGTATGTTATTCCAGTTATGTCATATTACATGTCTATTTGAAAATATATTTCCATATTTCTGCCTTTTTACAAAAGGCAACCAGAATTGTTGGTAGTTCCTTCGAGAATAAATCATAGTGCATTTCCATGCTATTGTGGTGATAACAGGTTATTGAGTCTCTTGTGGTTTTTACCCGTAATGCAACATATGTCAGTTTTTGACAAAGATATTCTTCAAAAGAATATCGCAAAACATAATTAATGTGATTTTGTTTATTACTTGATTCTTTTGGTATGTCCACAGTTTTAAGATGCATACTTTTTGACAGGAGGAATAGAAACATGCTTAGATAAAACACCATCTTTATGCTGATGTTATTTATATGATATAATTATACATTGTTGTGTTCAGTGCTGGTTTGAATGTTAATAATAAATATAATTTTTATGAATCTGTCATGTAGTGGTAGGGGTCCTTGCTCGCCATTTTCTGTGTCTCCTGCGTTTGACTTTACTGTGGTTTTGTGGTCTTTCCTGATATATGTGTAGCTGTTTTTTGCCCTGCACTGTGCTCAGGTACTTACTGTAAGCCTCTTGCTTTTTCTCATTGATAGATGTCTTGCAATAAAGGGGACACCAAACAGTCAAACAAAGAAAATATGTTTCAGGTAAGTAGTCACTCTGTTGGCTGTAGAGGAATTTTCCTGCCGTAGCCAGCATTTTTTATCTGGCCACCACTATGGCGTCAGTCTAAAGTTCAGAAGGCATGTTGCTCGTGTTTTGTGGCACGCATTCCACATGTGTTCCTCAACAACCCCGGGGTTAGAGAGCACCTAAAGTAACCAGTGGAATTTCACTGGGACTGTGACCGGCCCCACCCCCTCGGGTTGACCTCAAATTCCACACACACAGTGTAAATATTCTTTACACTGCAAAGTGTAAATAAGAGGAAGTGGCTTTTTTGTGATTTAAACTCCTTGGTTTGGTAGCTTTTGTCAAGTGGCAGAAAAAATACCTTTTTGCATTTCGGTGTCATGATCAAAAATTAAAAGTTGAAAATTAGCCACCCACCAGTTTTTCGCTCTATTTGCCTTTTACAAATGAACATTTAAGAATATTTTAAGTAAACAAACATACATGAATGTATACATTACATATATTTTTGCAAAGATACAGTATGAGCATTAATTCCTCGATTAACACTGTTTCCAGATAGTGCTTTTGTGTTAGTCTTATGAGTAATTCATCATTATAACTCACCATATTAAAAAACTGAAACAGTTAAATTGTATTATAGTAAATAAAGCATTTTCTGTGCTTTTTACGTTTGTTGAAGGTATAGCTAACTTATTTTGTATTACAGGTATCTCCATACTTTTTTCTTACTCTTACAAATGCTCAATGCTTTGCAAGTTCATATGATACTTAGACTTACATAGAGCGTGTTTCTTGTATGTACATATGTACACACACGTATAGAGAGAGAGTAATTACTTCTTTGTCCTTTATAGGACAAGCAGGAATGACCTGATTGGATGATACTTCCAGTATTTTTGTTAATATTCAGTGATATGCAGTTGCAGTTATGAAGCCTTAAAAACAGTCAAGTTGTAAATGTTTTGGGAAGAACGTGTGTTGTACCATAAGGACACATTTTAAAAGGAGTGGTGTACATTCGTCACCCTCCTTGTGATGGCTGCAGGAGGACTAATCTGCCGCTGTACGTCAGGTGGGTGGCCTTCTTGCACCCTTGAGTCCTCCTTTATCCCCCTTGTTCTCTTAACTTGGCCAACTTGTATCCCACAGCATTTGGCAGTTTCGTAAGCAAAAACATGCTATTAACAATTAAAAAGAAAAAAACATTAAGGAGAATGCAGTAAGTTTTGTATGTGGTTCCTCAAGAGAGGAGGGGAGTTTGCTCTCATACCCTAAAATCTTCAGTGTAGGTGAACAGGGGAGCTGTAGCGGAACAGTCTAAACGGATTAGCCCAGCGCTGTGGTCACGTGCTCGTGTGTGTGGCATCCGCATCATGAGCAGCTGGCACCAAGGGGCTTGCACTGACTGCTGGCATCGAGTTAAAATGCATACAGTGTTTTCTTAGTGTTATTCTACGGGCTGCTACTCAGTGTGGCTCTGTGCGCTCACACTGCACCGCTCACGTTGGTCTTCCTGTGTGGATGTCCCGCTGAGAGATGGCCCTCTTTTCTTTTATAGCACTTTAATTATCATGCAGCTGCACAAAGAGCTTTGGACCAAATCCCAGTATTTATAAAGTAGAGGCAAAAAACATAGTGGCTGCAGTGCAGTTTGGGAGACACGTCTGATCAGATGCCACCTTATTTTCTTTCTGTTTTCTTTCATCTTTTTAACTGGAGCTCCTTCGCCAGTTTTATTCCACTCAGTTGGGGCTGCCTGGGCAAGTAGCTTCCTGATGTTGCAAGAGATATCAATTAGTTTCTGCTCTTGTTCAGAAGAGACCTCCTGACCCAGGTTTTGACAATAAATATGTGTGTCTTGAATACTTTGTGACTTTTGTATTTATGACATTAAAGTTGAGTGTGTCATTGGGAAATTGTTTGTTCTTTTCCCTGCACTGAAAAAGTGTTTGTTTTAGTAGAGTGTCTACAACTTGCAGCCCTGTGACTGGAGAAACAATACTTCCTGAACACACACACACACACACACACACACACACACACACACACACACACACACACACACACACACACACACTGTGAACAGCACATGATGCATTCCACTCTTATGTGGAAATCACGTGAGTGGTCGAAGATAAAAGTGTTTAGGTAAGGAAGTGTGTTGAGATACACTTGTGAGAAGATTCTAGACCCACAGTGATTTGATAGGGTTTAATATGGGAGGTCAGAATTGTGCTCTGTTGAACTTAAGTTTGGACACTTTGCTACTTAAAATTGCTTTTCCAATTATACAGGAGTGTAATTTTAACTTTAAGTTCATGGTAAAACTGTGTTTGATGCTATCATAGCATGGACATGAACCCAGGTCCTTTCACTGCAAGGTGACGACTGAAACTGGAATCACTGTGCTTCCTGGTGGCCCTGATTCCCACAGAGACAACAAGTTTTTCCATAATAAAAAGAAACAGCAGAATGTGGATGTTAGCCAGTACCATAGGGGGAGTGTTTTAGCCTAGATTATGCTGGTGTTGCGTGTGCCATCGTTGGTCATGTACAAGCAGAGTGCAGGAATGCAAAATGTGTCAGGGTGATTATGAGGTTGCATGTATAATGAATTGAGAAGATTTATTTTTGGATGTATCAGCACTGTGGAAGTGTGTTACATAACATGAGTGATGATTGGAGACATGAATGAGGAGATATTTTACACGACTTATTTAAATGAGTATTGAATTGTCATAATACAAGCTGTCATGTCCTGTCTGAAGTGCTGTCTATTTGGGTCTGGATCGGTGTGAGGGTTTTCTTAATAAAATCCTGATATTTGAGAAAGGGGGTGGCGATGGAGTATTGAACGGTTTGTTCTTTTGCAAGGCCATCTGAAAGGGTGACCTGATCATCCCCTCCAAACCAGCAGCAGTATTGTGTTCCTCCACCCCCAGAAGCTTGTGGTTCGGCTCAGAAGGGGTCCAAAATTGAGACTGATGTGGTGGAATGAATTCTTTCTGTTCCTCAGAGCTGCCAAATCCCATTCAGCACTCAACAAGGGACTCAGATCCCATCCCTTTCAGAGCCGCTTATTTCCTGATCTTCTAACGGCTACATAAATTTGTATTACATCAGTTTTTTAAGGTTATTTTTGTACATCATGTGTGACACTCTTCCATAGAAGAGTTTGATGACTACGTCTGTCATCAGGAAATGGCACCCTAGCTTGCACACTCAGCTTTCTGGGCCAAACTGTTTTTCAGTGAAATGGTAAATCTTTTGACAACTTGCCAACAGCCCTGTTCAGTTGTTTGTTTCTCTCATTGAGGAAATCACACCACCCCGTTCATTGGAGCCACCACAGTTACCAAGTAGCAGACTTGGCTGCCCGTCATGCTTGACAGCCACACAATGTCACTTGTTCCCTGGGGGGATCATCAGGTTGGGCAAAAGAACCTGGAAGGGAACAGGTCACGGTTCAACCTGTCTTGCCAATGGGCCAGCATGGCAGAGACATGGTAACTAATTAACATACTAATAAGCATGCACTTCTGTTGTTTAACCAAGGACCTAGAGATCAGAAAGTTATTGTTGTCACAATTATATTTTAAACTGGTTGGTATTTGCAGTGGGTTCCTGTTTTGTGTTTTCATACACCACTGTGTGTGAGCACCAGTTCTGCTTTACTGACATGCAAAATTTAATGTAACCTCTATGAAGAATTGGCTGTTGGCCCAGGTTGTGCAGCTTCCTTACATGAGGCTTCTACACAAATAAGGGCTCTGTTCTGTTGCCATTCCCCCTCAAAACAGGAAACTACTACTGTGGTGACTATGTAACCACCATTTTGGTCCCTGTGGCTGCCATTTTGTGTCCATGGTACTTCTTCGTAACCATGCAGAGATCATGAACAGTGAACCTTCACTTCTCCTCCCATGTGTGTCTGTGTTTTTTTTTTTTTTTTTTTGGACGCGTGGTAAGGGTGGTCACTTAGACAATGGAATTACTTGATGGACTGCTGGCATATTCTGACTGTGTGTGTGTGTGTGTGTGTGTGCGTGTGTGTCTGTCTCCGCAGGGCGCTGAGGCCCTGGTGTTGGAGAGCGTAATGTTTGCCATTCTGGCTGAACGGGACCTTGGACCCAAGCTCTACGGCATCTTCCCCCAGGGTCGGCTGGAGCAGTTTGTTCCCGTAAGTGTCCCCCTCACTATCTCGTAGTCCTTCCCTTCCGCAGGAGTCACACCACTGAGAATTTTTCCTGTGTTGAGGAAGGGGAAAGGGGAAAAAACGAAAGCATTGTTGAGGGTGCAAGGCTGATTTTCACTGGAGCAGCAGGAAGCCGGGGCAGTCCTATGTAAGGAGGAGATGGCAGCGAAGTGTGATATTTATCTGGTGTTTCACACGTGCTTCAAACCAGGAAATTAAGGCGGAAACCCCACTTTCTACAGTATCTGTTTCCTGTACCCATTTTATTACTCTTACAGGGAGCTGCTTGACATCTAGACAGATACACAGACTCCTCGGTTCACAAATACAACTCGGTTCAGAATTCTGTTTATAATTCAAATTGTTCGTAACGCAAAAGTCTCTTTCACCACAGAGTCATAATTAAAAAGTTGATGTATCTATTTACTTTAGTTTAAGTTTTGTGAAAATATTTCATACAGCTGTAAAGCAATACTTAGTACATTTATTGCTAGTTTAAAGTGACTGAAAATAAATGAACTGGAAAAATGTTTGTGCCTCAGAAAATTTGTAAGGTAAGGTAATGCAGTCCAGAGTATTGAAACTGTTCAGCTTTGGTTTTATGTTGCATTTGGGTCTCAAGTCCTGGCTGAGCTGATTTTTGTTCCACCAGCACTCTTCGCCCAGATGTCTGTTTTTGGAACCTCTTGACTACAGCACATTATCCTTTATTTCTGCTGACCAGTCCCCATGGCCCTCAGCTGCATATCGGGGGTGGTGTGTGTGCTTGTGTGCACGTGCATGCGCACGTGTTTGTGTGTTTTAAAAAAAAAAAAAAAAAGTTGAGAATTACATCTGAGACTTCTGTCTTCAACTTTAACTAAGCACTGCAGGAGCTAAAGTTATAACTAATGGATAATTATGTTTTTAAATTTATTTTAACCTCGTAAAACAGTAGTGTGAATATTTTACAAATCTGGTTGTAATGGTCAGATTTAACCTGGTTACAGAGTGAAATACATTCAAGTGTTTAATAAAGTGGGAGGGAAAAGAAGGCCACAGTTACATTCTTTCAGCATGGATTCATATTCTTTGTAAATGACTTGTCATAGAGAGACACCTCCAAAAGCACCACCTGTGGTCAGCACCACCACCCAGCTCCCTTTTGAACCAGAATTATTAAACAGCTTATATATTATTATTCATTTGACTTAACTCCTTTCTAGTGTTTGTATACTAAGCTGCTTACAATGATTTACCCACTTATACAGCCGAGTAATTTTTACTGCATGAATTGAGGAACAGTGCCCTGCTCAGGGGTATGTAAGTGAGAGCTGGGGTTTGAGCCAAGGAGCTCTGACCAGTACACCACCTGTTGTTGCCCCCTTAGGTACTTAGCTACTTAGAATACCAAATCAGGCTGAACTGAATGCTGGTGTTAAGAGTACACACTCTGATGGGATGAAGTTTCAGTCTCTAAACAGAAATGATATTCCGTCTTCATCCTTTGCTTTAGGGAGTGCTATAGAATGCCAGCTGAACTAGATATTTGCCATAGAAGCAGCCCTAGATTAGACCTCAGATTGTAAATCTCAACCATCTGGGTGTGACAGATGGGAGGAATGTGGGGATTAGGCCTGATAGACACACTGTTATATTCCATCTCTGACTTTGTTGGCCATGGTGTTCTTGCTGTATATGATGGGAAATGTGATTATTATGGCCCAGGTGTGTGTGTGTGTGTGTGTGTGCGCGCGTGTCTGATTGACACGTCACATTTTGTGTTTGCAGAGTCGAAAGCTGGAGACAAGTGAGCTCAAGGTCCCAAGTCTGTCAGGAGAGATCGCTCAGAAGATGGCTCGCTTCCATGGCATGAAGATGCCCTTCAACAAGGAGCCCAAGTGGCTCTTTGGCACCATGGAGAAGTGAGTCAATCTCATTTGGTCTGTAAGTTGCTGCTAGCTGCACTTCAGTAAACCATTTCTCCTGGCCACCCTGAAATTAGTATATTAAACCCATTAAGAGAGTCTCATTTAATAACAAACTGGGGAGCTGCTTGATTTATAGCTCCTTGTTGTGCATATAAATGGTCAAAGAAAAGTCCTGAATAGCCACCAGTCAAAATTTTCTTAGAGTTAAAAAATATGTTCAGATTTTTGGCAACTAGATGACAGCAAATCAGCAGCATGTTGAGGCTTCCATTACTGTAATAAAGTGTATGGTTCAGTGGCTATCAGTGGCCTGCTTAGGATAGCTGTATATTTGGTTTTTGTGAACTTGGAAAGGTGACGTTCCCACTCTGAACCTCTGTGGGACTCTTTCAGGTACTTGAACCAGGTGCTGAGGATCACCTTCACCCGGGAGTCCCACATCCGAATGTTCTCCCGCCTCATGAGCTTTAACCTGCCCCTGGAAATGGAGACCCTCAAGTACGGAAGCTATATAGTTCTTCCCAGTAATCCTTTCCTCTGAACCTCCCAAGTAATGCCTTCCATTGGACCCTCCAAGAATACCTTCACAGTAGTTCCTTTCTGCAGTTGTTCCATATAGTTAATTCCTGTAGGTCCTCCCAGTAGTCCATTCCAGAGACAGTCAGCAGGATGTAGCAGAACTTAGTACAGAAGTTACACTATGGTCATATGAAGTCATGTTTCCCATGACCAAATACGCCACCCATTTAAACAGATTGACACTTGCTATGGGACCTTAATTTTCATGCTTTCTAAAGAGCTTTGTGTAGGACATCTAGGAAATTCTCTAGATATCTGCCTTATACAAGCTGTAAAATTTAAATCCTTATCATTTAGCCTGGTGCTAAATGCATTCATGTTTCTGACAGCATAACTGAGGTTGCTCCATACACCCAGACCGGCTTCAGATAATTTCTCTTGATGTCTACCAGTGTTTGTAAGCATAAGGTGTTTACTTAGTTTTAAACCAGACTGAGATGAAATTTGTTTTTCGGTCAGATCACCTGTACTTGGTTACTGCTCAACACAGACATTGACTGTGGTGATTTATTTATTCTCTCCGCAGGTCTCTACTTGAATCGACTCCATCACCGGTCGTTTTCTGCCACAATGACTGTCAGGAAGGTAAGAGGTCTTTCTCAAGACCATACTTCTCTGTGCATTCATACAGTGTAACTGAGTCGGTCACGTAAATATACACTGCCCAGCCAAAAAAAAGTCACGCACAGTAATATTTTGTTGGACTGCCTTTAGCTTTGATTATGGCACGCGTTCACCATGGCATTGTTTCCATAAGCTTATGCAATGTCACAACATTTATTTCCGTCCAGAGTTGCATTCATTTTTTGCCACAATCTTGTATTCATGAGTGAGTCGGACCGCTGCGTAAAGTCTTCTCCAACACATCCCAAAGATTCTCAATAGAGTTAAGGTCTGGACTCTGTGGTGGCCAATCCATGTGTGAAAATGATGTCTCTCTCATGCTCCCTGAAACACTCTTTCACAATTTGAGCCCGATGAATCCTGCCATTGTCATCTTGAAATACAAAGAAAAAATCCATTGATGGAAAAGCCTGGTCATTCAGTACATTCAGGTAGTTAGAGTAAAATTTGCAGTGAGGCACCATAGTAAAAGTTGGTATAGACTTTTTGGAAATTAAGGTCTTTGGCCCTGTAGCCATACCTCAGCGATCCCGCTGCAGTGAGTATAAGTCAAAAAAGACCAGTGCTCTAGCCACTGGGTTACATGACCATTACCTCTCCCACTGGTTCCCACAGGTAACATCCTGCTCCTCAATGGACGTGAAAATTCAGACCAACAGAAGCTCATGTTGATTGATTTTGAATACAGCAGCTACAACTACAGGTTGGTATAAGCTGTGCTGTGTTTTCATGGCATGTAGTGGCTTTGCGGATTAGATTATCTCCTTGTTTCCTGTGGTTCCTACTTAGCTGCAGCAACAGATGATGTTTGTTTTGAAGGCTTTCTGGAGTGTGCTGGATGTAGCACAGCCATTTTGCTCAGCTACCTGTGATCCCAGAGGGTAGTTGAATGGCTCCGTCTAGAGCCGTAGGCAATAGCATCGGGTTGCACTGGTCCTGGACTCATTTCCAGTTGGTCTGGCTTCGGTGACTCATTGCACCTCCAAGTCTCTAGCCTGGAGCTCACAGATACTGTATATAGTTAATACATCCCAGTAGCTTCCAGTAACAGTAATCGGTGTTGTTGCAGACAAGGAACTGCACAGTAGAAACTGCATGAATGTTGTACACATATACAGGAAGTCACTGCAGCTTCTTAGAGATGGTATTGATGTTGTTGGTCCTCAGAGGCCCGAACGGCTGATCTTGAGCTACCTTTCTGTAATTGCATCTTCAAAGTCTGATTGCCATATGGCATTAAATATGAAATACAGAGCCACAAATGCTCTGAGCCATGGACAGCAAACTGTTTCTCTCCATCTTCGGCCATTTTGACTGGCCTTTTGAAGTCCGCTGTTTATCCTGAACTGGCACGATGGAGCTGAAGGGTCTGGTGCTAGGCAGAACAGGAAAGTCGATACTAACCGCTTTCCCATGACCCCCCCCATCTACTGGGAGAGGGGGTCTGCAAGGAGCAATGCCATGGGGCTGGGAACCCATCCTCCGTGACCGAGTCGCGCCTTTTGTCCCGTTTCCACAGCAACCGCGTGTCCCTCACAAAGCGGTGTGTTCGCCTCCGGCAGCCAGCTCATTAGGGCTTCACCTCAAGAGACCATACAAGGACACAGCTTGGCCTCCTCCACCAGCACCCAACTGCTTATTTATTAGAGTATTTGTTTGGCATGCAAACTGTGTGACTGTCAGCAAATGCAAAATTTCTTTAAATAGTGCAATTCAGTAAAAGGAAATGTGCAAATTTAGCTTTTTTTACTGTAATGACAGTAAGTTGCACAACCAAGAGCAAATCAGTTTGAGTGCTTGTAAAGTAGTCTTATATTGCCACGTTTACCGCAGTGGTTAGCTGCTGTCTTTTAGGGGTATGGGTATTATTTACAGATGGGTAATGGGTAAATAATTAAGCAACTTTACATTGTGTAAAGATTAAATGAATGTAAAATAGCTAAACATGTGGATTCTTAAATGTGAAAACCTCTTCTGTGTTTTGCAGAGGTTTTGATATCGGAAACCACTTCTGCGAGTGGATGTATGACTACAATTACGATAAGTTCCCATTCTTTAAGGCGAACCCAAAGAATTACCCCAGCAAAGCTCAGCAGGTAAGCGTGCTGGTGAAACGGGATGCCATGGATTCACCTTGAAATGTTTGCCTGTCAAATGAAGTTTCCAGCATGTAAATGAGCCAAGATGACTCCCTTGTTCCACAGCTGCACTTCATTAGCAGCTACCTCCTGGAAAGTGACAGTAGGTTCGAGAACCTCAATGAGGAGGACCAGGTGAAGGTCAAAGAGGAGATGCTGGTGGAGGTGAACAGGTAAGAGCCGCTCAGAAGTCTGTATTCTGGTCATGTGGACATTTTAAAGGAGACTCCCTGCTCAGATGTTTGTCCAGTCTGACATACACTTACTTTCTCAGTTAATTATTTATTTTTTGTGCCGCTTTAATCTATCAGGTTTGCTCTTGCATCTCACTTCTTCTGGGGCCTTTGGTCTATCATTCAGGCCAGAATATCCACCATTGAATTTGGTTACATGGTGAGTGTCCATTGCTGTCATACTTTGTACTAAATTGTGAGGAAGAGAGCTTGAAATATTTTTAAAAGTATGAAATTTCCCAATCCAGAAGAAAATAAAACATACAAAATCACTCTTGAGAACAGAATTATGATTACTGATTTAAGAAAAGTTCTGTGTTTGATGTCAGTTGTTTGTTCAGCTCCATATTTGTTTAACAGTAAAAAAAAATATATAATTCCCAGCAGGTCATATGATTGACTAAATCACCGAGCATGTGAATTCCTGGCTCAAAGCTTCAAGGTTTTTAACCCTTGTGTTTTTCTTTGTCATAGGAGTATGCACTGGCGAGGTTCGACGCCTACTTTGAGCAGAAGAGGAGATTGGGGAAATGAGCAAATGCTGGTCACAAGGGGAAGTGGTCACTGCAGCGGTCACCACTTTGTGGTCATGGGTTTGGGGGGAGGGCAGGAGAGGAAGGGTCACCAGAAGTGAGTTGGCCTTCTTCGAAGAGGAAGTGTCTGGCAAGACCACATGGAAGGGATAGGGGTTGGGATCACCCTCCTCCACACACACCCCCATAGTTTGGCAACACCACACCTCCCCCCACCAAGCAGTGTAGGCCATCATCTATGCTGAATGCATAATGCTTTCTGCCTTGCAGGATCATCCTGGACCTTTTGGAGTCCTATGTGCTTTGAGGAAAAGTTCAGAAATGGGAAAAAAATGCATAAAATATGTAAAAAGCTGGGAAATTGTGAGAAATGTCGTTTTAAGCTTTGCATATAGCAGTGTAATGCTATTATATGTTAGTAATGCTAATGAAATTCCACAAGGGTTTTTCATTCCAGCACAGAAACAACGCTGATGCTTAAAATTTTGCCCATAAGACCTCAATGCCAGGAGAACCCGAGGTCCAAAGCTAAGCGCTAGGTGTATTTTGGTACAGCAAACCAAATATGAAACCAATGGCCTGATCCTCGTTGCATGACTAACTCTTCGTGTCTGTCAGATCTGGTAAAATCACTGTAAACAATGGTTTATGATCTCATGTCGGGGCTGTTTTTTTTTTTTCTTCTAGAAAATGTAAAAAGGGGTGAAGATTAATGGGTCCCATCTACCTCTGTGGTCACAGTATTTCCAGCAATGTGAGAAAAAATGGAACTTCTCTGCTTCCCACATTTCTCTTTAAGTTGTCAGTGCTGCAGCTGTGACAATAACCCACAACCCTGCCGGATTCCACGTCATCAAATACTGCTTAGGAGGAAGGGACCAGTGATAGTTTTACACGCTGTGATGTTTATGCGTAAAGCTAGGAACACAGATGGTTCAACGTTTTTTCTTTTTCAACTACGTCGGTTTTGGCTGAGCCGCTGAGTCCAAGCTGATACATTTTTTTAATTATAATAGTAATAGTTTTTTCTTTTGTTTGTGGTTTTAATGAATCAGCACTGAATATCTGTTGGGTCCAGTAACAGTTTGCAGGTGAAGAAAAAAAAATCATTATAATCTAAATGAAATACACAAACTATGATAAGTTGTTTTTATCATCTGTACTGATGGGGGTTTTTTTTGTATTTCATTTTTATACTTGTGTGAATGTAAAATTTCACTTATTTACCTTTCAAGGGTCTTGGAACAACTGTAAGCCATCTTTGTGAAACTGTAGAGCTGTTGACACTAATGCCTTAGCACTTTGTAAATTAGTTATTGTTGCAGTTTCACAAAATGTTATGTTTTCTTACCTGTGCAGAATTTTTTTTATGCTTCTTTTTGGGGTCTCTTCCAGTTATTTATTCCTGTTCATTACATGGTTTCATACCTGTTTGTTTTCCTAATGAAATAGTAACACGTGTTGAAACTCGCAGCTGTTATATTCTTGGGCAGTATAGATTCAGCGGATTTATTAATATTAATCAAAAGCAAATGAGGAGTCTCTGTGAAAAATGGGAAAACTAAACTGGAAAACTGATTCCTTTCAAGTGACTGTGATGGGATTTAAAGTGTTCTTTGCATTGACCCTTTGCTGTTTGCTCTGTGACCTCAACGCATTTGTGTCTAGACGTGAACCTGTGGTTGGATTTGCACAGTAAGCTTTCGCGTAGACGTTAAATAAGGCGATGCCTTTGACAATATTACCACTACAACGTAACAGGTTTATTTTACTATTGCTTTTCATTTTTGCAATAAAATAATACATTGCAATCTTTTCATATCTTGGGGTTTTTTTCTTTTTAATCTGTTTATTTTTATTGGTGTCTACAGATTATTTTCGTCTGTGCAGTGGCTCATTGGGATAAGAAACTGCGTATAGAATTGGCAGGGAGGGTTTTTTTAATGTAATTTACGTTTATGCAGCAGAGATTTAGCAGCTCTGAGTGAGAGAGGAAAGCTTGTTCCTCCCTAATGGATCTGAAAATGAGAACCTCTGGGCTTTTCATTTTGGACCACTTGTGGCCACCAGATAGCCGAAGGGGGAGCAGCACCACAGTCTGGCTGGGGTGTAGCGTGGCCAGGTCGTGCAGATATCAGGTGGCAGATCCACTGACTGGCTTGTACACTGTGGCAACCTTAAACCTGATACGGGCAGCAACAGGAAGCTGATGGAAAGGTGAGGTGGGGAGGTATGAGGGAACACTTTGGGAAATCAAACAGGTTCTGCAAAGACTTTCTGTTCAGTTGGAGCGGATTCATGGGGGAGGCCAGAAAACCTGCCTGGAGGCAGCTGCAGGAGTCCATGTAGGACATCACCACAGTCTGGACCAAAAGCTGTGTACAATGTTTTTTGAGATAAGGTAGGATCCTGCAGATGTTCTGTTATGGCTTCAGCAATGACTGGATGAAGGAAATGAGCTAACCGAATTGTCCAGGTTTATGGTTAGTTCCTGACAGACGGGGAGGTGAAGGATCTCAGTCTTGAAGAGTTGCAGATGGTCATAACATCCCTGTACAGGTCTGTGCCTGTGGGAGGCCCCGTCTTGGTAGAACTTAACCCCTTTTTCTGCATAAAATGTTCTTCTGGGGGTGGAGAAATGTAACGGCCCAAGGTCAGGCTGTATGTCTGTCTCTTCCGTGTCTCCAGTTATGTCTGTGGAGACTCCAAATTGAAACCACCTGTGCCAGCTGACCTCAGTTGGGTTGGCCCCACCTCAGAAGAGAAGGGTATTGCAGGAGTGTGAATTTGGCAGCAGTGGTGGCCTGGGTGTAGTTGTGTGGTTTGTCAGGTAGGCATGGAAGACTTTGTTTTGGCTTTGCCACTTTTTCTTTCTGAGCTCAAGATAGACAGTTGGTATTAGGTTCACCAATAGAGTAGTGAGTTTGTTTTTCACTTAGACACCTTGGAGCACATAGCTTTTTTTTTATTAAATATTAATTATAAATCACTAACAAATATACCCTTCCACAAATGGGCCTTGATTTGGTTTCTGGTGAGTTATCTAGACAGTAAGCACTTTAAACCCCCCTTTTCCCATTTTTGTGTAGCCCTGTTACCCTAGACTTTACTGAGCCTTAACTAAAGGGGTTTTGTAACAATGGTGATCAGCCATTACCTGATGGGGATGAATCAGATCTCTGAAGTAAACTGAAATGAGAGAAATTTGTAGCTGCAGGGACAGAAAAGGTTTAAAATAAGTCAAATGCTGCAATCCGTATGGAGATCTTCTGACTGCAAGGAGGGCTGCTTTGGCAGAATGGCCGACCTTGAATCCAGACTGATAACTGAAGGCGATCGTTCTGGGCAAGGAATGCAGCCAACTGGTTGTTTGTAGGCTGCACATGCCAAAGTTTTTTTTTTTTCCTGAGATGAACAGGAAAAAATCATCCACTCTGCACTGAGGCTCCTGAGATGATTTCTGTAACAGCTGGTGAGATGCATCCAGGAAACAACAAGTGATGATAGGAAAGGAAAATGCATTGTGAGAAAGTGGCTGGTAAGTCAACAGAAGAATGGATCAAAGGAGCAGATGGTGAAGTGAGGGATGGGAGGATGTGAGAGAAGGAGAGGTTGGTGGAGAAAGCTGCAGCTGTGTTTTTAGGGTTGTGAATTTCATTGAGGGCCAGAAGGTCAAGTGAGAGATGGGAGCTGCAGGTCTCCATAGCTGGCTGACACCTCCAGAGGTCTTTGGAGAAGTGAAAACAGGATGGATGAGCTGAAAGAGGAGGCTACCGCAGGAGAATCAAATTAAAAATGACACTGGCAGAATTGTAAATACGCAGCACCCAAAAACTGATGGCCTAAAAGTTTGTGCACAGACTTACATCATGGTAATGTTTTAAATGCACCAAAATGAAGGTAATTCGTGGTAGATAACAGTGGCAAAAACAGAAGCAAACACGCACCACAGGGAAAAACTTCAGTTCTGGGGTGGGGATGCAAGAACAAATATGCAAATGAATCATCATGTGAGCCCACACCTTATGCACACTCCCCAGCGCTCCAAGTTCCTGTGTGGCAAGGGTGAGCTTTGGGTCTAAATTTTACTGAAGACAGTGTGATGCGTGCAAGTCGTAATTTATCCTCTTGTACTGGTTGATGTTTAGCTCCTTTACACACGACAGGTGTGTTAATGCGCACCTGTCTGCAGTCATTGACGTGCCAGCGTTAAAATGATCTCTAACACCTGGCAGCTTTCAGCTGAAACCCTCAAACCTGGGAGATGAGCTTTAAGAAGCTGATGAATGTCATAGATAAAAGATTAATATAATCCTAATACAATAGGACAGGATGGGAAAGATATTCATCGTAAAGCTAGTCACACTTTTCATACATCTGAACTGAAACTTAAAAATTTCAGCTCTCCATTCTAAGAAAAAGTGAAGGGTTTAAAAAAGACAAAATTATACATTTTGAACATTTTCATAAATTAGATATTGCTGTCATTTTATTATGGAGGTATTTTTGCAATGAGATTTTCGCAGTGCAGTTTTCAGAGTTCTTTTGACTCAGAGTTGCTTTTATTTCTTCATGTGAAATTCTTTTTTTTTTTTGGCCTCCAGAGTTGTGGTTATTCCGAAATTAAATGTTTATTGCAATGCAAGTTTGTTATGTAACAGGTGAAAAAGTACAAGCAAAATTATTTTACTATTTAAATGCTGAGATGGGACCAGGCTTGTGTTCACTGTTGCTGGAAAAATTGAGAAGCGGGACCAGAGGAGCGCTGTTAGCGTTTTGGTGTCCGTGTGTGTGCTTCTGCCAAAACAGGGAGGATCTGGTCCTGCAGACAACACCTCAGCCCAAAAACCTGTTTTTCTTGCTCTACTTTGAAAATATTTTTGTGTTTTTTTTTTTTTGCACATTTGTACCTTTTGTGCTTTTGTTCCTTCTGTGAGTGTATTTAGTGTCCTGAGGAATTCTGTTTTGTAAAATATTTTGTAAACATAACCCCTGGTGACTCAGCTTGAAGGTTTGGCTCTCTTAACTCATCTTTTCCCCTCCAGGTACAAGACACCTCCTCTCTCATATATTGACCTCCCGATGGAAGGAGACAAAACTCTGCACCCCAACAGAAGCCCCTTACACGGTCCTACCCTCCTCACATTTTCTCTCTGTTATTCACATTTGCTATCTTCTTACTTCCCGTTACACTACACATGAAATGAATGCCTTTACTTTACTGTTACTCATACTGTTTTTACCTTTAATTCTATCGGTTCAGGGTAAGCACCTTGGTCAAGGGTGTTGCAGCAGGAGGTGGAATGTGAACCTGGGTTTCTCAGCCGCAAAGCAGCCACTGTAACCACAGCATCACCTGCTGCCCCATGTTGAGGTTCTCCCTTTCCGATCGTTTGTGTTCAACAGTGCTCAGGGGATGTTAATCCGAGCGACGACATTGTTTGTGAGAAACACTTGGTTTCTCCTCACACAATGTGGTTGTAGCTTCTCTTTTACTCAGATGACAAAAGAATAATAGCTGACAGGGCCCTGGGAGGCCACCTGTAGCTTTAGAGGTGACGTTTAGAAGATGCGGCCATGGATGAGGGAAATGAGGAATCTGAGGTATGTTTGGTGTCTGAATAGTGTTGCCTTTGTGTAAACTTGCAGGTCCTCGGAACCACCTGCTTGCAGAGAGCCCGCGGGTGACTGAACGCCTGCAGCGATATGGCCAGAGATGGCGGAGCACACAAAGATGCGCATCTCCACCCCTCATCGGCAGGGTGTTGGCACCAGGGGACAGTTTCAGTACATGGGAACAAAAGCACAAGGTGGGTACATACACACACACGCTGTGCCTGGCACAGCTGGATGGTGCAGTTCAGCTGCTCCGGTTGTTTACCCCACTTCACGGACGCAGTGCAGAAACGCTCACCCACAGATCGATGTCTTATTCCGACTTGCAAGTTTTAGCGATGGATGTCAGGTGGGAGAAAAGAGAGGCTGAACCTCGGCCCCTCCAGCTTAAGTGAATATTAAAAAATTGTGAGGTGCCGCATTTTTTGGTAAATCTTTGCAAGTGTTTTCATTTCCGCTGCAGTAAAGCGGGAATCTCAGCAGCAAAGTGACCAGCAAGTTTACTGATCATAAGTACAACAATGTTTGTGGAGTGGTCATCTGTTAGTCAAAGAAAAGTCTGGAACAGATCCTCAGTCCCTCAAATGTATGCAGAACCCACGAGGTTCACACACTCTTGAGAAAGAGCAAGAAGAAGAGTACCAGTGAGCAGGTGGATGGAGTCAGTCAGATTGACAACAGACAAAACCTTCTCATCTATAAGGGCTTGATGGCAGACATAACATTGAGGAGGAACTCTAAATACTGAATGTGGTCAACAAGAGCCGTCATCAACCCAACAGCACTGAACAACAGTTCAGAATGTCCTTTAAGTTGCTAAAGCTCACCAGCAGCTCCTCCGCATCATTGGTGGGGGTCAGCAAATCTTGGACAGTTACCAAGCTTGCAAAGTGATTCTGTGAAACACGCTGAGGGCCGAAGCTGTGTTGTCTATGATAAAATGGCTTTCCTTATTTGAAGTGCTGGAACAGACTGGCAAAAAGAGAGAAAAAATTCAGAATAAAGTGGGTGAAACACATCTCAACTTGGGACAGCAGATTCATTCAAGCTACTGAATTCTCAGCAGCAGCTCCCAGCCATTTTTAGGTCACAAGTATGTGGGTTGGGTTGTTGTTCATCTTTCCTTGCTGGTTATAGAGAAACGGAGATACATAAAAGCGGTCAGGGAAAATGCGCTTCAAATTCTTGAAAATGCGGTTTTTTTCGCACCTAACAACCTGCACTTGAGATAATTTGTCCCAGAAGACCAAACAGCAGCTCCTGCTGCACAATGGTGTGATAACCCAAATTTGCTAAATTCCAGAGATGCACATCATAATCAGAACCGGTCTCTCCATAATGTTGGCCTCAAGTATGCGTGTCGACATCGTCTTCAGTGCGTCTTGACTCGAGGAGAGTCGGAATCCCTGGTGTCTGGGGTGGGTCACACAGCTGAAAGAGTTCCCAAGGCCGGCAGGTGTCCTTGCCGTTCTGAGGGCAACATTCAGACGCACACGGCGTCACATTCCTAAATCTCACCAAGCGATCCGTGCGAATGAACCTCAAGATCACTCGGGTTGCATCGACAGCATTTCAACCTTGTAAAAATTTCAGCATTTTTTTATACAAAAATATTTTTTAAGGAGCCGGAATAAAGGAATAGTTCTGTAATAGAGCAACAACATTTCACACATTCCATTGGGTCATGGTGCCATTTTAATGGAGTCTGGGTCTTGTCCTTGAGTGCTGTTGTTGAAAAAGGAAGTGTGGGTCCTGAAGGTCAGCGGGAGTAGAACATTTTGAATGTAATACCAGATACCAGTGGGTCTCACACTTTGCTGAAAAAGTCCCTAAAATGGCTTCTTTAAAATGACCTTGGGGGGCAGGCAGTGTTTTTTGAGTGTGGATTCTGCCACACTGTGGGTGTCGATGGCAGATCAACAGCCTGCAGGAGGTGGTTCACCAGCTTCAACGGTGCCGCTGGTTCTCAGTGTGGTAAACATAAGGTACGGTGTCATTTTCTCACATTTATTTGCTTGTTTTAACACTAAATAAAAGCTGAGATTTAAAAGAAACCTGTCCAGCGGCTGCATGAGGTTTTAAGGCTTTGGGACTTGAGCGAGGTGAACTACCCGCTGGTTTGGAAGTGCGTCATCATAGCGCTCTCCTGCAGAGGAGCCGAGAACTGCATTTTCTCACACTTTTTTTGCCTGGAATCTGATAGTCGTAATGAGCAGCTGGAATTAGGCACCGGCACCCCACGGGAGTGCCCTTGGAGGGCAATACAAAACAGGATATTCCTCCCCGCCCCCATACATTGGTCCAAAGGTAGACACCTGTGGTTTTTTCCACAGGTCCTGATGGCTTTGACCACTCCAGCATGGGTGGATGAAGAGCGCACGTCATGATACTTGGCGGAGAAATGACATCAGTGAGTAAGCTGAAACTGCCTTTTAGCTAAAACCACCACCTTGGCTGTGGTTCAACTGTCTCTGGTGAACAGTCAGGTTCCTCCATTACTAGTCTAGATCTCCGGAAGGACTTCAGAAGGTGAGGATCAGAAAAATGTGAAATTTTAGGAAGAAAAATAGAAATACAATTTGATATTAGCGGTACCTGAAGTGGATCAGTATTCAGTGGTTTGCAGTAAATATGTTTTGCTTTTTGGAGAACTGAGATTTTTTGCAGACCACCGCTCCCCATAATCCCCTGGTGTTCTTTTCTGCCCCCTGTTCACAAGATTCTCTGGTTGAGTTGCTCGCCCAGTAAAACAGGTGCTGTAGTACATGGTCATTCTTTATAAAAGCCTCATAGCAACCTTTCATTAGCCAGAGTGCCCTAAGTTATGCTGAAAGTGAGTCATGTGCTGCTGGCCTACAGTTTGTGTCTCCTTTACTATATAAATATACTGTGAACATCAGCAATATCTCCAGTATCTTTAGCCCCTGCAAAAGTTTCAAATATAAGCTTAAATACTTAATAGTTTGCTGATAATAACTGATACAGACTTCAGTGTGCCAGTAAGGAAAGCAATGAAGTTTTTTTTTTTCTCCATTTCAAACACTGTTACTATCTATGACATAATTTAGCATGAAGGTAAAACTTCAATGCAATATTTTATAAAAATGTATGCACAGTTATTCATAGAAGTTTGGAATTATTCTGGTTTGGAGTTACTGATGACGTGTAACATTATTAACTAATTTTATAGTTAAAACTTCATGAAGCCCTTGTGCAGTCTGAGAATCGGTAAACTAAGCTCATGACTGCTTCTTCTGTTCTATTACAGAACTTGTGGGTAAAGTAATGTCCATATTAAAAGTATGTTTTTATGCCAGTCTTTAGAACTGTAACAGGGAAATTAAACATCAGAAGAGAAACTCCCAGGAGCAAAACAGCAGCAACACAGATGCCCTGAAGGGTCTATAACAATGGCTGAGGATGGGTGTGACCCTCAAAGCCCCAGCGTGCAATGCGATCGCTCATGTGTCAGAAGGTCTCTCTCTATGTGACTACAGGAACTCTACAGTCAGGTGACACTGACCTCAACATTTGTGCCCTTACATCACAAGGTCCCTATTTCGGTTATTGATGTTCAAAGACCTTAAAAGCAGGACGCAGTGAAGAAAAAAGTCAGTGTTCAAAGACTAATACAGTTCTCTGACTTTTCCAAGATCACAGACACAAACACACGCGTTCTGCAGGCCAAATTCTTTCTTTCCATTAATTTAATGCAGACAGCAAACTGCGCCAAAACACAACTGTTCTGTGGAACCAAGCGGAAGTGCCCATTTTATGTGTTCTGTCGCCACCTAGCGGATGACGTCGGAATGTTACATAACTGCATGCGACATAATTTATTATTTTTTTTAAATTTTACAATAAATACTCCACCCACTCTCGTCAAGTGAAAAATCTGTGCCGCAAGGAAAAACTAGTCCCAAGGTACGGACATACAGACCAGGACAAAGCCTAGGGTTATGTGTAAAGTGTTTTTGTAGTGAAAGGTAGGTTTCCCGATTAGACTCCTAGAGTTTTCAGGCATCGGTAAGCAAATACGTAAGATTGCTGATGGTTTAATATCGACCCGCTGGCTTTGAATGTGTCTTACAGTGAGAGTTCGGGTCAAGGAGCAGCTTCCCTTTGCCCTTATAATTATACGAATCGGAAAATTAAAGTTAGAAAATGGCCTTTTGAACACAGCTGAAGTTCAGCCATCACAGAGCGCCCTCTGCTGGATCATTGTTTCGTTGCCAATGTGCGTCCTACCCGAATCTAATGATGGAAAATGTCTTCCTTATAAACTAGTTGGCGTAAATGTAAAGGTAAAAGCACTGAATTGGTAATCCGAGGGGAAAATGCTCAGCATTTAATCCCTGTAAGCCGCCTTGTATGGGTTTAGCAAGAGTACCGGTTGAGCTCAGTGGGAGGCAGATGGTGCTGCTGTACCAGGGACTTGGGTTGTGAACCTCGAGCTGACCAGTTCTCCTTTGCTGACTGATGTCCTTCCTCATCTCCATCCTCATACAGGCTTTGCGTTGTGTTCACATTAAACGTACTTCGCGACAGCTGCTTGAGGCTTCTCTTTGCTCCACTGCTGCCAGCTCCAGCCCGTTTTGTCACGTATGCAAACACATTCAAACATACGATGAGCTCTTTGCTCAGTGGGAGTGACAGAGAGTCGTGGATACGCACAGTTCAAAGTGGCACAGAGTTGCAGAAAAGCAGACAAATAGTAACCCGCCAGAGATGTGCTGCTGCCTCCTCAGATGTACAGCGGGTGCCACTTGGCAATCGCGTGGCGCAGCGATCGCATCATCAGATGCCAGTGCTGATCCTCGCTGCCCCAGGCCTTCCCAAGGACAGCCTGGCCAACAAGGCGCCGGGACGACTTCCTGCCCGCAGGCACCTCGTACACGGAGACCGTGATGGCGCACTCCCGCACTGGCTGGTTGGGCAGCGTGAATGTGACAGCCTCGTTGAAGACAGTCACGTCCCACCGTGTCCTCAGCGAGGTGCTCTGGTGCTGAAGCCTGCGCTGGTTGCAGAGCACGCAGATCCTGGCGTACAGAGCTGCGAGGGGGATGGAGAGAGGGGGTCAGGTTGTCGCCAAATCGTACCCGTGCTGTCTGCCGTGACGCATCGCTCATTAGATCACCGTGCATGTGGATGAAGGTGGCAAACTGTGTGGCTAAGAGTCAAAGTGAAATACAGGTGTAGATGCTTTGCTAATCTAAAATATTCATCCTACTCACTTGCTTTTTAGATTAGAGAAACCGCCTATTTACAGTTTCATGCAGCTATAAACATTTTATTGTACGTCTGCCCTGTTGATTTAACTCAGCCTACAGCTGTGCACCCATTTATTGAACCTTATACTTCAGGCCTTCAGACCAAACAAAGAGTCCTCATGCGGATAGGGGGGTGTCAAAAAGGAGCAAAGACGTTCATACAGCTAATACTGCAGCAACTAAGTTGCATATAAATATGTAAAGTAAACCAATTGTGACTTTTTAAAATAAAATTAAAGGGTAATTGGCTCAAGCGCTGTCTTCGTATGATACTTGTGGAGAAATGAATTTATAAAAGTGTTCAGTTTTTCCTGAATCACCTTGCATTTAAAATTAACCTTGGGAAGATTTTATTCAATCGACGATGCTCTAGGAATCTTACCGTTGTTATTATTAACTTCTCGGCAAAGTGCCCTGATCTTCAGGAGGCCGACTTCAAGCCTCTGTGATATAGGAAGGTACTTGAGAGACAGGAGCACTTCTCCAACCTGGTCCTGCAGACCAAATGGGAGAAGATGGGACAACACTACTATAATAAATTAACTGCAATGATTTGCCCATTTATAGAACAAAGCAATGCCACACACACACACACACACACACACACACGCACACACGCACACACACACACACACACGCACACACACACACAAAATCCACCAGAAACATTCACCTTTGGACTTGAAAAACCCATACAAACATAGGGAGACCATGCAAATTCCACACAGATTCAAAACCACAGCCTGGAAGCAGTGGGGCACCAGCAGTATCTGCTGCATCGTTTAAAAACACGTTCCACAAGCCTGGCAAGGTCTTTGTGTTGCTAGAAGAAGACTCTGGCATGCATTATCTAACCCTGGCTGATGCACTTTAGATGTCTGGACCTACATTAAGCAAACAGTGGATGCCTGGCACAGATATGTGGTAAAGGCAGATCCATAATGTGCATTAGATGTCACCCCTGTGTCTCACTGGTCTGTTTGGTTGAGCAGATACTGACCAACTGTATCTGACCTGCTGAGGCACACTGAAGTGCTGCCTTCACCCATGTGCAAACTACTTGTACACACCCTGTGTTTTTTAACCAATAGAACTCCCTGGATAAACATTTCTGTGTTCAGCTACCTTCCCCGTGACTTAAACGTCAAACACATTTTTCAAAATGGCTGAAACTTGTTTCCAACTCCAGGTTCTAACTTTTCAGTAGATGTGCCTGGGATCTGCACATGGTTTGAGTGTTTTCTTACTTTTTTAGCATGGATGGTGGTTAACAACTTAGAGATGCAACATGAGGAGGACAGAGGGGAACTCTGCACAGACATTTTGTTGCAATGCTGCCCACCTTCAGGGGTGCTTTTAAGTCGTCCAGGATCTCTAGTGGGTGCAAGATGTTGAGCCTGTCCAGAGGAGCTCTGACCTCCCCCAGAACCCCATGCCTGGAGTACCTGTCAAAGTCACGGACCTACAGAGAACATCAGTAGCGTTTACGGAGTTGATCCCACAAGGGGGGGGGCCTTGGGTATCTGGATTATGACTGTATGTCGTACCTCTAGCCTGACGGTGACACGTGGGACCTCGTCCTCAGCCAGCGTGCAGGAGAACTCGTCCCCAAAAGTGGGGTTGCTACAGCCTTTCACCATGCGGGACTGCCATTCATGTAGCACGCAGCACACGGCTGCGTCCACGGGTCCCTCGCCGTCCTCCTCACTCAGTGACGTCCACAGCAGCCGCACGCGCACAAAGGGGTCCACACTGCTGCTGAAGTCCCGCGTCGGTAGACCATGCGCCCCCAGCACGGTCACCATCAGCCTAGAATGCAGCTTGTCGTAGAAAAGCGAGAAGCGCAACGAGCCGCGGATGCGGTCCTCCTCCCCAGAGTCCTCCGCCAGGCTGTCCATGTCCGCACTGCTCTGGTTTGACAACAGGGATCTTGCAGAGAGGCAGCGGCTCAACCTCTGGGCCTCAACCTGCATCTCTTCAACCTGCTGAAGAAAGGCTTTGGTTACAGGCAACAGGCCTTCCTTAAGCTACTGTAAAATACATCTTTTGCATCACATTTACTCATTTAGCAGACACTTTGCACATTTAACCTGAAACACATCTTTGGACTGTGGGAGGAAACGAGAGCACCAAAAAGAAACCCAGACAAAGATGGGAAGAACACGAGCAGGGATCAAACCCATGCACAGTCCAAATGCCACCTGCTGTACCTACTCTCCCCTCCTTCCTCCACCCTCAGTTCTGACAGTTTTACCTCATTTGCATGAGAAGGAAGGAAAGAAAGCACTCGTGTGTCATTGGAAAGTGAGTCTGATAAAAGGTTCTCAATAATATGCATTTATTTTGTTGAACTGTAGTCTGTGCCTGTGTCCAACATATTCAGCACTAAAGTGAATGCAGCACCCAAATTTCTGCCTTATCAAGCTGCGGTGCACAGGTCTGCAAACAAAGTGCACATGGGTATAAGCTGGCTGAGTGCAGCAGGGGCACCGCCCTGGGAACCAAACAGGAACAGAGGACTGCAGGTCTGTAGCCTCTGAACGTGTGTGTGTGTGTGTGTGTGTGTGTGGTAACAGCTTGTAGTAAACAGCCTGTGCGAGAACAGCTGCTTCACCATGGATGTTCAACTCAACTACAATCGTAATGTTGACCCCCCGCCTACCTGGAGCTGAGGACACCCAAAAAGACAATTCAGAGGAATGTGAGTGCAGCATCACCTTGAAATTTGGCCTTTGAATTTCTTTACCAATGACCCCCATCTTCATGGTTGTGTCGCTGCTGCATGGTAAGCCATTACCTGCAAGACCAGAAGATGCACATGTGATATCAGCAAGCATAGGACATGCTGAAAAAGCCTCACTTTATGATATTTAACATGTAGCGATTAATGGTGCAGTCATACCCTGTGAGACCACTGCATATAGCATATTATCTGTAAAAAAATTTAAATGATTATAAAATCACTGTGAGGAATACTTAACAGTGCAGGGCCTCTTACATCCTGCAATTTAAATGCATAAAACTGTATTTGCAAATGATTTCCTGACAGTTTAACAAAATATGTCCAGCCTGTTCCCTCGAGAATCCACAGTCTTTATTTTAAACATCATCTGTTTGACACCTTAAATCTGAAAAGTGAATTTTGAGGGTTTTTTTTCTTTCCATAAAACGCTTGTGTAGTGTAGAGGGAAGGGGTGGGTGCGTCTTGGGTGGGACATCTGGCCATAACAACATATTTTCTCAGTCAAACAGACAAATCAACAGGTAATAAAGTCTGCTGCTATAAAATTTGTTGCTGTGTGCATGCCATTACAGCCATGGCACACATTGCTGTCAGTGCCATGTGTTCAACCAAAGGAGCCAGTAGCTGTTACATGTGAGCGAATGAAAATGTAAAAATTAATAAGAAATTATACATGACACACATACATGGCACTGCACACATTAGTGATGTAAAGGTAATAAAGTTTGGGGATACATTTTATTTTTTCTATTTCCACTTGCGTATGATGGGCAGGTTCATCAATCCTTGAGGTGTCTGCCTGTCCAACAGCTCTAACAATAATGATGTACTAAATACAACCAATTTAATGGTAAAACAGTTGCAAATGATATAATGTGCTATTACTGTACCTTTCCACTACTACACCTTTTTGAGTGCTAGGTGTCTCCACTAGTGCTAAAACAAAATGGAACATAAAATAAAGAGCTCAAGGGCACATGCTAGGGACTTGTAAGGCCACAACTATGTTCCCCTGCCATTTAGGACATACCATTCCCTTGTGGTCCAGTTTGTGTGCAGTAGCGGTGAATCTGCCACCCGAGAATGCCGATGGCCACCAGGAACAGAAAAACTGACACCCCCAGGATGCTGTACTTGACATCATTGGAGAAGGGCAGGAAGTCGACCCCAATGGAGAGCTGCAGTGTGGCGGGGAAGTTCATGCCTTTGTCATGCAAAAGCCTGGGGAATCCAGCACCATTTTTATCTGAGTCAGCATAGCATCGGAACGTGAATCATCTGCAACAACATTCAGTGGTTTGAAGTGGTCATAGTTTCCAGACCATTTATGGGTTTTCACGGTGGTTCAAATATCAGGAGAGCATTTGTTGTGCCCTTTGAGCAGAGTAGAGTTTAAATTTAAACATATAACAATTAAAAAAAACTTTGTCAAAACTTTGCAATAAAAACTAGTTGCACGGCAGCAATTTTGACTAGGGGTTTCTCGCTGGGCTTAGAACCTGATGATCTCTTATGATGTGTTAAAAACAGCGAATTATTCTATTTATACATTCAACAGATAGTTTTTTGTCTGAGAATATTGTAGTAGTGCACTGAGCTTAGGGAAAGCTTACTGAAGCACAGGTGAAGATTAATCTGTCTCCAAAACAAGACCCCCATGAAAGCCTGGTCTTTTGAATGATATCACAAGTGTTGAGCTTTTCTGGAGCTCAGACATGTGTTACTATCCATTCCTTCCTTGCCCAACAAAACAGTAGCAGATGTCTATTTGAGAGGAAATCTTTCTTTGCAAGTTAATTTTAAGTAAATCAGACTTGACTGAACGAAAACATCTCACACAGCAGCATATCCATTACATGGAGTCATACCCAAAACACATGCCCATGTTCTCCTTCAGGACATCCTGACAGATTGTACTTCATTACGGAAATGGTTGCTGGATGCAAGAAGAAATCAACCCACGAGACAGATGTAGTCTTATTTCCTCATGAGTGTTATTCATTAATATTAAAATACATCTTTAATTTCTATAATTTCCATTAATATGCACATGTTGGTGCAAGAGTTGAACCAACACAGTAACCATCTTGAAGCTGAGGCAAATGTAGTGTTTGCTTTCCCACGCTGGGAATTGAAAACAACGCTCAGTTTCCATGCCATTTATACCTTCTGCTGGGTAACATTGCAGGGCTCTATTTTAGGTATAAAAATGAATCCTGAAAACAGCACAAAAAGTACCTTTGATGGGATTCTACGTCATTCTCTGCAGTCCTCAGTATTGCGTGATGTCTGCATACGCATCTTCTCTCTTGCACAGCCCATAGAGGTCTGTACCTGGACAAACTAGTCTGAGCAGCTCTACCTTCTCTCACTCGGGTTCTCTCTAGTTCCTCATAGCGGCTAGAGAAATAAACACAGCTGGAGTGACTATTCACTTTCTGGATTATCAGCTGTCCCATTTGCAAAGCCACTGTCACATGTAGATTATCACCAGGTTCTACCCAAATGGCCTCTCGATGGTGGTTACTGGTGCAGAAGGAGTCCAGTGTGAGGCAATTATTAAGACACACACGGACAAATAGGCTGATGTCACTTGTTGTGGGGGACTGACACTTGGGTGGGTAGCAGCAGACTTAAGTTTGGTAAAAAATAATGGCCCTATGAAACCTTTAACTATGGAAAGCAAAGGCTGAGCATGAGAAAACTAGTAGAAGCGTAAAAAGACATAAACATTCACTGCAGATCATCACTCACAGTTTAAAGAACCGTGTTCTCTAACCAGACAAGCTGCATTTTATATTTTCCTTAAAAAAGAAGCAGCTGTTCTTCACTTTCTGTGGGATTTACCACCGGGCCCATAACTCCTGGTCCATTTTTTATGAGAGAAACGCAGATGAAACCGAATGCATTTGAATTTTTAAACAAGAAGGTGCAACATAGTGCACTGATGTTTCCTACGATGAACCATTCTGAGCTCTTATCGGTTTACTTTCATTTTTAAACAGATCCTTATGTAAATGACTTCAGTGTCCTTTCTTTCTTGTGAAGGAAAAAATACTTTTTTATGTTTTCACATTTGATTTAATCACTAATCCCCTGTTTTATGTTACAGCAGATTTTGGGAGTGCGTGGTGCTGGTCAGCTTTTGGGCTGTGGTTTCAGACATGGGTTGTATCTGACTCACTCTGGGTGGAAACTGCATCGTCTCCTTGGGTTCATATGTTTTCCATTTAATCCGTGACACTAAATTGCTTTTGGTGTGTGAATAGGTATATGAGTGCATGTTTGCCCCAGGATACCGGTATCCCATTCCAAAAGTCCCCGATTTATACCTTAGGTTTCTGGGATAGACTATGGACCACTTTGCCTTTGCACAGAACTAGGATTCAGTAAAAATGGGAAAAATTGGGATAACACAACTTACTCTTGAACATATATATATTTTTCAGAAATCATTAACAAATTAAAGAAATATTGTCCATCCAGGCTTATAAACCACACACACAAACACACGCACATACTGAGGTTCTGGCAGATTTTTTTTTTTATCTACATAAACTTATAAGTTCAGAACATGAGAATCCAATGGACACTGCAGTTCGTAAGTGACGTGTGAAGGCTGCTGTACCAAAGTACACACTAGATGGCAATAGGAGATGGCAGTCTAGCACGTTCCTCCAGCACATGATTTAACAAAATGCCACTTCTGAGCGTTGCGACGGTTGTAGAGCTCTAGATTAGATTCTGAAGGGCAGGCTTAAAGAAGGTGTCACCCAACCAGAAACCATTCTGACACAAAATCCAGGTGTATCTAATGGGATTTTGACAAAACTCTGAAATCACTCTCAGTCCTGACAGCTCTTCAGAACATTAGTGAAGGGCATCACGGTCAGGTAAAAGGATATGCGAGAAGGATGCGATGTAACTGTATTTGTCTACCCGATGCATACACAGTTCCTTTTAATATGTAAATACAGCTCAGTGAGATATTTTCAAGCCTCAAGTTTGCAATTAATATCATCATTTTAAAGAAAAAATGTGCATCTTGGAAGAATGATCCTATCTGAGATGGACTGGTGCCTCATCCAGGGGTTTGTTTCATAGCCCAGCATCAGCACTGGACCTTCGCCACCCTGGTCAAGATGAAGCGGTTAATGACAATGAATGGATGGAAAGATGAAAGATTGATCATTTTAAGATATTTGTGCAATCAAGGCTCAGAGGATTGTTCTAGATCCTTATGATTTTTGTCTCTCTGCAGCTTCCAACAAAATTTAGTGCTATCTTCACAGAGAGCCACTTGTCCTAACTTGATAAGCAATGAAACAGTACAGAGCAGCGGCCTCTCCTCTCGCTCCATATTCCTTTCTGCCCTCCTTTTCCACCTGTTTCTGATTCACAGGACCCCCATCTGTATTAACCTCCTGGGTCTCTTCTCCCACCCCCTCCGTCCCTGTCCTCAAATCATACCTGTACCCCCCTGGGATAAGTGGAGTCTATGCCTGAGCATCCTGGGCTCTCATTAGCGAATCACGAAGGTGTTTGTGGGCTTGAAAGCTTTTCCAGAACCATCTGTGATCTCTGTAACTCCTAGGTTGTCCTTCATTCAGTGCATTCAGTGCAAAACCTCCATACAACTGCTTCTCGGTGCCTTAGACTGCATGCCTTGGAAGATCTCACTGGCTTACTTTTCTTCCTACAAATAATTAGTTATCACACAATTATGAAATAGACAGCTTGTTTTCAACATTTAATTGTTAAACTACATGGCAGTTTTTTAATGTCCTTTTATGAGTATTGAAAAAATTGTTAATGTTTAAATATCCATCCAGGTATCATTCAGGAGAGCGCTATTTCGTATTGATTCATTCAGCAGCAGAAACCGTAACGTCAACCCGATAAAGACATCCGTAGACTCGGATCTCGGAGGACTTGTGTGTAAATAAGCTTGCGCGATTTGTGGAGAATACCTTCCCAGACTCACGGAATGAGTCAGTGCAAATCTTCAGTGCACCTGAGCAGTGCTGTGAAGGAAACCATCCCTCATCGGACCTTCAGAATCCATATAAACCAAGGCCTGCTGGGCTTTCCAGCAATAGCCTAAGTTAATGCTAATGGCATCGATCGCTGCGTCATCAACCTCTCCTGCGTCAGTGCTAATAGCTGCATGGGCGTATGGTTCACAGCTATTAAACGTGACATCAGTACAACGTCACGCAGAAGACATTCATCGTGGTCTTGTTGCCCCCACCCCTTCCAGGTGCTATGTTCGGCAATGAGTCAAGGGTAGCAAGTGCAGGGGAATGTATCAGAAAGTGCAGATAAAGCTGGCAAGCATCACGCCACTTCCCAGCCAAATATGGCCTTTCGGAGAGAGTGACCGCAACAGGCAATTTTCAGCTCTCTGTTGCTGATACTAGGACACTTCCTGCGGCATGTCTGTCGCACACTCCATAGTGTCCCGCATGCTGCCGAATGTCAGAACCGTGCTGGGATGTATTGAGTGACCAGTACCCAATTTGCAAGCAATGTGCAGTGCTAGGTTTGTACATTAAGCTACCAATAATGTTTACTGCATCAAAGGTACTGCAGCAGGAGGTGGGATTGAGACCTGGGTGATATTCCTGCAAAGGAACACTAATCACTACACCACCTTCATAACACAGTGGATTACCACATCCTGAAAGTCTTGTTTTTCTTAGATTTCACACTGTAAAAGCCTTTTGCAGGCTGAGATTGTGCAATATGGTGTACCCCAGGGCTCTGTACTGGGTCTGTTACTATTCTCTATCTATATGCTACCGTTGGGTGACATTATTTGGAAACGTAGGGTGAGTTTTCACTCACATGCTGATGATACCCAGTTGTATGTCTCTTTTAAGCCTGGTGACTATAAATGCCTTGTTTCACTAGTTAATTGCTTCACAGATATAAAGGCATGGATGAGTAACAACTTCTTATCCCTAAATTCCAACAAAACTGAGGTCCTTCTGGTAGGTGCTAATAATACAGACCACAGCGAAATCACTCCTTCAAACCCACGGCCTGAATTTTACCATTCCAAACTGTGTGAGAGATTTGGGAGTGCTTCTCGAAACAAAAATGTCATTTGTGTCTCAGACAACAGCTTTAACAAAGTCATGTTGGTTACAGTTAAGAAACACAGCTAAACTAAGGTGCTTCTTGCACAGAAAAGACACCGGGAAGCTGGTTCACGCCTTTATCTTGAGCGGGATTGACTACTGCAACTCCCTGCTATATAGCTATCCATCCCAGATTATTTCCAGGCTGCAGCTATTACTGAATGCTGTGGCAAGGGTAGTCACAAGAACCAGGAAAAATGACCACATTACACCAGTGCGTCAACCTCTGCACTGGCTACCAGTCAAATATAGAATCGATTATAGAATTCTATTACTGACATACAAGGCAGTGAGGGCCATGGGACCAGCTTACCTCAGTGAAATAATTGAGGACTATATTCCAGGTTGAGTTGTGCATGTTGCTTAATGCCCTTTCTGTTCTCTGAGCCAACTGTGTTGTAGAGCAAATCAGTGTGGCTGCTACTTTGGAAGACTGGCCTGGATTGAATTGGATTATCATCCAAACATTTGCAGAAACAGCAAAGCTAAGAGGTCACCATGGTGAGTGTACAGGCATACATTCTGACAATTGCTCTTTGTCACTCCTCTTGTGTTATCAGCACGGCACAGCCTTCAAAGAACCTTTTTCATCTTTAGAACCCAGAGGGCTCCAATTTATCAGTGCCAACAAATTCCAGTGCAGCTGTGCAGAGAAACAAAGTATTAAGAAAGCTGAGACTGAAGGATCTAGACAGGACAGAACATGGAGAAAATATATCCATCCATCTTCAACAAGCGCTAGTCCAGTGTAGGGTAATCTGGGGTGGTCCAGGATCTATCATGGAAGTTCAAGGCCTGAGCAGAGTGTCATTTTGGACATGGCACCATTTTGCCCCAAGGGATGAAAAAATACATATTCCATATTAAATATATAAAGATTATTATTATTTTTCTGCGATGGTGTTCAGCTTCCTTCATAATGACAAATTTGGTGTAAAAAAATGTATGATTCCCTTCATACGATGTGGAAAATCTTTAAATGTCTGCTTTATACAAGCATGTAGAAGTTGGCACTGCAGTTGACACCGTATGAAAAAGAAAACCTCATGTTCTATTTTGTTCATCAGCACCGGAGGCCATTTAATTCTGTTCCAACGTTGAAACCCTCGTTTTACCTATGAGGATGACTTCTTGTATTTGGCTGTCTGTTAACAGTCAGGAAGACGTCTCTCCGGGTCCCATATCTCCTGGAGGTAATGAGTCCATCTGCACTATCAAATACTCTTGATTTGTTAAAGTTTGGATGTAATTAGGACCAAACCAGTCAAACCCAGGCAATTATTTGAGACTAACAGTTTGGTGTTCAGGCTGATAAAAAGTGTGCATAGCTCACACATTTGGTTTAAAATGTCTTTCATTGAATGGATTATTTCATTTGCTTTTTTTTTGGCTCCGATTTGTCTTCTTGATGGCAAGTGTGATTCCAATACCTAATTTGTATTCATGCGCAGGTTATTAAACTAAAATACACTGCATTAGCTGCGGGATGACATTTCTTACAAAGCTTTTAACACTGAATTCACTTTCTGAAAGAATCTCTGCAAGACTAAGAACAACAATAATGGTGAACTAAACATATTTATTAAAGAAATTGATACATGGGCCATGCCCCAAGATCACCAAGGGAGAGGTTCCCCAGTGTAGCGAAGAAATCTGCCATGATTCTTTTCATTCAGTCCACCAATCACGTCCAGCACAGACGAAACGCTCTCTTCAGGACTCAGCGGGGCCTGGAAGCATTGCAAATGCAGAACGCTCATATTTATTCAATTATCAGATGCGTTTCTCCAAAGTGCATTTCACAAAAAATAGCTTTAAATATGCAGAGGATCACGAGACCATTACAATGGTAATAGACAGGTTGACAGATGAGATCAGACAGGAGTCACCGTGGACTATGATGTTTGCAGATGACATTGTGATCTGTAGTGAGAGTAGGGAGCAGGTTGAGGAGACCCTGGAGAGGTGGAGATATGCTCTAGAGAGGAGAGGAATGAAGGTCAGTAGGACTAAGACAGAATACATGTGCATAAATGAGAGGGAGGACAGAGGAATGGTGAGGATGCAGGGAATAGAGTTGGCGAAGGTAAATGAATTTAAATACTTGGGATCAACAGTTTAGAGGAATGGGGAGTGTGGAAGAGAGGTGAAGAAGAGAGTGCAGGCAGGGTGGAGTGAGTGGAGAAGAGTGTCAGGAGTGATTTGTGACAGAAGGGTACCAGCAAGAGTGAAAGGGAAGGCAGGAGGGTATCAGCAAGAGTGAAAGGGAAGGTCTACAAGACGGTAGTGAGACCAGCTATGCTTTATGGGTTGGAGACGGTGGCACTGACCAAAAGACAGGAGGCAGAGCTACAGGTGGCAGAGTTAAAGATGTTAAGATTTGCATTGGGTGTGACGAGGATGGACAGGATTAGAAATGAGTATATTAGAGGGTCAGCCCAGGTTAGACGGTTTGGAGACAAAGTCAGAGAGGCGAGATTGCGTTGGTTTGGACATGTGCAGAGGAGAGATTCTGGATATATCGGGAGAAGGATGCTAGGGATGAAGCTGCCAGGCAAGAGGAAGAGAGGAAGGCCTAAGAGGAGATTTATGGATGTGGCGAAGGAGGACATGCAAGTGGTGGGGGTGACGGAGAGAGATGCAGAGGACAGGAGGAAGTGGAAGCTTTTGATCCGCTGTGGTGACCCCTAACGGGAGTGGCCGAAAGAAGAAGAAGATGCAGAGGATCACGATTTGGCCCTCATTAGAAGTTGGCTCTGGACATCTCCTCACAAGCTCTCTCAAAGCATAAAAACCAAGGATAAACGGCATTACTAACATTTCAAGTGTTGTATACAACACAAGCTATAACACGTGGCCAAGAAAAAAAGAACCCAATAAGACTGGCATGCTCTGATTTTATACTTGCAGAGGGCAACAAGGTACAACTTCACTGAAGTTAAGCCACCTAAAAGTATTTGTATGAAGGCGTTAAAACTCAGACTGGTGCACAATCAGGGAGCATTTTGTAAAGAACGTCTCCAGCGAGTTCAGTCTATTTTAAACGGCTATTATGATGTCTATATGTGGGCGTCTGTGAAAAGGCTTAATTTGAGAATAATGCAGACTTTACTGGGGTTTTTTTCTGTGTTGTGCTCAGGTGGGGATTCAGGACACATCATAGAAGCATATAAATTATAAAATGCAGCACCAGAAACAGGAGAGGCCTCTTTGCAGAACTATGTGAATCTCCTGTTTCTGCACCGAAAACACACCACCTTTCCCCATAGCACACCCGGAACACTGCACCTTGGGTCCCCCCATGTCAGTGCGCACCCAGCCAGGATGCAGAGCCACGCATAAGATCCCAGCTGCCTCCAGGTCCACTGCTAAGCACCGGGTCACCATGTTCAGCGCAGTCTGTACCAGAAGTAAAAAGTGAGACATTTATCACTGTAACAGTTTAGGGTCTTCACTTCACATTTTTGATTCAGTTCCCAACTCCTGTTGTAGTACTACCGATCAAGGCACTTGCTCTGAACTGATACAGTAACAATACCCTACTGTATAAATTGGGAAATCATTGTATACCGACTCATGTAAGTCTAATGGTTAAGAATGGTAAATAATAATAATAAAAGAAAATGCAATGGAAGTTTTTGTAGGAGGAATGACATTATTTCTCTGTCCGGTTGCCCTGGAGACCTTTTTATTCAAACAATCAAATTTTACTTAATCTTATACTATTGCCAAGTGTAAAACAGTCACCAGGTATAGCTTATCCTGGTTCTGCTTTGAAATCAAACTGCATCAATACAGGAGTGATATCGCTTCAAATAGTGGGCTTATGAACATGTCCTAGAAGCAAGTACAGGGCAAGCTGTTCTGATGTAGGGTCATATTAAGCTTGCTGTGACATTTCCAGTGATCTGATGGGACTTGGTGTACTTTATAAAGGAAATCAGAGCCTTGTCCTCAAGTAGGTACAGGGGTGTCAGTGGCAGCTGGTGCGCTGTGCACCTTGGAAGTCCTATAGGGGTACCAGTTGAAGGTGCTGCTGCTTTTGCCCCAGCAGAGCTCAATGGATCCCAGATTGGAGGTCATGTTGACAACTGCAGCCCTGTGGATGCCCATGCCAGTGGCCCTCGCCGCTGCCCGCTTCAACAGGGGCAGAAACGCCTGTCAAACAAGAATCTCTGGTTAAACAACGTATCTCTTTCAACAATTCAGTGCAGGAGTCAGGGGGAAAATCACTTTCAGTTTTCAGCATAAGAGGCAATAAAAGAAAGGATATCTTTCATCAGTGGATAATAAGTATGAAACTGCATAATGAAGTTATTAATTTCTTAATGGCTGTGCCATGCATTGAGATGGTACTTTGGTGATCATGAGGGGGGCCACAGCGTTCGTTTCGAAGTTCTGCATCATCTTCTCCGCTGTGACCGTCTCCAGGCTTCCCTCCACGCTGATCCCAGCATTGTTAATGAGACAGACGAGACCTTCCTCCTTGACGATGGCATCCGTCTCCATGGCGGCTCGGTCAATGCTGCCCTGGTCGACCACATCTGCACGTACAAACACACACACCATAGGAAACTGCCACCACTCACATGCTGACAAATACAGGCAAAAAAACCTGTCTGATGTGACAAAACTACAATTTCTGACTATTAGGAGGGCTGGGCTTCCACTGGCACATGGACCTCCAGAGGTTTATTTTTCTCCTATTCACTAGCGGAAAGGAGATTTTTGTTTTCCTCTCCTGTGTGGCCAGTTGGCTAACAGTGCAAGATTACCTGTTGAACTGCATGTGAATCGAAACCCTGTGTCACTGCAGTGAGAAGAGCGCTATATAAAAATAAAACTGAACTGAACGTGAAGCGCACTTTTGTTTATTCTGAGTTAAATGTCACTTTGCAGAAAACCCTCTGGCAAAATGTAAAAACCACATACATCGAAATCACTCCTTACATAACGGCAAAAATAAATCATTGAAGGCAAAAAAGCTAATGCTGTAAATAACCACTATACATCAACTGAAGCTGAAGGGGGCAGAACTAACGATCTTACCGAGCTCCAAAATGTGTATATTTGAATATTTTTTCGCCAAGCTCTGCAATTCCTACAAAAGAGGACAAGCAACACAAATTATTATTTTAAAAAATCGTAACATTAGTGTATATTTTCAAGTTTGGCAGTGCGAGCCACCACCTTCGCGCCGGCGGGATTTCGCACGGCCGCGATCACCGCGCGCCGGGCTGCGCTTCCGGCCGCGAGGCTGCGCACGAGCTGCACGCCGAGGCCGCGGCTCGCGCCCGTCACCAGCACGGAGCGGCAGTTCGCCATCGCGGCGCTCATCCGTCACGGAGCCTGGAGACGGCGGGGAAACTACAGCCTCCCTGCGGCTTTTCTGCACGGTCCCCGCCGCTGTGGAGATGCCTCGGCTTTGCCGAGACCGACCGCTGCAACCGTGTAGAAAACTGACGGGTGAGCAAAAACCTGACGGTACGGCGTTCTTGGGTATTGACCCTTCAACTTGGCGCCTCATGGCTGAACACTTTCCACTTCAGCAAAACGTACTAAACCCCGTCGAAACACCTCAGGTAGAAAGAGGAAGCAATTGGCAGTAGCACCCTCTTTAATATTTATAAAATCCAAAACTGTGTTGTAGAAGTTGAACCCTGACCTTTATGCAAAAGGTAAATCAAATCGAGGCATACATAATTTTAAAGGAGCTAACTTAGTTTTCCCTCCAGTGTTTCACTGAATTCTTGCCTTTAAGTATTTGTGTGTTCCTCGGCTCACGCTTCTCTATGCTTCTTACAGTGTTTGATCTATTTATATCATAGGTGTTTTTACTGTAGTAATTTAGGGTAAGTACCTAGATTAAAGACACAACTGAAGTAAAAGTGGGTAAGGACTGGACTTGCAAACTAGTTTATTTCTTTTTCATAGTAAAAACTTTTCTGCCAGCTTTGCTCATAGAAAAGCAGATATACTGCCTGTATGCTTTCACTATTTCTCATTGAAAAGTTTTATTAACCTTTGTTTAGCTTTATCTACCCTTTTCTCAAGGTGACGTAAAACGTTAGATATTTAAAATTACAGCACAGTGTTTTCATTGTATCGTTCCAGGGTAAGTGCCTTGATTCAGAAAGAGTAGGGATTTGAACCAGCAATGTTCAGGTTGTAACATAGAACTCTACCTGCTGCCCCACTTGCTTTATGCAAACCAAGTTGCAGTATTTGACACAGGTGCATAGCTGGGCTTTTAGTGTAAAGCACCTGATTTGTGGACGCTCCAGCTATGGCAGAGCACAGTATGCTATTCAACAACTTTCAGGCTGTAAATCCATGTTCTTAGGAAGTAATTTCTAGAGAAATATTATATCTCAGAGTGACCTCTGGACTAGAAAATGGCTTCTGTCTCTTATTGGTAAGACTAGCCAAGGTTTCACCATTGTAACAATGGGATATAAATTTGACCATGGACATTTTTAGCTGAGGAGTGATACGAGCACATTAAAGATGGGTGGATGTATTGTGTTTCAAATCTTATTAAAGCAAAGTCAAAGGTAGGAATTTCAATGGCAGCCCTGAGTGAGCAAAATGAAGGTAAGCTAATAGTACAAGAAGTCTTTGGGTATGATTTCAGGTTGAAGTGCTTAAGCAACAAATGTTTCATTTGACTGTGTTGGAGAAAGACTAATGTCAGTGCAACTACAGCTCATCAATAAAATATGAGCCTCATTTTACAGACTTGCTGGTTTAAGTTCCTAGCTATTGTACCCTTGGAAAAGACACTTGAATGACTTTACAACATCCAGTAGTCTGCTTCAGCTAAAAGTGCTGGCTAAACAAAAAAACAACAATTTTACAATGTATGGTCATTTTATGTTAAATTGTTTTTACTCATGCATATTTTATATGTTAATGACCCAACATTTTTACATTATCCTTAGCCCTCACACAATGGGAACCAGCAATAGAACTGGTGATGCATCTTCATTCATTTATTTATTTAGATGAAACTTTTCTCCAATGCAACTTACAGTGTTAATCTACATGTAAATACTTACCCATTTCTACAACCGAGTAATTTTTTCTGGAGCAATTGAGGATGAATACCTTATAACTGTATTAAAGCTGGATATCAAACGTGCATTTTTTTAGCTGATGCTATTCTGCAATACAGTTTAGAATGTTTTACCCATTTATACAGCTAGGTAATTCTACTGTATTGATTTAGGGCTAATACCTCAGTTTATTGCACTCCCAAGTGGGAGTCCATGCAGATGGAGCCTAGCGTTTTTTCCGTGAATTTGTAGCGTCATTAATTTGACTGTTGTTTTGCAAATGCTGACATATTTATGTCAGATGAGTTGTTTTGTTTTTTAAGGTAAGGTGGCCACAGAAAGATGACATCACATTTATTTACGATATGTTGTATCCCTCAGTTTCTGAAAGGTTCTGCTCTAGGGTCTCCTACCAGTCCTGGCACGAACCACCCTATCTACCCCAACTGCTGGCTGCTGTTGTGCAGAAATGCCGGTTGCCATAGTAACACCAGCACCAGTTCCTTATCACTCTGTTGCACCAGTACTTGTCTCAGCATCTGCCAGTGCTTCCATACCAGAGAAGGGCCTTTCCCATGCTGTTTGAATGAGCAAGGTGGCCAGAGTTGCGGTTTGAAATCTGAAAAACTTCTCTGTTTTAATGAGCTGATAAAGCTTTCTCTCCAGATTGTTGCTTCACTTTAGATCCAATGGTTTTTCTTAATTGTTGGAAATGAATTATTATCCAAGTAATAAAACCATGTTTTATTTTATCAGTTGCACAAGTATGTAGCCATTATTCTTGCCTGTCCATTACAGGGAATAATGTCTACTGGTGCCTAAAAAAGGCGCTTGATTTAAATGTTGTTGGTGTCTCAGAAGTGTTTAATGTGACACCCTGTGAGTAATGCTTGCTGGAGGTGATCCTGCACCTCTGGAAATAAATTCACTGGCCTTAGTTTCAGCTCTGGGCCACTGAACAAAAAAACATCAGTAAAACAATAATTACAAATACAAGTCAAAAGAAACCAAGTGCTCTTTGTTTTGACAATTATATGAACATTTAAACATGTATATATTTGTTTTAATCATTCTCTCTGAAAGAAAAAAAATCTTTTGGAAGTTGTCACTTTTTCCTTTACAGTGTTTCGCAGTATATTTTAGATTATCGCGTGAACCAGTCTTTAAAGCTGTAAATAGCATTTGTTCTATGAAGTTGCTGGGTTAATGGGACCATAAAATGTTATGCAGTTTTTTAAATGCCATTTCAGATGCCACAAACTGCAGTCACGGGAAGCATGGACACACTTTTCACATAAGTTTCTCTAGCCCTGTCTTAGCAGCTTTTAATGGAATGACAGAACCATGGTGTATATTGATTCAGACTGTGGTAATTGCTATAATAAGGTTACTGCAGTTTGTAAGGGGCTTATCTAATACTGGCACATTCTTTGCCAGGTGTGTTGCTGTATGGCCTCAGCAAATGAAAGCAGAGTAAGGACAAAACAATTAGTGGGAGTTTTTTCCTCACCTACACGTCTTGTTTGGTGCTTTATATCAGGCTTTCAGACACTTATATGTGTACACAAGCTGTATCAAAAGCAATGCTTATAAAAAGGGTGGAGTTTTTTAATTTATTCGTTGTGGCATGAAGATTGGAGAGAATGATTGCCAGGGGCAAGCTGGCCAGATCAGCAGGATTTGACTACTGCCTTGGTACAACACTAGAGGTAGTCTGAGTTTCACCATGTTGGCGTGGTGTGCTCATGTGTACCAACTAGCCTTCATCTGGTTACTATTGGTCCCCTTTTCAATCCTTGTATGGCCTCCTGTGTGTGTGTGTGTGTGTGTGTGTGTGTGTGTGTGTTAGAATCAGAGTTTAAGTTTCTGAGGAGCCTTAGCCTGCCTTGCTCTTTTAGCACTTGCACATAACTGGAGACAAAAGGTTTAATTTATTAGCAAATTTTAATCTGAGCTGAGGAAATACTGAAAGACTATGCCAATGTCCAGGACATAAAAATGTCTCCTAAAAGAACAAGTAGATTTACCATGTGAGACAGTTGATGAAGATGTGCAAGCAGTGTGTCATCTTTACACATTTAGTTCTGCATCTTAGCTGTCCTGATTGTCACATTTCAGAACAAATACAAATGGTTGTGTTCAGTATATTTAGAAAGGATAAGGTTATTGATCCAGATGTAACAGTAAAAGCCCTCAGTCTGAGCACGTTTGGTTCCCCAGTTAACAGGAGGTCTGTGACATTTCCATGGTTTATTGAGAACTAAATGTAGGCTCCTCTTCACGCTCTGCGTTGGGCCATTAGCTGCGTAGTCATTTGGACAGAATGTTTTAGAAGAAAAACTTGTGGACATAGTTGCAGTCCTGGGGCTTTTTTCTTCCACTGGCTAACTCATCCTTTCCACACTCTTCTTTTGTCATTTTTTGGAAGTGATACCCTTTTGCCGTAAAGCTATGAAACACCCAAAACATACTGTATGCTGAGTATTCCTAGTAGTTCAGGTTGTGTAGCCTTATAGTGAGGCTGGTTTCTTTAGTTTTTTTAAAATTTTTTTTTTTTAATTTAAAGCACACAGGCTGCGCCTTTCAGGGCAATCATTCACCCTGAAAAAGCAATCTCTTCCCTTATCTGCCATCTTTCCAAAATAAGTAAGACAAATGGATTCAGGCAGTCCACTTTAATTTTGTTAAATGAGGAAAAACTCACTGGCTTTGAACAGTGAAAGTTATATTAGTTTATATAGCCACATTAAAGGAAATGGCAAGCTGATCTTGTGCAAGCATTCAACTCACTTTCTGCAGCTACTCTTTGCGTGGTAGCCAAACATAATCTCTTGCATTAATTTAGAATAAAGACATGATATCAGGGAAGAGTTTATACGTGGCATCAATATCAGGTGAAATTTTGTGATTCTGATCATTTTAAAGATTCGCTTCTTGATTGCCATCCTTGGTTGTAGTTTTATACAATTATGTTTTTCAGTGTATTTCATTGTTAGTCTTTCATCATCCCCCACCTTAACTTATTCTCTGTTTGTGTCTGTTATTGCTAGAGATAAGAAAGATGCTGCAATAAAAGATAAAACAGGTAATATGATTTGCATAGAGGTAATTTCCAAATGACTGATGAGACATCTGGTCATAGCTGAACTAAACCTGTACTGTTTGTTTTTGTTTAGTTCTTTCTGTAGATCAGTTTTCATGATAATCATTTTTGTCTTTCACTTTAGATATACGTTTTTAGCGTGTTTACACCTGTGTGCATTAGTTCTGTGGACAGGTCTTATTTAGGAGAATGAAGAAAAATAAATGGAATATTCCTTATTTTATTGGTTATATGAATTATAAATTGAGTATATGACCATTAGAATGGTCACTGAAATAAATCAGTACATGCAAAAAATTATAACTCACTCGGAGAGAGGGGGCTGTAAATAATATACAGACAATACACAGACATTTGGAATTAAGATTTTGCAATAATTTGAAATTTGTTGAGTGATTGTTCATTGTACTACTAAATATGTAATGGTAATCAAAGCAGACTGTTGTTTGTTGTCTTGAGGATGAGGATCCATTGTTTATTTCCTGGACACAATACTGGCAGGTTACTGTTTTCAGCCATTCTGCACCACTCCTCTGAGGACACAGTTGGTTTGGATCCCATGTTTCATTACAGTCTCCATAAAAAAGGGACATAAGCATGGTGTTGTGGTCTGTGGATCTGCAGAAGCGGGCTCTCTGATGCTGTAGATACTGTTTCCTTTAGCCAAGCCTTAGTTCTTTTTTAATTTTCCCAAGTCTTATCTTTTCACTGTTGGACTCTGTAAGTGTAGATCTTTGACCATTTCTGTCATTTGCTCCTCTGTTCTCTGGTCTAATCGGTTGCTGGTACCTTATCTCCTTTATGTCTCACTCTCTCTTCATTCTCTAGTCTTCATGACATAGAAGAATCTGGAAACTGGACTGCTTGTCATTAGTCGATTCCTTTCTGTCTATTTTGATCATATGATTTGCATTATTCTTACCACCCTTTCTTTCTTGATTGCTTCATGATTTCTTCTTGATTGTGCCTAGTAAAGCTGAAAAGAGCTACATTTGTATGCCTGATGAAGGCAACACTATAGGCCCAGTATTTATTCCTTATTGCCAGAACTTTCTATTTCTCTTCTTATTTGGTGAAGTCCCACATACGTGTAAGTCCTGTGTGATTGCCAAGGCTGTTTATGTGCTTCCTTCTTGTCCTGACCAATGTTCTGACGGCTAGCTGTGACCCTGGTGCCACTCATGTGTCAGACGCTTGTCTCCTTGCGTACGTAATCAGAGGGAAATGAAGACGGATGCCAAGATGGCGTGTAAGCTGCAGTTGTGGATGACTGCAGTAACCATCAGGTTTGATTGTCTTTTAACCTAAGGACTTCCCAGAAACTGCCTGTCTGGCTTTCAGACAAGGGCTTGAGATTCTGTCTTTCTTTTGAGGGAAAGTTACAATTAAGTGAGTGAGTGAGTTGTGGCAGAAAGATCAGGAATGTCACAAGAGCAGCACATATATTAAATAGGACATGTCAACTTTTCAATGCAGCTTTCTGAATTAGCTTTACAGAAGTAATTTTAAGTTGAGAAAGACACTTGTTTAGTGCTGTATGGTGGACCCAAAATGGAATTTTTGTATTTAGGTTCTTTACCATCAGTGGTGACATTGACTTATATATGAAAACATGTTACTGTTCTAGAGCTTCTAATTGTGCGCTTCTTGGATGAGCAAAGTTGTCCTTTGCCATTGTACAATGCAGTGTTCAGGAGGTATAAATCATGGGAGTGGAACTTGACAGGGATATGATTTGGATGGAATCAATCCTCAAGAATGGAATGTGGATGGAAAGATGTGAATTAAGCAGAGTCAGAAAGATTTCATGTGTGCAGAGCTAGGAAAATATGTGAACTTTGAAGAGAGATAGATTAGAGGTCGCATGGGGATAGAGATGGAGAAATGGTCCTATGATCAAGGTAGCATCTCTCCCTTTTTGTCTCAGTTGAGCTCAATCTTACTGTCGGTCTTATTTCATTTTAACATCATTGTTCCCATCCACATTGTGGTTGCGTCCCACAGAGAAAGATTAGGTTTCCTCTATCCATCTTGGTCACAGGCAGCCTACTTCCTTTGTGCCCCATGGCTCCCAGGAGGTATTTGTTGAAGAATTGCCAAGCAGCATCTCAGGCTTAACAGTATGCTGCGTTAAATGAACACTCCACCTGGAGGCCAGAGCTTTGTCATGACTGAGATACCTCCACTTCTCTGCCTTACTGAATTTTACACCAATACTCTCATGTATAATAGTACACACCCCACCCCCAGCCCCATCTCTCGCCCTACAAGTTATAATCACAGTCTGTCATCTGGAGTAGCACAAACTCCCAAATTAATTGCACAGCAGCAGCGACTTCAGGATAGTAATTATTTATGAACATAATTAAATAGGGGCAGACCCAGCTGTCAGACATTTGTGTCTTAGACTAAGAGACATTTGTAGACATGAAGGTTACCTTCTGAGACAAGCTTAGAGAGCCTGACAAATGTGGAGAAGCTGTGTCTGTTCATACTAAAGTACATAGTCTGATTAGCAGTCTGCTTTATAGACATTTGTACAGCAGGTCTGTAAATCTTGGAGGACCTGGTGTTTAGGACAAATACAACTCTTTCATAACTCCTCATTTCCTACTGTCTAATTTTTTTTGTTGGACAAGTACATGTGATGATGTTAGATCTTTGTGATCTGTGCCTAATAAATATTTGACTTATGTGGCTTTATGTGAAAGCAAATGTTTAAGCAGTATGTATGACTTGGACCAGTTTGTTCAGAGCTTGTATAGTAGCCAGCTGAGAGGCAGACATAGAGTTTAGATGGTCACACTCCAACTGTGAATGCAAGTTTACACCCACAGAAATCCATTCGTAATTCACACATCCTCTTCACTGTTCTACCAAGAGAGAACCCCATTCCTGTGTGGCACCGTGGGGCTCTGGAGACTGCCAAAATGCACAGTTTGGCCTCTATTTCTTTTCAGGATCATTTGTTCTGTCAACCTTCTTTTAACTGTCACTTTCAGATGCCTCCACTGAAGACACGAGGGTCCTTCTCAAGACAGAGACCAGAGGGCAAAATAATATGAATTTTTTACAGCAGTAGGACTCACATTTATAACCCAAGAATGTTGGTATAGCTGGAATGTTGGTTTGTTTTGAGTTGGCAAGTTGTGTGTTTTTAAATGTTATTTTTAAATATTGTTTTTTTTAAAATATTTAAATAAAGACACATTTGAATTCAGATAAGAAAAAAAGGGGGGGGGGTATTCTGGTTGTGCCTTAAAGGTACTCTATGCAAAATATCGTATCTGACATAAATGGTGCCCACATGAAGTGTAAATCGTCTCCCTAAAAGGAAATACGGACATGCAGATGAGGACCTCTAGATTGACAAGAAACGCTGATTTGACACAGTCCCCTGCAGGTCATCAGGGAGGGGTCGTGTATGAATCCTTTGAAGTTTTCTGGAAACTTGTGAAGATGGGTGGGTCTTTTGTGGCTTTCACAGAGGGGTTTGTTGCAGGGGGCTTCTGACTGTCCCTTGAGAGTAAAAATGTCAGTAGTGAAAGGCTGCCTAGCTGCTGGGAGCTGGCATTTAAGCATCACTCCCCAGCACAATGTCCCCTGAGACCTGGAGCTCATGGGGTGAGGCAGAGGAAGCCCTCTGGCATTTCCAGGTGATCCAGCAGCTGGTTTAAAGGGCATGGTGAGGGTCTTGTGGGGTGCTTGGTGGAGATACCATTGAAAGCTAAAATGTGGGCCCTCCATGTACTGTATGTGGTACCCTTCCCAGTGTCCTTTGCACCAACCCCCCCTCCCCAATTCTCTGCAGATGTGACCAAGTTAATGGAAGCAAAAATACCCTGTTCCCCAAGGTAGGAGTTTTGTAAATAAAGTTGATTGTGTACTGCCTAAAATATAATAATGTTTTATGATTATTTAATGACTGTATATAGGCAAACCATGGGAATCTTACCAGAACAGGAGTCATGGCTTGGTCAGAGGCTCTTCAGGCAAAAATAAGAATACACATGTAAGAACAAATTACATTTATAAAGTTCTGAACTTAACAAAGGACAAATAAGCTGACAACTACTTTTAGCTTCAAAATACTTTCCCTTCAAGTCTTTGCCAGTGACAGTCTGCCATACTGAGGCATTTTATTTTTGTATTCAAAGAGACCAGTGCTTGAAAAATTCAGAGGCTGTTTTTTGTTTTAATTAATAGAATTGTAGACTGAGATTAAGTCTACGGAGGAAAAATGAAGAAAAATTGGCCGTCATAGACTAATTCTGAGAAATTTATTGATGAATTTTGATGAGTTCTGTTCAGGTCATGATATTTAATCCTCATGATCTCAAGCTTTTTTCTTCTTTTTAAATGGTCAGATCTTCACAATAGAAAAACTCTCTGTATTGATGCATGTACAGTAGTTGATAAGTCTTCCACCACAATGTGTGTAACTTTCATTTGACTGCTATTTTTCCCTAAGCTTTATCCCCTGAGGTATGTTATTCCATTTAATTTGCTGCTCTGTTGACGCTTTAATCCATAGCAACTAACTGTTTTAACCCATCCATCCATCCATCCATCCATCCATCTATCCATCCATTCATTCAGTACAGGGTTGTGGTTGTCTGGAAGAATTCTACACCTTTCATGAGAGATTGATCCATCACAGGGCAGTTGTATACAACTAGATATTTTCACTAGAGCAATGTACTGTTAATACATGCTGGTATCCTTGTCTTTTCAATTTAAAAAAAATGTCCTGAGTAAGACATTTGCCAGCATTTATTTTAATTTTTTTTATAAAATGTTTTGGCAAAATTCATATTCATATTTTTGATTTATGAATTATATGGTTGTACAAAAACTATGATTAAGCTTGTCATTTTTTGCTTGCTTGATTTAAAGCTTAAAGCACCTCCCTTGCTGGGTCTTATTTTCTGAGCATGTGAATGGATCAGTGACTTGGCTTACTGAACCATGCATCCGTAATGGAAAAGTGTTGATGTGCCTCTGCAGTGTAGAATTCAACCAGACTGTAATCCGATCCAACCGTGTTACATAAAGCTGAGCAGAGCACCAGCATTCACATGCTGCTTTCTTTTAGACCCCTTCATGCCCCAACCTGAGGTGTGAAAGATGACCATATGTGCTTTAATCAGTTAACACATGATAAAATAATTAGTGGAACAGGTGGAGGTCATATTCATAATACACCTGTACCTTTTTGAGAAATTTCATATTAAAGAGTTTGCTAAATATGTTAAACAGTTCTCTGTGTCTCCGGTGCCTGGGTTGTTTGGATAGTAAATTCAAATCCAGATCAGTTTATATAAAGTTTGAATTTTCTTGTGCCTGTATGGGTTTTCTACGGGTGGACCAGTTTCCAAGTTCTCTTAATTATTGATGCTAAATTGTCTGTATTGTGAGGGCTGCCATCCCATCCAGGTATACCTTCATAGCCACGTTTCATAGCCGAGCAACCAGTGATTGAGAAATGAGCTTCCGACCACTGCTTACCTTGACAAAACAAGAGGCTAAGAGTGAGTGAGCAACAGGCTGTGGGGTTAGAGTTAGAGGCAACACATCTGGTATTAACGTGCCTTACGTCTTTTGAAGAGAAAGGCATGATGTGCCTCCTGAAGTGAAACAGATAATGTTACATATTTAATTTTGTAGAGGGCGCAAATGAAAAGGACATCACCCATTGACAGTCGTTCCTGCAGATAAATATGTCCGGTGTGTGAGACTTTGTATAAATATAAATTAGTTGTGCAAACAGTTACAGAAGAATGTCATTAAGAAACACTAGTACCTTTGCATTTTTTGTTTGACACCCTCTGATACAGTTGGCCCATAATCCTCTGATCCAGAAAGACAAAATAGTTTCATTTTTAAACATACAGCATTTATCTTTGAAGAAGAAAATGAATGATACTATTGCAGGGCATCAGTGTTTTTCTGGTTTCCCACCTGGATAACTTAAACTCTTTTTTTGTTGTTAGAGTGTGAAAATGGAACCAGCACACATTTTCCTCTGAGCCTGAGCTGTTCATTTGTTGGGCTAATAAACAGACTGTAATTAGCTTCATGATTAGCCTTTTCCATCTGCTTTGAATGATATGAATCAACTGTCTTTAAACATGTGTCCCAGGATGCGACACATACTCGTCCCACGGTGCTGTTCTGTCACCCCATCTGTTTCTCTTGGGCTGATCAGCAGACGCCTCCCCAAGGGTCAGCAAAGGTTCAGCTGCCCCTCTGAATTGCACAGTGTTTCAGGCTATTATATAAAGTGGCACTGCTCACCATGGAACAGTGTCTCAGGTAGGCTGCAGAGCGCCAGGTGATGTAATTCATAAAGGGGATAGACCAAATCATTATTATTTTAGCCTTGAATTTTCCACTGCATTTATCAATATGTTTGAAATAGTTCTGTTTTGATTTTGGCTGTACAAAATGGTTCATTATGCTTGCCAAGTTATTTTGAAAGTGGACTCCTCCGATTTACTCTCTGCCAAGGCTTGATTTTTCTTTCCATCTTTGCTTGTAGAATGCTCCACAACACCATGGGGGCACAGCAAGGGCTGGAAAGAACAATGACTCATTTCTCACTTTAAGGGATGTTTTTGGTTGCCACCGGAACCACCTCCACAATACAGAGTCACCACCCTATCTCACCACACCCATTTTGGTTGAAGATTTTTGATTTAGCTCTGTTTCTAATCATGTGCTATAGACCTCAGCCAGTGTACAGCAGCCATCCAGTGACTCTCTCTCAAAAGCCACTCAAGCTGCTGAAGGCATAAACTCTATGGCTGGGAGTTCTCAAGGGGCTATGCTGTTATTTTGCTGCTGATGATGCTTGTCCTGGTATAGAGACAGTCAACTGAATCCTCATCATTTAAACATAACTCAAAAGTGTTCTCTTTGTAGACATGATGGAGAGTAAATTGACAGGAGGATGCCTAGTTATAAATTTTTATGTTGCTTTTGGCAGTACCACTACCAGACAGGACAACTTACATTTTCATATTGTGTTTATTTTGCTTCTGACCCACTTTAATTTTAATAAAAACTGACAGCAATGCAGGCAGGCAAAGGAAAGTGCCAGTTGAGTCCAAAAATTCTAGAATGATACTGCTCTTACCAAAGGGTCTATTGTAGCTCTCCTTAGGGTAAATTGACGAAGCAGAACACTGAAGGTAAAGGTCACCGGATTTTATGGTGATTAATGGTGGACCCGGTCATGTTTAGTTTTCATCAGGTGTAATGACTGACCATCTAGGAGGAAGCACTGGGCAAATCAATGGCTTTTCTTGAGCAGCTCAGTCAGCTCTGCAGTACCAGATCAGCTGCACTATATCAATACTCATCACTTGAAATTTGGTTTTTGTCCAGAATTGCACTGCACAAAATATTATAAGATTACAACAAGGTTGTATAATAATACCAAGTTCTTCTAAAATTGTTATAAAATTTAATACAATTAAATGTCCTTAAGACAAGGGCGAGTGAGGGAAGAGCTGCAGCTTGTATTGTTTCATAACCTGCAAAAGATGCGGAGTGACTTTTTATTTTTCTTTTGATTTATCTTTTTAATTTTTAAATACTTATTTGAATTCACTTATATTTGCTTATTATATTAGCAGTTGTTCGCATTGTATATAGATTTATTTACTATGAGAATAGATTTCTTTGAATTTTTTTATATTTACCACTATTTAGCAACAAATAATGGTTTATGCAGTTTATCTGGAAAAATGTTTAAAAGAATTTTGCTTTGCATGCCAATACCTACCACATATATTTTCTACCATTAAAGCATTTAGGATTGAGCTGAATTTATTTGGTTCAATTAGTGTATCCTGTCCCTCGATAAACATGAAAGAAAAAAAAAAAGTTCTGGCTCTGCACAGAATGAGAAGTCGTAGTTCATTCCAAAGTCAGCAATCCACGTTGGACCCCATGCCAGGGTTTTTTGTGGTGTTTTTTTTGCTTAATTTAGGATACACACCTTGCTCAAGGGCTTTTCACTTTGGAAACGATGTTTAATGGACCTATGTTCCACGTACTTGAAGCAAATTGAAATTCTCAGTTCTGTGGAGCTGCTGTTATTAGTGGGATTAATCAAATGGTTGGATTGAATGACTTGCATGGTCTGGGTCTGCAGTCAACATCCTGTTTTTTCTCTATATTACAAGTATAAGTCCAGCCCCACTATCACCCTCCCACCCCATGTCATTTGGGCTTACTCTGTGGACACTGTAGAGGGTGTTTCCATTCTGCTCTGTGCTGCCTGTGTCTGAATGAACAATAGTGGAGCGTAAGCAGGCAGATGGAGGCCGTGAACTTTAGTATTTGTTTGACTCATTGGTATTTGTTGCGTAAATATACTGTACCTATCAGTGAAAATCCCAGTCTTTAACATCCCTTTCCCAGGTCCTGCAGAGTCATAACAAGTTTCATATATGCCTTCAGAGGTGCTATACTCTAGTACAGATTTCTGGTCCTCACTACGGGAAGACTGCTGGACCAGTGTGCTTGGGAGTTGTTTGGTAAAGCTGCTGTAGGTCTTCAAATGCCTCTGACTTCACACTGTTACCCAGAGAGATTGAGAGAGTACCAATAACATTGGGGATGTTTTTCAGGCACTAAAAACTTTTAATAACCATTGCATTAGACTAAATTAATCTAATTCTAACAGTTTTCTATCTGCTGGGTGTTTCTGATAGCTGAGAGACCTATTGATATAATTTACAAGTCTTTTGTTTTTTTCCTGTCTGTGTTTTCCTTTGATCTCTATTAATGTCAGATTTTTAGTATTCCCCCAGTCACATTCAGAGCCTCATGAAAAATTAATGATGGTTTTCACATTGTATGGAGCTATTACGATATGTTATCAAAAAAAAAAAAATCAGGCATGGGACTGAGAAACCCCTCGAGACATGGGATGTGAGCCGTTACATGATGGCAATGTGCATTAACTGTCTGTTTTAATTGCTTTTTAAATACAAGTGTTGCTCCTTTAAGAGGCTCTCTGTTTTGCAGAAGAAAGGAGGAAATTAATTTATACCTGATATAAAGGAACCATTGTGTCTGGAGGAAAGCAGATTCTGAATGAAATATTTATCCCGTGATGCAGTAACTTTCACTTCAAAGAGGCATTTGGAACTGGCTTTGAAACACGTGCTTTTTAAGACCTTATTAGCTTGGTTTAAAATAGAATAAATGCAGAGAATTTGAATTAAATTTAAAATTAAAAAGTTAGATTCATATCAAACATTCTGTTGAACCATACATGAAATTTGTTATTTTTTAAATAAATGCCCAGTTTGACAAACCATATATGTTGTTCCTGAGTTTAAATGAGTATGTTTTCTAAGTTCCCAGAAATTTAAGTTACTTGAAGGCAATTAACTTCATGGCCTGATTAACAAATCTGGAAGTACCTTGCAGCTCTTAGAGTTCCAGAGGCAATTTTTTTTATCACAGCCCTTTAAGGGAGAAACTTTTCACCTTGTTCATTAGTTTTTTTACAACATGGCTGAGTACAGTCTGTGAAGTGGAAAGAGCAGTTAAACATGTGGGTGGAAAGAAATAGGACCACCAGGGCCCAGATAGGTGGCCGAAACCAATGTGAAAGTATCCCAGGCCCTCGCTTCCCTTTGTCCCCGGAGACCCACTTTCATCCTGGGTGGCCATTAAGGAGAGATGCCACTGTCACGATTGGGTATGCCTACCGTAGCCCCTGGGGCCTCCTGGAAGGGCTGAATGTCAACAGCTGGCAGCAGTTTCCCAGAGTGCTGCACATCAAAACTGGGGCTCCCACACTGTCAAAATTATCAGAATACCACCACTACGTTTTGTTCATTGCATTAACAGCCTGATGACAATATGTATTCCGGCCTATTAACATTAAAGAGCTAACTCGTGCAGAGGTATGCATTATTGACATCAGTTTTCCACCTCCATTTATTTCTTCGAGGAATACAAACAGTTCATTAGATGCATATATCTGGTGTGTGGTAAGCTCCCCAGCTCTTAACAGCAGCATTATGTTTATTGCTGGGGATGGTGCTCAAAAGGTCCATTATAGAACAGAACTTTTTTGATCCCTGCAAGGAAATTCACCATACAGTAGCTAACACATAGGGTACATAAAATATGTAATGAAAATTAAAGCGGCAAAAAAATAACTAATAAAAATCATAAATAGGAGAAGACAATCTAACTGTTCACAGGTTCTTGTGTGACGTAATGAATGCAGATAGCTGTTGGTAAGAAGGATCCACAGGAGTGCTTCTTAGTGCACCTGAGTTGAATAATGTGATGGCTAAAAGAGATCATGGTGATCATTTCATTTAGGGGATGTCAGCCATCATCCATGAAGGACTGTAGCTGAATTCTCACCTTGGCCTCTGCCACAGCCTCTACTGGGCTCTGACCCATAACAAAAACTGCATTCTTTACAAGCTTGTTATATCTGTACCTCTCACCAGAAATGATGTTTCCCTAGCACACCACAGCATAAAAAAAAAATCACACTGGCGACTACTTCCTGGTACAATATGTAGAGGAAGTTGCTTCATATGTTTAAGGACCTCAACCTTCTAAGGAAGTACAGTTTGCGCCATCCATTCTTATACAGTGTGTCTGTGTTGTGGGACCAGTCTAGTTTGTTGTTGCTGTGGACCCCCAAGTATGTGTAGGAGTGGATCTCCTTCACATCTACACCCTCAATAGTAAACAGCCACATGGGTGCTTTAACATAACAAAAGTCAGCCTCCAACTACCTCATTTTGTAGATATTGAACTGGAGGTGGTTTGACTTATCATGTTTGTTGTGATGCATAAATTTGCTTGGGAATGTGGCCCTGGTCCCTCTCTGACCCCCTGTTTTACAGCCTTTGCATAGACAGTAGCTGTGTTGTTGGCAAAAGGGTCAGTGTATAGCATGAGCCCTTGTGAGTGATATGACATGCCTAGTATTTCCCGCTTGTGTTCATTTCACAGACTCCTTGCTAGAATGGTTAAAACAGAGAGATGATGGGGCGTGGCAGGTGTCATGGAAGAGAAAGTTGCTTCTCTTCCCTTGCAGACACCAGTGAGCTCAGTTTTTAGCAGAATGCTGCGTCAGGGCTGAAAGCAGCTTGGTGCTTGTGGTGTAAACCATTTGAGACCCTGTAGGGAAGAGTAACTTGCCTTCATGACAGCTACAGCCCATGTAACAGAAAGGGCTGGGAATCTGGAACAAATGGATACTATGGATGAGAAAGGCCCTGTTGTCTAATGATGTGGGCAACATTCAATGTACAAATATTCCAAGGTGATATATCTCGCACATTTCTTTGTGGCATGTTTTACATTACCACCGGTCCTCAGCCCACAGGGACTCCTTTTTGCCAAAACTTTTAGTGCTGTATGTCCAGGCTAATGATGATTTGTAGTAAAGCTGTTTTTAAATAGGGCTTTGCAGTTGCTTCTCTTTTATGAGGGCTGTATGCATTTGATGTGCTGAAGCTATGGTACTATTATATCTCACCTGTTTTAAAGTGACCTCTGCTCTAAAGTGTACCCTTCTTCACCGAGAGAACGCAACACCCAACTCTCACTCTGCATGCCTGTTTGCGTATTAATTCAGGGTCTTCAATTTTTGCTTAGGTGGTACTGCATTATACTTTACACCTGCTTTCTAAGTAATACCATCTCTACTCTCCCTTTTCCTCTTTTTTTTTATTCTTTTCACTTCAAAACCAAAGCACAAGACCAATTACTGTTTTCACTGTTCAGGGGAATTTATACACATTGACCTTAGGAGCAGTACATTGTTTGCATTACTAAAGCCACTGGGAACTGTTCAGCATTTGAGCATATATTTGCATACTGAATGTCCCAGGGAAGTGTATGTGTTAAATTATTTGTGTCTTCCTAATGTGTCACGTTTCCAGTCTGCTCTGTGTGGTCTCAGAGATCAAAATGAGCTCCTTGCAAAGAAGTAGCCCCAAGTGTGTATGTGTTGTGAGAGTGTGTGTATGTGTGGGTATGTTTTGTAATTGTGACAACCTCTAACAAATAGGTATGGGCTTGAGAGGCGTATAGAAGGTGTGCTGTGAAAGTGCCTTGGCACTGATCATCAGCTGCATGTTCAGTGTTCTCCACACAGGCAGAGGAACAGAGAAAGGCAATTAAAATGACAAGAAGCTGCCTGCAGCTCTGCAACCCCCCCATACACCACAGCAACCAGCTCAACAACCTCACACTCGCAGTCAGTCTGCTACTGTCAACAGATTAGCTGAAAAAGCCATGGACTAATGTGTCCTCAGGGGAGTAGGAAGTAAATGTTTTGTCAGGAGGTGTGGCTGTGGGAGGTGACTGGCTGGACATTTACGAAGCAGGTGAATGGAGAAACTCCGTAGTTGCCACACAGCTGGAGCTGTCACTGTGGCAGAGCAGGACCCCACTTACCCTCTCTAGCACTAGTGGATGATAGGCAGTCTCCTCGATGAGTTTTTTCTCATTAGCTCATTTTGCAGCCTTATTAAAGGCCCCTAATCACCTGTAACAGCATCTGAGACCCCAGGGCTGATTTCTTATTTATTTTTAAAAGGAAGCAAATTCTCTTTTTTCTTTTAACATTGAGCCTCTAAGCTCTCTCTTTGCTCTAAGAGTACCATCATTGCAATCCCTTTGGGTAGCCAGGATTATTAATATGTTGCTTTTTTGGTCACTGAAATGAGCTGGCTTCCTAGGAGTCAGATGGATGCGGATGTGCAGGATGTTTTAAATTGCTCGGCTCCTTGTTTGTGACAAACTTAAAACTGTCCCTTGGAAATACTGCTTGTTTGATAACTAGGCGTACTGTAGCATCTTCTCTCTCTCTCGCTCTCTCTCTCTCTCGCTCTCTCTCACACATTCCCTTCATTAAAAAATGTATTTTTAGTGTACAATTGAAAATATTAATCCGAGAAAATTGTAGTTTGCTAATATTTCAGCCAAGGGGATTTCTGGAGTTGTCCTGGGAGACCAAAGTGGATGCATTGTAATTTTTTTTTCAAAGGTGCTCTATGCACCTGAAATATTTCAACTGAAAAAATATAACTATGATCTTTTGACCCACTATATACACCTACCTCGGAAAATACTAGAAATGTATTTAGTGCAGATAAGACAAAGTATGGGGGATGAGAAGAAGGTTGCCTGGATTTACAGTGTAACTGGTTTACAGTGTAGCTCATTCTGCTGTTTATATCTGTGTTGCGTTGAGGGTCTCCCTTTGCATTGTGGGAATGGACTTGACGGCGGGGGCAGAAAAAGCTGCTTGAGGGACTGGTTCTAGCTGGAAGATCCGTGTGGGAGAAGTGTGTTGTTCTGCTTTCATGCAGCCATGTTACTTTCAGCACTTCCATTCTCCCATTTGGCTGCAATCTGACTGCTTCTGTCTGGTCACAGGGGGGCAAATGTGTCGGAACACTCCCTGCTGGTTATGGAAGTGTGTGAGAGACCGCGTGTGGATTAACTCAGGCCATTGCACACACGTGAATGAGAACCTGTTCCGCTGAACCGTGATACATTATGCGGTGCTGTATTTTTAGCTACTGTTTACATTAAAAAATGCCTCAGGCAATTCTTTTTTTCCCCTCTCATTTTGAACTGGATGTGAATTTTAACTCCACTTGTGCCTTTGTGCTTCTGCTGACCTTTGAGGCAGATGGAAATCTTGTCACCTATTCAGTAATTCTGTTGTATCAGAAATACAGGCACCATGCACTATACTGTGGTGCATTAAATGGAAATAGCGCTAGAAGTCACATTTACTGGTGCACTGTATTTAACAGTCATACACTGCACCACTGTGTGAGTCATTTGACCATAAAGGAAAAGAAAATTAAAAAGTGATCTAATTTTGGAAGAAATGCACCATATGTTAAAGAAAGAGGAAAGGAAACAGTATACTGCTATACTTAGCTAGCAGTAACCCATGTATGTGGTAGTATAAACCAAAATGGAACAAACAGTAATCCATAGTCCAAAAACATGATAAAGTGCATAATGCAGTAGGAATCAAATGGTGACAGAGTCATGGGGTATGCAATGTGGAGAGGAACTGGTGAGCAGAGGGATATGTGAGGAGCTACCACACAGGGCAGATAGACAGCTCACCTGGATGGTTTGGTGCCTGCCTGACCTGCTATATACCTCATATTGCTTTGGACAAAATACTTTGTAATTTATGATCTATTTGATAAATTGTTACTTCACTCATGCACTACAAGCTCAAGAACAATAAAAAGTATTTGATAGTGTTAAAGCTGTTTTCTTATAGCCTGAAGATCCCTAGTTCACATCCCCTGTTGCCTTATTACTTTTGACTTGAGTAAGCATTTCTTGCTGTTTGAATAGATGAGTCACTATTGAAGATCACTTAATACTCTCATTGTGAAAAATGAAAATGTAAAACCTTTATGTAAAAATAGGTAACGGTGTCCAGGAAATTTGCTGGCCTGTTAGGTTGGCGTGATGTGAGCCGTGAATAGTCGACGTATTACGGTACTTCGCTCTATTTCTCGCATTACGGTAAAGCGCGCGCGGTCTGCCGAATTGTCGGGTGTTTCCCAAAGCGGACCGCAGAGATGTGAGCACATGAGGCTGAAACCCCTCTTCTGCTGTGGTGCTCATATCGGAGTGAAGAGCGAGGGAGGATCGGTGGGACAGGGCGCTTGCAGTCCGCAGGTGAGTTTTATTGGTTATTTATTGGAAATGTGTCATTAGTTTGTCATAGAAATTGACTAACGTAGTACCGTTACTTGTGCGCTGTTGTTTTGCATTTATTTGTTATCCTGTAAAATTGTTTGACCACCTGGTTTCCGGCGGCTTTTTGGATAGAAAAGACCATAGAAAAGCGCGCAGGATCGCAGAGAACGGAGTTGAGGTTTTCAGTTTGAGTTAAGATTTAAAACGCCCAGAAGTGGACGTCTCGGAATTATAAGCACCACGGACTGTTGATGTACCGCAGGAACATATACTGGATATGAATTTAGTGGGGAAAATCGCGCATCCGATCAAACTGTATTCGGACCAAAAGCACATGCACAGTGGTTAATGAGTTATTTATTATAGTAGAACATTAATAAAAGGGCTGTTCATGAACAGAAACGCCTAAAACAAATAAATGGACTTTAAATCCTTGTGAGCAGGGCTCCTGTGAGGAGATAGTTGGGTATTAACCATTTACAAGTCCTGGTCACTACAGCTGCCCATGGAAGAGATAGTTAAGAACCTGCTTTTCAGAAAGGCAGTTTTTTTCTCCTCGACTTCATCTGGAAGTTGCAACACTTGATTTACCAACTTCTTATTCAGGGTGTTCTAGAAGTGTCCCAGCAGATGGACAAAAGCACACCTTCGTAGGTCTTTTCATTCAGACGCAATTCTACTCGTGGGCACCATCTGCCTCTCAGTTAAATTATAACAGAGCTTCCAGGAACAAAAACATCATGCATTCTATAAAGTGATGCAGGAAGAGCGCTGTTTTTGGCATTAACAGCATGTTTTGGCCCTTCTCCACAGTTACTGAAATTGTTACCTTTAATTTGAATTGATTTCAGTTTACAGAATTTATGGCAAATAGAGAATAGATTTCTGTGCCACCCACCCCAGTGAATCCTACAAAAATATATGGACCGCTCAGCATTCCTCCAGGTGCTACTCACCAGGAAGCTTGTATTCATGGCCATGACACATTTCTACCCAAAGTGCTTACCTCTTCATTGTTACCACAACTATGTCTTCTGTTGAGGTTTATTTATATTTCATGAGTGTATGCTGTTCTGCTCCCATTTAAAGCCTTCTGTCCAGCTCAAATATTCTAGATGTAAGCAGCCTGTCTTTGTTTACATGATTAAAGACCACATTTCAGGCAGTTGCCAACTATTTGAAAACTGACACCAGTGTATTTTTTCTCCATTTCTTTTTTTTAACTTAACAGTGGCAGTTGTGTCATTTTAACACTTCAGGAACCATGCAGTAATCGCTTTAAATAAGAAGGATGACATGTGCACCCATTATGATGTAACAGAATGGTAGAAATAAGTTTGACTGAATATTTCAGCACAGAATAACAGTTAGGTCCTTTACATGAAGCTGGGTGTTGAGCACAATGGTGGTCTTCAGCAAAGGCTCTTGGGATCCTCAGCCTTATTCATGCTTTATTCAGTACAATAAACTCCTCACTGCTGACTTTCCCACTCCGGAGGTACTATGATGCAGTTTATGCTTCACTCTGCACAGTGCCGGAAGTTGCAGTCTCTTTCTTCCACCATTCCTGGCTCACTGTGCTGCCAAGTCCACTGGTAGCCGGAAACACCTGTGGTGGAGGACAGCCAGGTTAGGAGACTGAGATGCTGTACCTCTACGCTTACATCCGGGTGTGACTTTGTGCTTGTGCTCAAGCAGATCTGTGTCAAAGGGCAAGAGGCCACACTTACTAACTGACCACCACTTTGTTTCACTGTGCCGTTCTTTCTTCCTCTGTAAAATATCGTACTTTCAAGTTACCATCCAAAAATTATAATAGCAATGACATGCAAAGTACATGGCAGTATTTGGCTGAAGTCTGTGTTATAGGTTGGTTAAAATTAGAAGCAACTTTGGGAATCTTCTTTTTTTTTTTTTTAGTTTGCCACATGGTTTAAGTGTTATAAGAATCTTTCTTCTGCAGAACAACTGTCATGCCAGACCTTTACTTGCTGCAATTCATCCCATTCAGCAGACACACAAAGCAAATATCTTTTTTTAGTTGGTCAAGAGTGGGAGACATTTTTGGAGGTATTTTTGGACCCCATTTATAATAAGTCAGTCTATCACATTACATCCTCTTAGTAGGTCTATTCGATGGTGGCCCACAGCAATATTCCCCCACTCCGTTGCCATAGTGATCAGTAAGGTTATTCAACTACATTTTTGTGGCAGTCATAGGATGATGGAGACTTGGTCTGGGCTTTTTGTTATGATATTGTTTTTTTATCCTAAAAATGTAAAAGTAGTGGAGGCATTGTACAACACTTCTCATTCACTGTGGCTCTCCATTCACTCTGGGAATCTACAGGGTTTGCTTTAAAAAGGCCTTGGAGATGGAAGTCTCAGCTCATGTGATAAACCAGGCCGTGGCAGTGCCAGACTCAGCATAATAATTCCTTTATCTGTGGTTGATTCTTCCTTAACAGGCCTGTCACTAGTTGCTCTTCTCTGATGATCCTCCTTGGCAGAATTCGCTCCATTGTTTGTATCAGACATCATTCATGAGAAACAAGATGCATGCTTTGCTTGCAGCTCATCTTGGCAGAACGTAGGAAATAGGGATGATTTGGCTTTATGCTTGACCATCAACCCTGCAGCTTAACTTCCAGGTTCCATTTCTTGTGAAAGTCTTAAAAAATCTTAAATCACCACAGTTCACCTTCATGTTGCTTTGTAAAGAAGTGTCAGTGAGGCAAATAAATAATGTAGGGACTGAGCATGACTGAACATCAATATGAATGAGGTACTGGTGCACAGACAGCTACAGAAGCAGCCTGTGTCCGTTCCCTGTGTTTAGGGTGTTGGAGAGTTGGTTGCCTGGGAGGAGGTGGAATAAAAGGGCTGCCAGTGAAATATATGAAGCCGTCTCCCCAGCTGTTGTCCAGGTTTGCCTAGTTATGGCTTATGGCTTAGTTATGGTCAAAATCTAGTTGAGGATGAACTGTTTGGAAGAATGGCATTGTCTTAATTTCTCATTCAACTTAATGGGTTGGGTCAAGCTTTTAGCACATTTCAGTATGTCATTGGGTGAGGGGATGACAGTGTTTGAGCCTGGGTTCAACATTAATATTGGAGGTTACATTAATGCCAACAAGTGCCAGTGCAAGGCAGGTGCTTCAAAATAATCCAGTGATCATCAGTAGTCCTTGGACTGACGTAACCTATTATTCTGCTGGAATTCCTGGATGTTTAAAGATCCTGTGCTTGTAAAACAAAGTTTCTTGACGTTAACATTCTAAAGTTCATTATCTGAAGGTGAACAGATCCCCTCAGCTTGTTTTCATGCAGAATAATCCCCCAAGTGGTATAGTACTACATTACATGTCATTGATCCTTTTTGTGAGGACTGGAGCACCTGTTTTCATTCAGCTCAGAAAAAAACGAGATGCGCTTCATAAAGTGAGATGTTTGCCAGCTGAAGACTGCTGGACGTGTGTTGCTGATTGTTCAGTCTTGTAATCACAGGCAGCTGGATGGTGTGGCAGAAACACAAATTCACTGAAGAGTTGGAGCTGGACAAAATCCAACATTTCTTATGGTGAGAAATAAATAAGGGAGAAGACTGAAAACATGAAGAAAAAAGCAAAATATGAAAATTAATTAAAATAGCAGAATAAATATACTCTGGTAAATGCAGTAGTTTGTTGCATTTGTTTTTTAAGTCTAATTTGTTGAATTTTTAAGTACAATTACAACTGTTATATGTTGCTTCATACAGGAAAAGCCTGCAAGTGTGAAGTTTGTCGGTGACTTATTGCAGTGAGTCGTTATTACAGTTACTTCACTGAGTTTCATCACCTCAGCAGAACCCTGATAGCATCTTTGGAGACCTGCAGTTAGCATCTTTTCCTACAGGCCAACTGAGATTAAATGAAGGGAAGGACAATAAAATGTATTTTTAGCAGCAGAGCGAATTTGGTGTGAGAAAAGTGCATTCTGTCCTTTTGTCTCAAGGATAACTTTTGAGTTTCAATAAGAAACCAAAAAGAACACTCATATCTTAAAAACAATGTACTGTATTTGAAGTTCACATGTTTTTCTCTACTGTTCCCCAAAAGTGGTAAAATGATATGAATGTAAATGACAAGCGACTAATTTTTCTGCTAGATCAGCTTTAGAACCCAACTGGCTGCCGTCACTGAGTCATTTCAGACGAAAATGTTGAAAAACAAGTCACATCGAATGGAAGACCTATGCTGCAATTAAATTAAATTGTGTGTTTTCATCCTACATGGGCAGATTGTGTTATGTTTTTCCTCCTTTGACTTACCCTTCAGATGAAACAAATGGCCCTTTTAAACCTTACACAAGAGAGATCTTGCAGCTGTCTATCCAAGCCAGTTTGACATTATCAAACAAATTCAGAGTTGACTCTCTCAGTCACCTTCAATGGAAAGGCTGCTATTCTTTTCAAGCCTTTTGAAATGGTCCCATCGCTGATGTCTGGGGTTTAATTTCTTGCCAGTGTCTATGGGTTTCGTTCCTCATACAGCCAGGGGTCTCCCTGCAAGGCAAATGTCTGCTGTTGTGTTTCTGTTCAGTGTAGAAAATGCTGTGTCTAAAATTGAGAATTTGCCTCTTTTATGTCTTGATTGAAAAAGCCTACTGTGACATCCATAAGGCTGAAAGATGTTTAAAGTTGAGGGACTGTTATTGTCAAAGAATCTCTCAGTGCTTGGTTTTAATTTTGCAGTGTCATTGATGGCTGTCGGCTTGTTGCTGCATGCCAGAACAAAGTGCCTAAGACGGATATGACATAGGTTGGCAAAAAGATGGATATTGTATAGAAGATGCCGTGATGGAATGGTGAAGGTATACTGATGTCCTCGTAAAAATTTGATACTTGGTGCTCAGTGATCCACAGGATTATCTTCATTTACCATACTGATCCTCACAGGGGCATAGTCCAACAGCTTGGCTTTTTTTTCTTTTTTGAGGCCATTTGACTTGTCGAATTCACAGGACACTCTTTTCTCAAGCATTTTTGTTGATTCCCTGCTCTTCAGTGTTTATGTCCATGTGAGAAAACCTTGGTGTGTGAGCTTGTGCAATGTCACTGGTGTAGAGAGAGGGCAAGGGTTGGACTGTAAGCAGCTGCCGAGAGGGCTCAAGGGCAAAGGGCGCACGGTTGTTCCAATGCTTCAGTGGCGCTCAAATCTCTGGAATTTAGGCAGGTTAGGCTACAGCCTGCTAACTTTGAAGAAGACAGAAAAAAACAGATTCAGACCAGCCCATTTGTTTGCCACATGACCGTATCAGCATCGACCAATGCATATACCAAAGGCTGCCTCCTACATATGCTCAAAACTCTTGCTGTGTTCAGGTTCAGCCACAGATTTCCAGAGTTGTTATTTCTTCATTTACCTTTGCGGAAGAATAATTATTTTTGAAGTACTAAAAAACCCAAATTAATCAGTGAAATTTTCACTGGAGAGGTTGTTTTCAAGTCCATTTTGAAATGAGAGTGCTGTTTTATTGCAACATCAAAGAACCTGATCTGTATCCACAGCTGACCCCATTGCTTTATTTAATGTGCTTTTTCTGGGTTCCTTTGGTGCTTTGGCTAATTTCAATGTGGGGGGGAGAAAAAAATTCAGGACTGTACAGATCTCTGTTATGAATAATGAAGTAAACCCACAGAAAAGCACTACCCCCGGTGTTAATTCATGAGTGTAAAGGCTCCAAGGAAGGGCCTGCAGGTGAACAGAAACATATGGGGCCACTGCATCATGGTTGTGCAAGCTCCAAGCCTCTAATATGCTCTGAGATGTCATATGTACAGCCTAGTTAGGATGGAAGTGGGATTTGCTGGTCTTGCCATTTACCCTTCCTGGCCCTGCCAATGATAGACCAGTCATCTGTTTGTACTTGTTGCCCTATCCGTTTTCAGACCCAGCATTCTGATCCTTCCCAGACTGGGAGCCAAAGAAATCCCATGCAGCCCAGCTGCCACTCTCTGATCTCCAAGATCTATGAAAAACTTCTCTCCTGTTCTTCCTTCTCCTTCGCTGTATTTTTTTTCTCCTTCTCCTAGTTGATGACTGCTGGTTAACATTAAACACTCTACTGGAAGACTGCTGTGGACAGAGACCTAGCAACTGTGGCCTGAAGTTGGTTGAAACGAACAGTCTTTACATTCAAAATACACAATACTGAGTGAGTATTGCAATTCATGAATTTCCTTCTCCTGCATATTTCGTTGGATGTGTTTTCTTTTATGCTTGAGGAACAGATACTGTTCCTGAATGTCCCCGAAAACTTCCTCTCCCTGTGAACTTTGGCACTGCAATTTTAATTTGGACAATAGTGCCATGTCATATAAAGTCAATGGTCATAGGGGCAGGATTTTGGATTGGTATTCTTGAGGTAGCAGGAGTAGAGTTTGCAATTGTGTTGATGGAATACCCCCCAGGAGTTACACTACAGGGGGCTTTTGTTGCTTAGTTGTGTGCAACTTATGAGGATTGGTGGACCTACTTTTTTCTCCATTGGACAAGTGTGTGGATGAAGACGGCTAGAGTGCAAGAGCGCTAACACTGGATTGTGGCTCCTGATAACTGTAGTTGGAGATCATCACTCAGGTTCCTGCATGCCTGCATTTTAGGACCCTGACACTGACGTCACCGCTTTGTGGCAAAGGCACGTTAATGCTCCAGTGAAGGCCTCCTATCATATGATTTGCATGGTTCATCTCATTCTAATTCCTTCCCTCTTATAAACATATAACTTTTGTGTTTAATTTAGATTTGTTAGGAGGTAGGGGTTTTGCCAGGTTTTTCAGATGTACTCCTGCTTGGTTTTTCATTCCATGATTACTAGTGTATAAAGGAATTTTGGTGAATTTAAAATGCTGCTTTTCTATTGTGTTTTTTTGGTTTGTTCCAATAGGATTCATAAATTTTTTTTGTTTTCTTCTTCTCAATAAAGTCATTAACTTAACAAATGTCTGAGTAATTTAGTGTGACTTTGAAGCGTAGCGTTTCTCAATTAATTTCTTAATTATTTTGTGTTAGAACTTGGATTTATTCACCAAAATATTAAGTAAATGAGGGCTGCAATGCGTAGATATTGTGGTGCGACTTCAGTGATTTTTACTGAGCTAATCTGTAAAGGGGTGATGGGAAATCTGATATTGTCAGCCATTGCCCTTTGTGCTGATTCCTTAGCATTGGTGCCCCTCTCTCAGCTCATCCTAGTCTGGTCTGAGTAGCCCCCCACAGATGCTCCATTGCTACAAGAAGCTGAGGCTGCAATGCCCTTTTCCTCAGGGTTTCCTGAGGAGCAGTCATCTTTTAACTTTGCTGGGGTCTCTGGGTCGCAACAAGCATGCCAGCCTGACACAGAAATATCTTCAGAATGGATTTGTGATATCTTCGCTGTCTCATCCACAATACATTCAGTGGTAACCATTGTTCCATTTGCCAATGAGGTTTTTGTTGAGTAGTCATGTCAGAAGTATTCAGTATATTAGTTATAGTTTTTATAATTCTCATTAGTTCGGGTTTTACTTTGGGATGGGGCTGGTGGCCAGCTGGCCTAGGGCAGTTTGATTTATGTTCCTATTGAACATGGCCTCCCAGAGGTTTATTTTCTCCAATTTAACATCAATCTGGATTTGTGGTTGATCCTGGAAGCATTGTTGGATGATCAAGTGAAAACTTAATCATCACTTCCACCTAAAAGTACATTGGTGTTGACTGTATTTTGTTTATTTGTTTAAGTATTTATTCTTTTTTTTTGAATGTTAGGAATTTGTGGCATATGTATTGCTCATCTATTTGTTTTTATTTGTCATTTATTTTATCTGTAATCTGTAAAAGCGCTCTGAGTCCCTTCAGGGTAGAATGCCACGTAAGAATAAATTGTATTTTGTTGCATTTATTTCCCCTCCCAGCCCTGTGTGAATACACATCCTTGCTCTGTACACCTGTGACAGCTCTCCTCATTTCCTGCCTTGTGTGTTTATTGCACCTTTGAGGGAAACTATTGTCTTCTCACTACTAGCTAACAATGTGTATAACCAGCAGCTGCTAGGTGGTGAGCATTATACCACAGAAGCTGCAGCTGTGTGCTGTGATTTCTTGTGAACACATGTATTTGAGGACTGAGATCTGCCAAGGGAGTCGACTCCCGCCTTTCCCGAGGAATGTACTGTTTATGTCCAACTTCCTGACCCAGAAGTCAAGATTGGGCCTGTAATTACCTTTCAGTGACGCAAGAGACCATTATTTATGTGCCCGTTCATGGTGTGTTGTCCTCTTAAGTTACAGAATGTGAAGGGCTGGAAGGATATAGCTTCCTGAATTTGATATCACTCCATTGCTCTTATTACAGATGTTCATGTTACCAGTAAGTATTGAAAATCCCATTTTAACCACCTATTTTATAGTGTCCCCTAGCAAAAAAGCAAGAACTGCAAGATGAACCTTTCCATTGGTTAACAGTCATGAGGAATACTCTTCTGATGACCTGTTATGTAATTTTTATAACTTCAGTGATGCCTGAATGAATGTGGGACACAAGTTGATGTCAGAACGCCGCTTTAGGTGTTTTTGTGTGTTGGCTGTTGATCACACTTCTGGGTTGAGTGGTGTGGATTTCAACCTCCATCACCATTATTTTAACAGCTCTAGTATCTCCTCCACTTCAGCGGCGTGTCACCGAGAGGCGTAATCTTCTCATCCTCACTGTGGAATACATCACAAGGTTCTCATCAGTTCTGACAAACACAGGTTCTGCTGCTGATTATGAATCATGTAAAAAGGCTTTCCAGTCTTCAAGTAATTGTTAAAACCCACTTAGTGTTCTTTTAAATAATGATAACATTTAAACCCCATCCTACCTTTTAACTTTTATGAGATGACACTTAGGAGAGTTATCACCTCAGTAAGTCAAAAATTCATCTGGAAAATGATTCATTAGTAAAACCTACCAATGATGGGAGACATTCTAGATTATTTATAGCTGCAACGTTCCCAAAATGGCTATGTTGAATGATTTTCTTGGGTTGGGTTTTTTCACTTTTTTAATAATTTAGGGATGTCTACAGATGTAACCTGATGCATACAGATTTATGCAGATGTATGCAGAGGATATTAGCAACTGCTCAGACAAAGTTTGAGAGCAGGTCTGGTAATGTTATCTTGCCTTCAGAGGATGGAGTACTTATCTTTAAAATCTTCTTAAGCATCAAAAAATCTATGATGTGATAGAATTTTGCATCAGCAGTTAAAAAAAAAAAAAGACAAAAAGGTTTTACTGGAAATGTATTCAGTGTTTTCTAAAGAACTTTCTAAAATACCCCCAGTAACAGCTGTTCTATTGTTTTCATCTGTCCTTTCATGTAAAAATATAAAGGTGCTTTTCATAGCCCTGTACTTTTAATTGATTTACCATCATCATCAGCCCCTCTTGGGAGACAAAAATTGATGAATTTCCAGCTGTTCCAAAATCTAAAAATATTAGTGACGAAGGTGCCGGGTAGATCAGGAGCCTTTGTAGTACTTAATTCTGCCACTGTTACCTCTATAGACCAGTTGTTTGTTATTGAATTACAAGTATCCTTGATATTTAGGCACATTGGGAAGTTTGTTCTTTGTGTCTGGATGCGTTTGAGGAGCTGATTAATGGTTTCTGCTATGCAGTTCTCAGAAAATTTAAGGCCTATTGGAGTATGTCACCCTGGAAGAACAAAAAATATATCACCACTCCACACTGCTGTTGACAGCCACTTGGGAGTGTAATGGCGAGCCCAATTGCAGACACTACCTTCCAGCTTCCTGTAATCTTAGTGTGGGGGTAGAGGCCATTGTGCTGCACCAATGGGTTTCTGATGGGGATGAGATTAGCTGTTTGTGTTTCCTGCTGCCCTGTATGGTATCCATCTATAAGACATCTATAAGAAAGCTGGCTGGGACCTCACAGGACCAACACATTGTGTGCGTCACTCTCAGTGCCTTGCCTTTAAGAAGCAGCAGCAATGACCACCCCCCCCCCATCCCCCCCGGGCTCAAATGTGACCCTCAGCAGAGAGCATGGACTGCAAGTGTTGATAAATTTTGCATTTTCCAAACACAAACTGGACCAACAGCCTGCTTGACCACCTGTGTCAGAATGATGCCGTCGGATGCCGGCTCATCCGCGGGCAAGTTGGAAGTTTCAGCATGTCAGTGAGCTAGAGGCTACAGCATCGGGCTGGTTCTCACAAAGTCACTATTCCTCAATCATAACCTAATTAGCCCTGAGGGAGCTTAATCATATCTGCTATATGAGCTTCAATACCAGACACATTTTAATAATTCAGCTCGCTCTGGAGCGGGGGAACCCTGATTGTTTTGTTTTTTTTTTTTTTGCCAGTACCAGAGAGGGTGGCTGGTGGATTTTGGCCGGCTGCGTTGCGGTTGTTGCGTAAACACTGCGGATGCCAATAGGAGTGCAACAACAAAGCCTGCCCCCGGATGGAATGTGGAGGTGTGGTGGTGGGGATGTAGCTGAGGAGCAGTTTGAGAAGAAGCCTGAAAAAGAATCCCCTATACACAAGCCAGCACTCAAAACCCAGACTGACAATTTGCAGGATTAATAAAATGTTAATCTCACCAGAAGTTTGACTTTTAAATTGCTGTGGGCACCTGGGTGTCTACATTAGATTTATGAAAATGTACAGTCGACCCAGAAAGAGTTTTCATAAGTTTTATTTTTTGGCTATATTTTATTTCTTTATTGGTTTATTTCATTTGTTTACTTGTCAAGAACTTGTCATCAACATTCAGTGATGTCCCATAGACCAAAGAAGTGAGTTATATGCTGATTTAGGGTAACATGAAAAAGAATTACAATAATAATGATGTGAAATTGAAATTTTGCCTTTAACTGAGTCTTGAGATGTGTGTTTTTCTGAAGCCAAGATGTTATTCTCTCTCCTCACCCATGCAGTGTCCCAGCCCCCTTTCCAGAGTTTGCTGTTTATAGTACTGGATGTAATACACTGCCCAGCCAAAAAAAAAAGTCACCACCTGGATTTAACTTAGTGTTATGATCTGGGGTTACTTCAGTTGGTCAGGTCTAGGTTTGGCAATGTTATGTGCCCAAAAAACGAGGTCACCTAACTACCTGAATATACTGAATGACCAGGTTTTTCCGTCAGTGAATTTTTTCTTCCCTGATGGCACGGGCATATTCCAAGATAAAGGTGCCAGGATTCATTGGGCTCAAATTGTGAAAGAGTGCTTCAGGGAGCATGAGAGAGACATCATTTTCACACATGGATTGGGTACCACAGAGTCCAGACCTTAACCCCATTGAGAATCTTTGGGATGTGCTGGAGAAGACTTTACGCGGTGGTCCGACTCTCCCGTCATCAATACAAGGTCTTGGTGAAAAATTAATGCGACTCTGGACGGAAATAAATGTTGTGACATTGCATAAGCTTATAGAAACGATTCCATGGCGAATGCATGCTGTAATTAAAGCTAAAGGCGGTCCAATGAAATATTAGAGTATGTGACTTTTTTTTGTCTGGGTACTGTATTATTTCACAGCAACTGTCAAGAATTAGACCTACTTATTCTTTTATTATGTATCACATACCAGTCCTTTTTGAGAGAAGATTTGAATTTAGGGATTTTTGGATTTTCTGGGAAAGGGAAGCCAGCTTTAAGTGGGATGTTATCCTCCAAGGCAGTAATTTGAAGTTAATCACATGAAGGTAAATGAAGGTGAGTGGCTTGACACCTGTGTAGACCTCATGAACTTCTGTCCACTGTAAGTGAGACAGAATAAATTTGTACTATTCTGTTTTGACTTTTCTGGAATCCCTTACATAACAGAGAATGGAGTGACAGACCCTGTCCGTGAGGGTAATTTGATTGATAGTGTAGATGCAGCATACTGCCGCATTGTAAAACACCATGGATAAAAGCAAGTGATCTCTTTCCACCTGCTGTCTATGTTGGATGAGCTAATATGTGCTCAGATATTTATGTAAATTCACCAACTACTGTTGTGAGAAAAAGGCAGCACATGACTGATGAAAGCTGAAACTCGAGAGCATGTAGTGCCAGCAAAAAAGAATCTCTCTCTCTCATATTTATAAAGACTTCGAGTGTGACAACTTGCTCATGTGTTCCAGGAACCTGTGCTGTGTTCAGGCTGCCTATGGATTTGTATGGATTCTGTTCAAATGAAAATTTTTCAGTGGCCATGTCTGAGAAATATTGGGACGAGGACATTTATTTTAGTATAAAGCACCTTTTCCAGTTTCTGATGCAGTGCCATTGTTGTCAAGGATTGCATGGAAGCATTTTTTAGATATGCAACAGTAGGACTGATGCCATGTGGTTGTTTTCATCTCATTGTTGATCACCTTGCTCTCACATATACTTTGGGACCTGACTTCTGTTAGATGCTGTTTTTTCTTTGTTTGTTTGTTTGTTTGAGGTTAACCTGGTTCACTTGGGTTGTAGGTGTTTATTTTTTGTTCCTTGGCCCAGCTGTCTGGGTGGATTAGTGTTTTTTGGTTTTTCCCCTCTCAGGTTCCTCAGTCATGATGAATGCTTAAATCAGTGCTAGTGCCCTCGCTGCACAGAAGTCTGTCAGACTCTGGCATAGTTGGGTTTTCTTTGAGCTGCTTTGACCAAGACTTCTTGAACCAGGGAAGGAAAGGATGATGCTGAGTGAAGTGGAAGATTCCGGGAAATCTGTGAAGTTTTGTGGCCTCAGACCCAGTCAAGCGTTTAAATGAATTAAACCAGCACCGGAGGTATCATGTACATGCAGTTCCCAAGGGTCAGTCCTTTATCCCTGTCTGTTTACATCTCTAAGCCCCGTCTAATTTTAAATCCAGAGATTTGAGCCACTTTCCTCCGCTAAGAAATGTCACCAAAAAGCCACAGAGGGAATAATAAGCAATAACATGCAAAACAGCATCCTGAATACATTATTATAGGAGCCTTGAAGCGGATGTGCAGGATATATTAAACTGTGGATCTATAACTGAAGTTTAATGGAGAATAATTTGTAGTTATTCATCACTCCAAGAAGTGTGAATAAAATAGAAAGGATTTAGTACCACCAGTGAAAGAACACAAATACGGTGATTGCAACCTTGTATTCACCTATCCATACTTCCTGTAATCTATAGGGTGGAGACACCTCAAGCAACCTGTTGCACCCAGTAACACCACAGAAAGGCAAGTATTTTACTACTGAATAGAATAACTACATCTTGAGAGTTAATTTATTAGTTTGTCCTGGGCTAGGTTCAACAAACCTGCTCTTAGCTGCTATAGCACCTTTAATGACCATTTTGAGTTTGGAAATTGTTAAATGTCTCTTATCAGAAAGTCCGAAAGTGGGTCAGATTTACACTCTGCTACATTTATTTTTACACAACAGTGTGGCCACATCCAAACCTACACCTGACCTTTACAAGGCGATTAGACCACCTGCTGTGGCCCAGGGCTGGTAATTTATTGAATGCTTTCAGTATGATAGATTTGTTTCCTCATCAAGGCTCCCTGTTGTTCTGTGCAACTGGGAGGGCTGCCTAGCAACCAGGACGTAACTTCTTGGTTGAACAGGAAGCGAGGGGGTCAAGCATTACTGTTGGAGGGGAAAAACTCTTTGTTGCTTCTTTTAGCTCAGCCGCCTTTACTTTTAATTGGAGGAATAAATTGAAGCATTAGAGTAGCTTTTTACCCTTTGTTGAGTTTGACAAAAATTGATATCTTCCATGTAGATGCTCCTTTTGATGATGTCAGTTCCTTCCTTTCATCTTGCTCACTACCGATTTTAGGTTGGCTCATTTTTTTTCAGCATAAGATTTTGAAAGTAACCTTCTGTGACCTGCTACAATAGCTGCATTGGATCTACAGTGCCATATTTATATTCAACCTGTGGCATCATGAGTTCTCCAGGCTTTCTTTGCATTGAGAAATTAGCCCTGAGTGAAATAAATGCTGACGGATAAACCCTAGCTGTGAATTGGTAGGTCATGCATAACTTGGGCTGAGTGATCAGCTATAACAACAGTTGCCTTCTTGGGTTGTCTTAAAAAATTTTTATGGCCAAGGTGTGCCAATAAACTTGTAGGGTTTCTCTTAGCTATGGTTTAAGCAGATATTAATCAAATGTCCGTGACTGAGCTTATTGTATAGCGGGGCGCTGCAGAACAGTCCCACAAGCCTACTCAAATGTTTTATATTTTCAAGAGATTTAACATTTGCCTGAAATGATTGTGAAGGTAGGGTATCAGTAATTAAGATACCCTGACATCTTCTCCATCTTTGAAGCCTGTATGTGTTTGAGTCTGACCATACCCTTGCTGTGACTACTTAGCTGAACTCATGATCTCTAATTGTTGAAACACTGCTGGATTTCTTATTGACAGCATCTGAAACCCTGCTGCACACTGGATGAGTCAATGTCTGCCTCTCACAGCTGCAACAGAGTTTGTGTGTGTGCTGCTGTGAAGAAACACTGAAGATTCTGCTAGCAGAACCTGCTTTAGCGCAGTCTCTTAGAGGTCTTTTTCTGTTCATGATTGTGACAAAAATATGAACTGAAGAGCTAACCACTAAAAAGATGACAGCATAGGGGTTCTCTCCACCTGATGATGATTTCTTGAGCACGAGTCAAGCCTGGTGACCTACATCATCCCACCATAATCCCAACCTTGTCTCTTCAGGCTGCTCCTTCTGATATTGTAATGCTATGATTTCCCCTGGGTGCCAGAGATCTGCACTTAACTTCGGTTAGCCCAACGGGGAGGATTGTTTATAACGTGCCAATGGTTGCTTTGTGAAATGAACGTTAAAAGCATTGTAAATTGACCCTGAGTTTCTGAGCCACACGGTGTGAGGGTGGCATGCACACTTGTTTTTGTGTCCATGTGTGTCTATGTATGTTGTAGCCTGTTTTTTCCCCTGATAATATTTCTGTACTGCTTTAAATCTTGGCAATGGGTGAATATAAGCATGAGATGGGTGAAGTAGGGGCTCCTCCTTATGCTTGAGGGTCAGCCATGTTCCATAAAGGTGTGACAGATGGAGCAGAACTGACCAAGAGCCATGTGTGGGGGACTCCACTGAGGCTGTCATGGTCAGCTGCCAGTTGTCGCCGTGGCATGCGATGAAAGACTGGCATTTCCTGCCATCTGATTTTCAACTCTGGCATCCTGACTTACAGGCAGTGGGTGGGTTGGCTGCTGGAACCGGGAACTCCTCTTCTTTTGGGAGCTCAGTGGGAGTGCTCTTCAAACCAGAGCATCAATAACAATGCACTGGTAAGTTTGGCTCGAGCAGGACTCTAAATGCCACCTGCACTGGGATTTGCAGATGTGTGTTAGTCTTAACCACTGCCCTGTGTAAACTTCCTCTCACTGAAATAGGCTTTCTCCTAAATTAATATTTTACCTATGCAAATGAAATGCTGTTGTGGTTGTTCACTATACCTTGCTTGTTCATTGAGACTGTTTGGTGTATGACATAAACACACAATCTAACCAATGTGAAGCTTCCTAACTAAAAGGTCAGTTCAGAGGAGACCGTAAAAGCATAAAGGCACCTCACTCTTGAAAGAACAACACAATCACAAGCTGGGACTGACAGTTATTTTCCCAGTGTTTTATTTAGTTTTTACCATAATTTCCAATCTTTTCCCATAATATCAGACTTTTTCTTGTTTGCTGAATGACAGATTGCAAAATATAGGTGGTGATGTGGTGTACAGACCTGTTGTCTTGAATTCCAAAACTTTGGTTCCAGTCATACTCCCACTGTAATATTAATGATCAAGGCACTTCTTATTCTGAGTTGATACAGTAAAATTACCCTGTATTACACTGTATAAATGTGTAAATCAATATAACTTAATAAGACATTGTTGGTTGTCCTAGAGAAAAGTGTCAGTTGACTTATTAACTAATAATAAAGCTTATTAATTGTGTACATATTTGGGGAAAGAGCTTACATAAGCATATTGGTGCTGGACTGCAGAACTGATTCTTTTTTTTGTAGGGGCCCAAGTTGGGTTGATGGGGTCCACCAAACAGGGAACTCTTAAGTTAAACTGTCAGCACCTTAGAGAGACACATAAGATCTTAGACAACTGTCCACTGAGGGAACTGCAGGAGCCGAGCTGATGAAACACCCTGACAGACTGAAAAACAATGTTTTACTCTCGGCTTTCTCACGTTGACTTCTTGTGTGCCTTTAAAGGAATTTTAAAAAACCAGCATATAATACTCCAACATTCTTGCAGCTATGGGGACCTTTTATTTAACCTTTATCCCAGTACTCTAATTCCTTCCAAATAGCAACTGCAGTCCTTAGCGCTGAAGGCATGTGGAAATTTGACAAGGCATTAACGTCATCGTGAGCTTGCTTCTCACAGTAATTCATTACACCTTTAAGACAGATTTAAGTCTTAGTCTGTCAAAAGCAGATAGTTTTATTTTTACTTTTTTATTCTGCCCTTACCAAAAGTGGCATGGGAAAAAGATTCAAGGGACGATAACGGTTTTACTAATGATGACCTTAATGATTCAGGGCTTATTTGAAACTGTCGTTGCATGTATTTGAAAAAGTGTGAATGCTGAGGAGGGAAGAGGTGCTGTAATTTGTGATGGAAAAACCATGTTTTGTCTGAGCTAGTGAGGAGCTGCTTTTCCATGACTGGTCACTGCTGGGGGAGAATGTGGGTGTGATAGTGATGCCTCCGCATTGAGGAGGGAGGTGGAGACAGTGGGATGTAGGAGGCTGTGGGGGTGTAGAAGCTAGCAGGATTCTGTGTCAGAGTTGTATTGTATGGTGGTTCTAGCAGTTTGACCTACTGTCCTTCTCAAATGTGGATGCAGTGTAACCCTATGGCGTGTGCACAGCATGCCTCTGTGGTTCTGAGCTGTTCTATGTGGAGATCCTCCCTGTGTATTACAGTGCTGCTTGGAAGTCCTTCTCATTTCGTTTTCACCAAAGCTAGCATTCGCTTTCAGTAGTCTCCTCGGCTTATTGAGTTGTGTAATGCACGCAGTCATGGGATTCCAGGTCTCACAGGCTTTACTGAACCGGATTGGTTTAGCAGCTGGTTCATCCCTGGACTGCAGTGTGGCGGCTTTGTTCTAATATGCTAATTTCCATTAAACATTTTAGATAAGAGCCAGTTGGAGAGTGCTGCTCCAACTGGATCGTCTCATTCTTGGAACATGGGTGCACCATCACGCCTGCACATATGTATACCCAACATCTCTCGCTATATCTATGAATAGTAATAAAGCTGCTTTTTTGCTGGCAAAGGAGACCGATTGCTCAGGATGCTGAGTCGTAAAGGTTCCTTGGACCGTGTTAACATCTTGGTGTAAGAGTTGCTTGCATACCAGATACGTGGAATGGCAATGGTCATTCTGGCTTCATGCTAATAAGGCTTGTGTGGCCCCCAGTGGTTGGCAGTTTCTGCACAGTGGCATATGAGGGCCAAGGTGGCTGAGGTCTTCTCTGTGTTGGCGGTCTGGGCCTCTCTAATTGCCTCTCGTTTTGGCCAAGTCGATGTGACAGACCTTGAAATCTGCAGCCTTCCTCCGCAAGAGCATTTGGGAACGGCTCCCAGGTTACCTTTTAATCTTGGAGTATGAACACAAGCCTGTTTGCACCGTTCACGAGTGCAGAGCATTCTGTAGGATGGAGCACAGTGCAGCCTCATAGGGATGCGTTTTATGAACTAATCCATGAGTGTACCAGCTGTTAATTCTCTTTGATCTCAGGTGTCTGACTTGCTATATGGAATTTAATGTAAGAACAGGTCACAAATCATAAATTCAGCACCTTACAGTAATGCTCTGAGAGGATCATTGCTTCCTGTGCAAAACTCCAAAATTGATAAATAATTTGGTTTCCCATTTTAAGGGTGCCAGCGTAATGTTCAAGTAAATGTGCTCCGGTTGCATACAGTATGCTTTCCTTCCAGCCCTCTGCTGGTGTGCAGAAATTCAGCTACCATAGAGGACAAGAGAAACCCTAACCCTAAGTGTTTAACATTGCCCTTGTTCAGGCTGGTATTTCTCATGGTTGCCATGCCCTTTTTGGAGTTTAAAGCCTATTTCAGGTTGTCGGTCCTCTGGTGTGCACAATCTAATTACTGCATATTGCTAGTAAGTTGTTTGCTTGGGGTCTGGGGGTCAAAAAAGCATATGAAATGTCAGTGTTGGACCATAAGCTTGAGGCAGATATACTGCTGAGCCATTGCTCCTGCAGATTTTTACTGAGTTATGAAACTCAGTCGGCTCCCAGGTAAACAAGGGAACATTTAGCTGTCAGCCCTGCTGTTTTGGAGGGAACATCTTCCACTGCTGCTGTGTCAAGAGTGTTCTTTAGTGGGCATCAGAAAGACATGGTAGTTTGTGTTAATGAGGGAGAATGGTAGTGTTTTATTGCAAATGGACCAAACATTCTGGAGAGGGATCACTTTGTTTTGGCAGAGATTAGGTCCTGTACACTTAAAAGATGCGGCAATGGGCATTAAAGATGCATTGTGGATGGGTTCGGGGAGCATAAGGCCTAGACATGGCTTTGGTTGGATGTAAATACTCCCTCCCTCACAGGGTGGGATAAAATACTGGATAGCTTTAGAACACACTACAGTGGTGGTGTAACTGAAAAGGGCAAATTCGATCTGACATTTTTCATTCCAAATGCGTTAGGACGGGAATGCTGTCAGCTCAATGCCTGTTGTGAGCACTCCTCACAGGGTAAGTGTTGCTGGTTGTGGGGAGGTGGGGGCTGCTGGGAAATGGAGCCCTGACATCCCCAAGGCATTTTGGCGCTCCTCTGCTGTAATTATTTTATCACAAGCATTTGCATGGTGGATAATTTTGTTAGGTTGAGACCAGTGTGCACGGAGACTAAGGGCACCCAGGAAGTGGCACCAGACCTGAAGACTGACAGCTCAGTTGATCCTGGCAACCTCGAACCCCTCACTACCTTGAACAGGAGCAAAGATTCATAAATGGGTGCACATACGATCAGTTGTTTTGTTGTTTTTCCATGTTGCTGTAAACTTGGTGTGGCACACCCCTTCCCCCGATGACTCAGAAGAAAGCACAAATACAGATATGTAAGAGGAGGGTATGAAAATGTAATAAACCATCTTGATCATGTCATTATCCGCTGTATGAATCGCACCCTCTCCGCATCTCAAATCTACTATGAACTACGTGTATGTAAAGTCCCAGCAGTTGGATATGGTTATTTATTTATTGCTTACAGCACAAACATCTACATCACTCTCCTCCCCAACCAAGCTGTTCTTTTGTTCTCTTATTAATTTATATCCCTATTTTTGGAAATCAGTTCTTTGTCCATTGTTTGTATGGTATACTCCCTAGGTGGAGATGAAACAACTACAAGCTACAATGCATTCTGTACTAGTAGAGATGGAATAGAGGAGGGATGCTTCTTTCAAGTTAATTTAGTAATTATTTGTGGATCTGTACCCTGTGACCAGACCAGCCCTCAGTGTTCATTCTCTTCTTATTGAGTATTGGGCTTCTGGGCGAATAGCATGAAACAGCAAAGTTAGATCGATGCAGCAGTTTCTTCATGGTTTTAATTATGTACTGGAAAAAGCCTGAATTGCATCTTTCCAGTTTAGCTGGTATCTGTGATCAGCTAATTCACGAAGTAAATATGTACAGTATGTGGGTCTTGGGTTGCTTCGTTCAGTCCTTGGACTTTTTACTATTTGCTGCTTGAAGGGTTTATGTTTATAAATAGTCAATCTCAGAAAGGCTATGGAAAAAGAGTTAGAAGAATGGAAAAAATAGGAAGATTTCTTTTTTGTTATATGAATGGTAAAATGATGGTTATAAAATCATGAATGTAAACATCAGTCTGAAATACTTTTTATTGAGAGACAGAAAAAACTTCATTAATCCTACTGGAAAATGCACAAGGCTACAGCAGCATACATATCACGAAGGGTAGTGATGGAGGACACTGGAATAATACTGGATGAAAATCTGAACATTAAACTAAGAGGAACTCTGTTGCATTGTAATCAAATTTGCATATCATTTAAGCATTTTTTTCTTTTCTTTAAAAGAATGGGAGGACTTATCTTTAGAAGATGTTATCATCAAGTATACATTAGAACATGGGAATTGCTGTAGTTGAACCATGGGGTGTTGCTAGGCAACTGCTTCAGCATCACATCAGCACAGAACATTTGGTTTTATACTAAAGAAACTACACATTCAAGTAGCACCAACGTGATGGCGTTACAAACTTGGGCAAAATCCTGAAGAACGTACTCCTTTTTCACTCCACTTGTAGCTTAAAATGAGATCCCGGTCTTTAGACAGAATTTTCATGTTTTTCAGGACCTTGATCAAATGTCAGGTATTTTTACAGTGTTCTTTTGTGGTTCCAGTAACCATGACATACTGTATTTTGAAAACTTTGATTTGTTTGTTGCCACTGATTTGTTTGTTGCTCATTTAAGTTTGTCAGCTGTCATAGAACAAATGATACATGTGTTTGCTGCTCTTCAAGCACCATTGGTACAACTGAACTATTTTAGTGGTATGTGACATATTAATGCGGCATTGGTGAGACTCATCTGACTTCAGTGACAAGCTCTTCTACTTTTGTGGGTCGGCAGGTTTGTTAAAAGGTTAGTCCTTACAATGCAAGAGAAAGCAGCGCATGAGCTGAAGGCAGGGGCCAGCAGGAAATTTGCCTCAAAGTGGATTTCTCTTTTCGCTGTTCAGATCTTTATGAAATGAGACCTGCCTAGTTTTGTCAGACACAGTTACGTTATGTGAACCTGGAAGCCAGTTTCCGTGTGAGCAGATACAATGCAAACCCAAATCATCTCCCAGATTTTAAGTATCTGTGTACTGTAATTTTTAGCAGGATGTTCTGTAAAAATAATATCTGCATCATGGTCTGAAACTGGAGCCTGGTGCTGTGTGGAATTTATCAGGCCTCCCACCAGCCATTCACTCATCCACTGAATGCTGTCCATATTTGGAACCAGATGCTTTAGACTGATGGAGTAGGGGTGTTTGCTCAATCTCTTCTCCCTGGTTATCGGGCCATCCTGTCACCCGCCAGCTTCCCATCACATCCACCTACCTCCTGCGGTGTCCTGCAGCAAAGCAGTCAAGAGGAAACCAATGATAGCATTCATATCAGAGCTTAAAGTCCTTTTTTACTATGTGGTGGCAGCCTGTCTCTTCTAACAGCGAACACTCATCCTCCTTTAGCTGCATCTGAGGTTATTTGGCTTATAAAAACATAAATATGAATGCAAGGTCTGTGGGCACCATAATTTTGAATGGACTGCTCTTTTTATGCAATTTATTCTCTATTTAAGTGAAATGTTCTGACTCTTAGGAAGCACATTTTATTTCCAGTCTGCTATTTCGATGTAAGTTGGGTCTCATTTGTCTTGCATCCTTTTTTAGCTGCTTTTTACTTTTTAATTTATTTTTTGTAAAAACTTAATTTCAAGCACTCACTTTAGACACACTGTTTGAATCACTAGACTTTCCAGGAGAGGTGGACAGCCATCAGTACTTGCACTCCCAGAGTTTTATTTTCCTCCTTTTTTCATGGCTTGGAATTTTTTTTTGTTTATCTCAGCTGCCAGTGGGCTTACATGGTACATGTTTACATCCTATTATCTCTGATTTTATTTCTTTCTTAATTTTTTTAGTTGTTGTGAGTTGTTAAGAGTGACCTAAAAAAAGTCCCACCCTTGTTTAGATCATCTCTATTTATGTGCTCCCTATATAACATTTTTTAGCCTGACCATGTACAAAAATTCCCTATTTATATTCAGAATGCTTGATATGTTTTCTAGCTGAGGTGTGTAATTTAAAAACTCTCCATCTGTAATGAATTATTTTGAAAGGTGACAGTTGATTGTGTCTTGCGTTGTCCCTGTTGGGTACCCATAGCATCTAATCTGTTTGTCTGTGCCTTCATTCATGTAACGAAATGTATTGCACCATTTACTCTTCAAAACCCATCAGAACTACAAGAGGAGGAATAGCCCACCCAGTGTGAGTGAGGGGGATCTGCTGCAGATTTGTGCCTAGTCAGGTGCACATTTTGGTCTCTGTATCATAGTGCACCAGTATAATAAGGAGGAGAGAGAGACTAATAATAGCTTATTAGATATCTAAGCATTTTTTGGTTTGGACATGTGCAGAGGAGAGATGCTGGATATATCGGGAGAAGGATACTAGAGATGGAGCTGCAAGGCAAGAGGAAAAGAGGAAGGCCCAAGAGGAGATTCATGGATGTGGTGAAAGAGGACATGCAGGTGGTGGGTGTGACGGAGAAAGATGCAGAGGACAGGAAGACATGGAAACATTTGATCCGCTGTGGTGACGGGAGCAGCAGAAAGATAAAGAAGATATCTAAGCATTTTATAGCATTTTATTTTTTTTTCTGTTTAAAATAATAGGAAATGGGCTCCTTATGTGTGTTTTTCCTGTTTTAAGTCTGATTGTAGGAATGGATTAGCAAAAGTAAATTGGATTACCGAAGTAAATAACTCTACAATGAATTGAATTAAAAATGACCCTGCTGTACAAATAAATGAATAGTTGTAAGAAATTTAGAACAAAATCCTAACATTATATGATGCCTATAAAGAAAACTCACAAAAGTAATAATAAAGGTCAACATTACCAAATTCAGTGATTTGGTTAGCATAGACATTTTTTCTCTTCTCACTGGTTAATTTGTAGTTCTGCATGGTCTTGATGTCAGCCATGCACCACCTCCAGTGTTGTGTTTGATAAAGGTTTATAAAAACTTTTTAGCAAGGTCTACCAAAGCCAGGGAGCAAGGAGTTGATTTATCCCACTCATCTGAGCCACGTGACTCGGACTCTCTGAACATCTATTCATTAACTGGAAGAAAAGTAATTAAATGGGTCTTGTCCCTTTCTGGGTAATCTGCAGTCCAGACCTGCGCTCTGGTTCAGAGTTCTCCATCAGTAAATTAGAGTCTTTGCTTTGAATTGAATATGCAGCACAGGTTGTGCTTAAATGCCAAATCTTGCCTTTTGCCAGTATAAAGGTGTCAAAGTGCTGTAATGGGTCATCTGGACTAATTAATAGTTTAATGCAATATCTGTTGCCAAACAGTGTGGAGGAGTGGGTTATTTTCTGACAAAGTTCTCTCTCTCTCTCTCTCTGTGCCAGAGGAGCTGAAATGGATTTTTGCATGACTCATTCTGTAGAACAGAAGTGTGCGTAAATATCACCCAGCAGTTGGTGTCTCCTTTATTTGTAAATCAATCATTCAGTTTTTTTCTTCTCTCAGCCTCTATACTATAGCAGACTCTTCACTTTAGTGGTAAAACATGAGGCCCTTTGATGTGTGTCATACACGGGGGTCTGGCTGAGATCCATTTTGTCTTTAATCTGTGTGGTGGCTCCGTGGGATCTGTGGATTCAGAGATGTTTTCACAACCGGCACTAGCGAGGTGACAAGGAGCTCAGCATTAAACATGTGTAATGGGTGGTGCCCCATGGGTGGGTGGAGTGGGCAAAGGGATGATAATCATCGATTCTGACATTGAAACTCAAACCTTTCGAGGAGAACTGACAGTTCTGTTTACACCGTCATTTACCCAATTCGGTACATGGGGCTCCATGTGGGGAAGGACATTTGTTTCTCTGATTAGTTAGCTATCAAGCCAGAAGACATGATTATCTGTATCAGACCTCAGATGTCGACAGAGTCTGATTCTTTAATTGTATCAAAGTTAAAGATTCCTTCTAAAGTGTTTTAAGTGTGCATCCCGCAGTATGACAGAGGTGGTGTTTTGGCTGTAACTGGGCAGGAACCCTCAAATGTTTATTACATGCTCATTTTTTGGGACATTCTTTCTTTATAGTATGTTTGCTGAATCATTTTATGGGTCTGAAATTTTGAGAACATTTGGTGCTAGCACTTACAGATGTGCATTAAAAATTGGAGGAGGGTTGGAGGTAAGGGATGCAGAGTATCTGAGGAGAAGATTGCTGTGTGGGAGGTATTATTTTACTTTATCAAACACAAGAGCTATGGCCCTCTGCAGCTCATTAGAGGGGTTTTACTTTCCCTTTGCATAAAGGATGCCAATGCTATCTGAAATCCTTTTCATCCAATTCTTCTTTCTTGTTCTGTAGACAAGAAGAGGCCTGAAGAGTGTCACCCATTACTTGCCACCTCCTCCAGTCGTCATGGCTGCCAAACCTCACCCACCTCTCATGAAGAAGCACAGTCAGACTGACCTTATCAGTCGACTGAAGACCCGTAAGATCCTCGGTGTTGGCGGTGAGGACGATGACGGTGAGGTGCACCGATCAAAGGTCAGTATGCACTTCATACTTGGTGTTCTTGGTTTGCTTTTGACCTGAATCTTTTCTTAGTGCTAGCATTGGCTCTCCATCAGCGTGTGGTGAGGCAGCCCACCTTGGGGGAGAGAGGGAGTCTTCTGGACCAGACAGCCAGTCGTGTGTCTGCCCTAGGTTGCCATTGATTGGGATGCTCTGCAAGGTTTTTCAATGCTAACTGCATCGTTAGCAGCAGCCTTAAAATAGCCGCTCGTGTTCGGCCAGCTGGAATAGAGCTTCCGCGATCATCTTTCGGTCCTTTCCTGCACAATGCCCAATCAATGGCTCCTTGCAGTCTTCCTGTGGGTCACGAGGCAGGAGTCTTGAGGATAGCGGCTGCTGGAGCTGCAGAAGTTTTGTACTAAACTTCCCTTGAGCTGATTTAGTCTTTATTGGATGTTCACATTTTATGATTGAAGTACACTTACCCTTGGTTACATGAGCTTTTTCCACGTTGTATTTTTTCATCTTGGGTTGATCATGATGGAAAAATACATTACCTGTTGTCTGCACAGATCTTGGTTTGCCATCCATCAAAACATTGTTGCATAAATAGAAGACAATATACAGTAGATTAGCAATCAAAAGTTTGAGGAGACGTACCTGGAGGAAAAAAAAATCTTGAAAAATTTGAGATTTGCCTGGAGGAAAAAAAAAACAACCTGGGCATTGAGGAGTGAAAGTCAATTTTACAGACTGAATATTTCAAATGTTTGGGTCCAGGCACAGAGTATTTGTTAGACACGCAGAGGGTGAGTGTAAGAGGTGTGCCTGTGTGGTTCCTATTGTACTACACGCTGGTGGCAGTATCATGGTATAGGATTGCTTTGATTTGCTGGTCAAAAGGTTGGTGATCTTCACTAAATCCATGTTAGTCTCAGCCGGCATGGCTGCAACAGCCCACTTCTGAGACATGCCATTCCACCCTGCCTTTTCTGATCTTGTGTTACCTGAAACAGTATTTAAAACTGGGTAAAAGCTTTTCTGACCAAGAAAGACAGTGGATGACAACTCAAACTAACAGTTTTATATAAAAAGCAACTGTACTTTGACTTTTAATGTTTAACTAGAGTTATACGTTTCTGAGGTGAATTGTATGAGAGGTTGGACACTAAGGAGGGAGAAAAGAACCTGTACCGATTAGCTAGGCAGAGGGACCGAGCTGGGAAAGATGTGCAGCAGGTTAGGGTGATAAAGGATAGCAATGGAAATGTAATCACAAGCGAGGAGAATGTGTTGAGCAGATGGAAAGAGTACTTTGAGGGGTTGATGAATGAAGAGAACGAGAGAGAGAGAAGACTGGATCAAAGGTCAGTATGACCTAGTAACTACAGAGGGATAAAACTGATCAGCCATAGCATGAAGTTATGGGAAAGAGTAGTGGAAGCTAGGTTAAGAAGGGAGGTGACAATTAGTGAGCAGCAGTATGGCTTCATGCCGAGAAGGAGTACTACAGATGCGTTGTTTGCTCTGAGGGTGTTGATGGAGAAGTACCGAGAAGGTAAGAAGGAGTTGCATTGTGTCTTCGTGGACTTAGAGAAAGCATATGACAGGGTACCTAGAGAGGAGCTGTGGTATTGTATGAGGAAGTTGGGGGTGCCAGAAAAGTATGTAAGAGTGGTACAGGATATGTACAAGGACAGTGTGACAGTGGTGAGGTCTGCAGTAGGAGTGACGGATGCTTTCAGGGTGGGGGTAGGATTACATCAAGGATCAGCTTTGAGTCCTTTCTTGTTTGCAATGGTAATGGACAGGTTGACAGATGAGATCAGACAGGAGGCACCGTGGACTATGATGTTTGCAGATGACATTGTGATCTGTAGTGAGAGTAGGGAGCAGGTTGAAGAGACCCTGGAGAGGTGGCGATATGCTCTAGAGAGAAGAGGAATGAAAGTCAGTAGGACTAAGACAGAATACATGTGCATAAATGAGAGGGAGGACAGAGGAATGGTGAGGATGCAGGGAATAGAGTTGGCGAAGGTGGGGGAATTTAAATACTTAGGATCAACAGTCCAGAGTAATGGGGAGTGTGGAAGAGAGGTGAAGAAGAGAGTGCAGGCAGGGTGGAGTGGGTGGAGAAGAGTGTCAGGAGTGATCTGCGACAGAAGGGTACCAGCAAGAGTGAAAGGGAAGGTCTACAAGACGATAGTGAGACCAGCTATGCTTTATGGGTTGGAGACGGTGGCACTGACCAAAAGACAGGAGGCAGAGCTGGAGGTGGCAGAGTTAAAGATGTTAAGGTTTGCATTGGGTGTGACGAGGATGGACAGGATTAGGAATGAGTATATTAGTGGGTCAGCCCAGGTTAGACGGTTTGGAGACAAAGTCAGAGAGGCGAGATTGCGTTGGTTTGGACATGTGCAGAGGAGAGATCCTGGATATATCGGGAGAAGGATGCTAGGGATGGAGCTGCCAGGCAAGAGGAAGAGAGGAAGGCCTAAGAGGAGATTTATGGATGTGGTGAAGGAGGACATGCAGGTGGTGGGGGTGATGGAGAGAGATGCAGAGGACAGGAGGAAGTGGAAGCTTTTGATCCGCTGTGGCGACCCCTAACGGGAGCGGCCGAAAGAAGAAGAAGAAATGTTTCTGAGCTAACATAGAACCTGGTCTGTATTGTGGTTGTCAAAGTCAGCTGAGGGGGTGAAGCAACTGATCTGAAAGTGAGCCTCTCATCACATATTCCTCTACCTCTCCCTCCTGTGACAATAAGCAGAAACAGTGGTTGTAGGGGCTATTGGTCATTTCATGTCAAGCTCATAAGACGAAAGGCTTCAGTCTTCTTTACCTTTATCTAAATATCAAAGAAACCAGAGGATCCAAAGAGGGAAAGTTACCCAAAGATCAAACTATGAAAAGAAGTCCAAAGATACCCAAGGACTGATGTATCAAAGATACCAAAAGTGGTTCCTAAAATATAAAAGGAACATACCTTAAACAGCAGCATAAACCTTCATCATGTACAAGTATTCCTTCCTATTCATAATTTCTCTACCTGAAAAGTCGCCTTTATGACTCCTGAACATTTGTACCGAAAACCTGCTTTTCTGATTTTACATCCAAAAAAATTCTAAGTGTGCACAAGGTCGAAAATGAATTTAATTCCAGAGAACTGTTCCCTATAAACACAACGTGTTCAGTGGATCCCTGCTTCAGTTCATTACTAACCCTTGGGAAAACTGATGATGTTAAATGTGAGAGTCAACATTGGAGTAATAACTCTTGAGTGCGATACTGAGCTGGGATTTCCGACCACGGCTGGGAAAGGTAACATGCATGTGCTGCAGCTGTATCGCAACTGTTCTAATAGTATTGCGTCTCATGGTCCCATTGTGCATTATTGATGTTGTTTTCCCCACATTATTAAGTGAAAATGTCTCCAAAGAAAGTGTGAAAGCTGATGTAGAAATCCTTGGTGGATTGTTATGTAGGTGTTTTAGTGGGAAAATTGGCTGGGAGATGTGGGAGCTGCTAGGAACACATCTTTATTTTTCCTGTTGAAAATTAAATATAGGGTTCCACTATCAAAATCAGACATATTTTCAGAAACAGATTATATGTGGATAAAGAGGTTTAGCTGTATTTAAAAACTGTTTCAAGTAAAAGTGTGGGAATAAAGTCCAATGAAGTGTTTATTAGTAAGTTAAAGAAAAGTTGGTTCTGTGTGGGAACTGTTATGTGACAGACATTTATTGAAATACTGGACACATTTGATTTGAGGCAGATTAGATTTTAACTCTAAATGATGGGGTTTGTTCACAGCACCTTCACAACTGCTTGCCTGAGGTTTTTCTTTCTGACTTATGCACACTTTTCATAGCCCTGCATTATTTTTGTTGCTAGTTTTAAGTGCTCTCAGGTTGATTGCACCTCAACCACATAATGTCTCCAGAATCTTCTGATCTCTTTTCTCTCCCAAAACTCTTCTTCATTGCTTATCGTTCATGAATTCATTCAGTAATGAAAGCAATGTCACTTTCCTCTTCTGTTTGAGTTCTTTTTACTCCCATCCATTAGTTGAACGCATACATACAGGTTTCCACAGCTGCATGCAGAATTTTTGCAGAATAGGTGCATGAAGAAAATACGAAATGAAATAAAATGGAAAATGTTTTTGTACCTCTTTTCGGAAATACAGCACATCTTGAAAATCCAAGTACAGTTGAACTTTTTGGAGCAATAAAATATTTACTGTACATGGCTGTGTGGGAGCAGTCGATATTTGTTCTCTATTTATGTCTCTATTTTTTTCTGATAAAACAAATTTTTGTCAGACCAACACTGTATTTTTCTCTTTGGGGGGTTGTGTAGTTGACTTGCATGAAGGATGATCGTGTAAACAATTGATGGAAACTACTATGAATTCACATGCCCCTTCAACTTTTCCTGCTTTGGTAATTGTTGCACTCTTCCTGTACGGGGCAGGAAAATGACCCTTCTCCTGTTCTCTAAGTGCTGCCCCAAATCCTTAGCAGAGACTTGAGTTTCCGCTCTTATTGGATTTAGATGGTGGAGTCATGTGGTATGATGTTTACTTCCATTGTAGGTGGTTTATATTCAAGAGGTGTATACCAGTTGTTCTGTGCCATAAGTCACAGTCTTCTTTTAATGTGAAAACAAATGCAAGTTATTGAGAACCTGATACGTGTTACCTAGAGCTCCAAAACTTAATATCTCAGAGCTGCAGGTAGGCAACGTGTCCTTCCATCTATCCCTGCCAATATGTAGGCTAAATTACTGAGACCAAGGGTTTGCTGAAATGTCAAAAGGCTAATGCCAACAGAATCAAAGCAGGAATTTGGCGAGACCCAAAATCCTCCGTGCATGCGTTGCTGCCAGAAGCCTGTACACGTATGCCTTTTTCTTAGAACGCATGTTTTGATTTCCCAGCTTTTACTCCTCGGTGAATGTTTCCTGACCACACTGAACACAGCATGCTTGTGTTCATGTCCTCAGAGCAGCACCATGTGTAATTGTCCTGTTCCTGCGGTGCCATTTCCTCAATCCCTACCGGAATGTTGCCAGTGACTAAAGCATTTCTGCTGAATTGCTGTTCCTGTGAAAATAAAGACCCTTATGTAGCAACTCATAGGAAAAAGATGGAATGGAACCTTTTTTTTTTTTTTTGGTCGAGTTTAATGGAACCAGTTGATGAGTACACTGCTCAGTAGGGTACTAATTTTAAGAAAGAGGCCCCCTAGTGGTTAGGTTCTGTTACAAGCACTCACTGTAGCATGGGAGGATAATAAAGGTTTAAGGCACTCCTGCTACTCCAGCTAAGATAAAATGCATAACTGGATCTGTGCACCAGAGTGCACATCGTCCTTTTGGACAGCCCTCTGGAGTCACTTGGAAGCCCCATTATCTCCCCATTAGTTCCATTAGAACTCCTATTACCTTCTGTTCCCTGCCCTGCTTCACAAAGTTGTCCTTAAGCGATTTGGCCATCCCACAGTTGCTGCTGCTGAAATCACTGGGAATGCTGGCCTCTCTAGTCACATGATCCCCTGTCCCCAGCTGTGACAGAACATCCAGGTGGCCTGGCAGCAGCTTAACAAAGCACAACCCCCAAAGGCCTGCAAGCTGAAGTGGGCACCCAAAACTGGTACAAGCTCCAGCTACAATATCCCATTTCACCAGTACTGTAATTAAAATAAAACCTGGGAACACAGATTTAAAATGTTAACATTGATCCTCTGTATTTATTTAAATGCTTTTGATGCAGATGATGCAGACGACAAATGATACTCTTCCTCAGCAAAGCCCACTTGGCACTGCTTGATCGGTGTTGACTCCGATAAGAAAGTGCTAGCAGGAAGCCCTGGGAAATTAATGCTGTTAATGGGCATTTGCGTCATTGTGGTCAGAGGAGTGCTTTTATAGCAGGATCCATGACGTTTGTTAATGCAAAAGAGATCTTGTTTACACAATCTCACGCTTGCGTTGAAGAGCTACTTTGAAAAGACCACCTTTCGACACAGTGCGCCGCAGAGTGTAGATGTTTACAACAGTATTCCCTGCTAACTAATCCACAGATCAATTATTCCATTTAATTTGTTATGACATTTTGCTGCTGCTTTGTGCAAAGAAAACCATTTTAATAGATACCTTCTACGCTTGCACATCTGCTCTGCGTAAAATGAATTGGTTGCTGTGCTCGTCGGTTCAGGTTTCAGTTTGTGGAGCACTGTTATGTTGTTTGGAATAAAGTCCAGTGTCCCTGGATCACTGGTGTGCCAGTCTGCTCCCATCAGGGGATGCCACTAGTGCCTGGCAGCAGCAGTTGGCTGGCACAGAGCTCTGACTGCTCCATCATGCCTCTATCTGGACGTGTGGCAGCGTCCAAAATTTGCTTAAGTCTGGAATACTGTCACTGCAGTATTGCAAAGTGTGTGACTTTTCCCTTTTGTGAAACCAAACCTGTTAAAGATATCAGATTGGTGTAGGCAAATCAATGTCCTGCCTCTCTATCTCTTGGAGACAAACTATCATGTGCACCTTCTTCAGTGGGATTCAGCATCTTCCAACAGTTTCCTGAAGATAAAAGCATCCATCTCTAACTCCCGTGCTAGAAAGTTATACACTTGTTCAGGCTCGAGCACATCAGAATGACCTGATTGATTCAAGGGTGTTCTGTAGGTGCTCTGGTTCCCTCCCATTGCCCAGACACATGTTTCAGGTGAATTAGTGACTTTAAATTGCTTGTAGTGTATGATGGACTGTGAGTTAGTTTCTGCTCTGCCATGGACTGCTGTCCCATTGAGGCTGTACCCCATATGCATCTGGGATAAACTCCAGACCAATGGTTGTTCTTGCCAATTGTTAATAAATAATGCTTTTCATGTTTATGACAACTTTGATCCCAAGTGATGCTGTAACTGTAAGTACAGCCATGATGTATGTACTTTAAAGGTTATCTCATATCACTCCTCATGTGTATTACACAGTCCTGCAACCTCCATTTGGTTTGCTTCAATTTACCATGACGTTTTAACGTTTTTTGCCAAAGTGGAGCTTGAAATTATTTGTCAGTGACTTGCAAAAAAGAAGCTTTAATAATAGCCAACTAGTCAAACTTTATTTTCCCTGTCCTATGTTCCTAAAATATAATGTACTGTTCCCTAAGAAAATTGTGAACATCTTTTCTCAGAAGGATTAGCAAATCCTTGTGTGAGGATGACTAAGGATTGCATGTCTAAGCATTGTGGCTTACTCGCACTTTAATTGATTGTTAGGAACAGCTTGAACGGTGTGTTTTACCATCTGGTGTTATGGATTCACACCAGAACGATACATCAAGGTTGAAGTGGTTGAGTGCGAATCTGCTGCTATTGCGTATTTTTTGTGATTGTCAGTGGCTTTTATCCAAACCCATTTGTGATCCTCAAAATCAGTACGTATTGGTATACTGACAAGTAAAGGTAAATCGGCAATTCCCTTCCTTTTCTAAAACATCAAATTATTTTTTTTCCTCACTGTAATCTTCCATGTTAGCCATGATTCTTCTTAAGCACCTGTTGAGCATCCCCACCCTATCTGATCATTGAGTTTTCTTTCCATTCTTTGTCCTGTGTCCCCTGAGAAGCTGCACTATGCTGCTTGCATCCTGTAGTCCCCAAGGGTCTGACAGATTGCTGTGGTCATTGATGCAATGGTCTGCAGGAAACCCTGTGTAAAATCGACTTTCCTTTCTAAGATATTCTCTAGCTGCGAGGATTTCTTCCTGTCTCACCATCATTGCAGTGGACCTTCTGTATTCAGATTGGTCACTTCCATCTCCATGGTGTTGGATCTCCCAGATACAATAAGTCCATCAACATCTCTGTGCTCATGGTAAATTTAGATAGATCCACCTTCACGTCGTCACCACCACAGACCTCCCAGATACAGGAAACCCATCATCATCTCTGTGGACATTTCCCACAGTCCACCACCACTACCACCATGAAATTTCCCCCAATCTATACAGTATGATGATATAGCGCTGGCAGGTCAACCAGTGGTTAGCGCTGCCATCTTGGGATCAAAAGATCAGGTTCAAATCCCAATTTTTACTGCTACAGTACCCTTGAGCCAGACACCGTAACTTGCTCTAGTTTAAAAAAAATTACCTAGCTCTAAGCACCGTAAGCAGCTCAACTCTGCATCAGTTTGGAGAAAATCTTCAATTAAATATTTAAATGTAAATATGAGATCTGATCCAAGATAGGCAACAGTGAGAGTTTCTGAAGCACTCATTTGCCTGCTTGTCCCTTCGCTCAGTGGATGAAAAAACAGCGCTGTATGCTGGTAGCTGCTTCAGCCCCACAGCGCATGGAAGAATGGGTTTAGGCCAAACAGATGAGGCAGTAAATTGATTTGTGGGTAAAAAATTGCACAATTGGGGGGGGGTTGTGAGATGCTTATTTGCTCAGTAATCTGGTTTTCAGGCTAAATATACCTCTTCATTAATATGTTATATGTTTTGTCTGAGCTCCTGCCCTGTTCAGATCCATCTGTGAATAATATTTAATAAAAATGGACTTGGTCTAATTAAAGACATAATTTTGCCTCCTCCACCCGTATTTTATGAGCTACGTACCACTAAAAACAGGTGGGCGCTAAGCACTAAATGTGAAGATGAATTTTCCTGAGACTGTCTGGCTAGTACCAGTGGTGTCTGCTGTCTGATGTAGCAATGTAAAGGGAAAAAGGCAGAGTGTTGGGCTGTTGGCTTGTTGAAAATTTTCTGACCCTGGTCGACCTGATATTTATGCTTTCTGTCATGCACTTGTTCTGAAAATAATTTCTTACCCCTACCAGATAAGCCAGATGCTGGGCAATGAAATGAAGTTTGCGGTCAGGGAGCCCGTTGGCCTCCGGTAGGTACAGTTCTCTGCAGAAACCGAATAAAGGACTATTGGAAAAGTCTTCTGTTTGGTGTGGTGGGGTTACAGAAAAAATTCTCTCAATATTCATTAATGCAAAATGTATGCAATCATCCGACATGAAGCCCAGTTCAAATGTGCTCTGACCTTTGAGATCACCCTACCATTGTGTAGAAAGGGATAAATTATTTATAAGATGCTTGCTATACAAACTTCCTATTAAGTGGCTTTGGAGAAACATGTTAACTAAATATAATAAATAATATCAGTATACTCTGGAGGCAAAGTGATGTGTGTTTTCATTGCAGAGTATGGATCCTCATTTCAGCGGTCATGTTCACTGTCATGGCGCTGATGGTGAGTTTTACTCATGTGATACCCTTGATGAATACATATGTGCTTTTTCCCCACACTGATCTGCTGGCTTTATGTCAGTGACCCAGGTTATTGAGTCCAGGATCAAATTTCTGCTCCTGCTTAAGTACCCTTGACCAAGGTATATGTTCTAACCCGATAAAGGAAAAATTACCCATCTGTATAAATGAGCAGATCATTGTAAGTATCTTAGTGTTCAAGCCAATGTTTGTTAATCCTTTTGGACAAAGGATTTGATGTATTGTATCTTCCGCACTGCACTCAGAATATTGAATTTGTGTTAAAATACAGGTAATCACTCTGCAGACTGGAACACATCTGCATAACCGTGTATTGTTTTAGCAAGAACAACCAGTCCATTGGTGGATAGCACATTGTAAATTGCTGAAAGCGCTGAAATGAATTTAATATCCCATGTGCCTCGGTGAATGGCAGCTCTCCTGTGAGCTGCTGTGTTATTGTGAGCATGTAAAGGAAGCGGCTCAATTGCCAGAGAAGAGGAGAGCACAGCTGGCCATCAGAGCGCTTCCACCAGGCGCGAGAAATATTGAAGAAGTGTTGGGTCTGAAATGGAGTGGAAATGATTAAACGTTATTGAAGGGCTGAAAATGATCAAATGGTTTTATCAAAAAGTTTGAGTTTGAAGTAGACTGCAAATGATCAGATTTGTTGTGTGGGGAGGGGGCTGTTTGGATCTTGTGCTGAAGGGCTGTCTATCTTTCACAGGCACTGGCCTTCCCCAACCAGCTATCTGAGATGGTATTCGAAGAGGAGCTGTCCACCACGAGCATCTCCATCCGCCTCTATGGAGGAGCCCTCCTCAGTAAGACACTCCCTCCTCACAAACCTCACTTGCAGCTTGCACTAGCACATGTCCATTGTCTCAGTTTCCTTTCCAACAGCACAGTGAAAGATGTTCTTGAGATTTTTTTTCAAAAGATCCTTTCCATAGTGAACTGGGACATGGGGAGTGATAATACCCACCATCAATATTAAAGAGCAATTTAATATTTAACCATTCTGTAAATTCCCTGTATCAGTTGCACCTTGGCTGTTGATGCCCTCGCATTAAATATGCATTCGGACGCTGTATAGGCGAAGGCGGTGGCTGGACATCATAAACAATTTCACCTGTAGCCTTTGTATGAGGGTCATGGTTATGGAAAAATCAGCCTGTGTTTGAAGTGAGAGCAACCCCAGGGGATTGTGGGTATGGACGGGATGTAGGATGTGACAAGGAGGATATTCTTTGTGATTTAAAAATGCTGCACACAGCTCTCATATTTAATTATACATTAATCTGTCTTTTTGTTTTCTTAACGATTGCGGTGACTGTTGTTAGGTGTGTGTGTGTGTGTGTGTGTGTGTGTGTGTGTGTGCGCGCGCGCGCGCACTGAGCAATTATTTCCAGCACCTCATTTCTGCACCCTGTGATAGAACAGGGAGGGAAGAATTAGACTGAAGATGTAAACAGTTATTAAAATGTTGCTGGTTCACAGGAGCCAGAGAACGGCTGTGCTGCAATTTGGTCTGCGTTGGCAGGAGGTGCAAAACACCCCAGGAGACCCAAACTGCAGCAGCAGTTAGCTTTGCAAAGGTGTGAAATCACCTGCTCCTGCAGGTGGGATCTGGTCTTCACATGGGTGAGGGGGCGTTGGCAACTCCACTGATGCCCCAAGCGGTCACAGTGTGAAAACCGCATATAAATTTCACAGCATTGGCCTTGGTTACCACCCTAATTACTGTAGTAGGAATGCTGGCTTTGAGATGTGTCCAGGAGAGGAACGGCAGATATTTTATATCAGTATGTTTTATATTATAGATCTTTGTCCTGATGCATTTGTACGACCACATAGTTACTGTGGTCTGATAAGGTGAGCATCTTATCAGTCAGTGGGCAATAGAATGGCATACATGAGGAGGGATGGACCTTAGGGTAGGCATTTATCCATCTCCTCTCCTTGACAGGCACAAGGGAGGAGCATATGGGGAGATCAGGAATGAGCTACTGCTTAAATGAGGATCAGAAAAGAGTAGCTCCATTCATATCAAAATATCCAACATACATTTATGTGGTTGAAATGTGCATGAAGACATTAACGATTTGACTTCCCCTAGAATTTGCAGCAGTCCATTTTATATAATAAAATACACTGGTGTAGAATACCTCTGGAGGCTCACAGTTGCGAAAATGCCACTGTTTTGGAGAACCGTGCGGAGGCATTGTTCTTTGTAAAAATGTGAGATCTTTAAGCAATGAATCCCCAAGACCTATAAGTGAACTGCGCATTTTCACTTTCCTTGCAGGCATCTCTATAATCATGTGGAATGGTTTGTACACGGTGGAGAAGGTCATCATCCAGTGGACCCTACTGACGGAGGCCTGCTACTTTTCAGTACAGTTCCTAGGTGTGTGTCTGTGTTCTCCCCCACGGTGTAGGGGAAAAGTATGCCGTGTCCTCCCCTCAACTACTTCACAAATACACACCATCTTAATTCTGGTTGGATTAAACGTAACTTCAAATGTTTCGTTCCAGTACTTATTTCAGACATCTATGACAACACTGCCATCTGGTGGCAAATACTTTATACTGCACGTGTGCACATGCATACAGGTTTCTTTTGGTTCCGTTCAAAGCACCACCAATGGAGGGCACAAATTCCCAAATACGCATGAATTATTTTTTTCTATTCTTTTAAAAACTGTACGGCACAAACTTTTTAGGTGTGCTAACCTAGCTGCTCTTGTGTTGCTCCAGTGATGACCGTGACTCTGGTGGAGATCGGCTCAGCGTCCAATGCTGCTATCTTCCTCCTTCTCAGCCGAGCGCTCTTCCTCATTGTTACGCTCGCCTACTACTATCACCTGGGACGTCGGCCCAAGAAGATCTGAGTCAGACAAGACACTCGGAAAGAAGTTGGGAAGGGGGGCAGGGAGTGTGGGACCGGGATGCAGTTCAAGTGTGGGGTTCAGTAGTCTGGGGCCTGGGTACTGCATCAGCACCCCAGCCTTTTTCACGCATACCATCCCCCTCCAACCCTAACACAGGCACTGCCGTGGACTGGTACAAATACTGTAGATGGTTGTCATCGATAGTCTGCCATTTGTTAATGTGACTGACAAAGTTGTCCACAAAATATAAAGTTTTTTTCGTATAGGCCATACTTGGAATTGTAGTGTCATCAGTTTGGATGGTAGAAAAAATGGAAACGAAGCCTTTGGTTAGGTTTGTATGTGATTTTGATATGAAACCCCTGTAAGCGTGTGATTATGTAGAGGGTTGCAGTTTTGAATTGGGTGGTAGCCAATTAGCGCAAAGCAACACGACTCTGTACAGGTGAACACAGACAGGGCCAGTAAGTGCATTTTTGGAGTGGGTATTTAAAGCGGTAACCCTTAACTATAAGGCCCATCTTTAAATTCGTGCTTCAATCACGGATTGATAAGCTTGAAAGGTGGCAAAAGCTGAAAACTGATCTTCTCCAAGCCATGTCTTCTCAGTTTTCAGGAGCATCAGTCACCCCAAATGACAGGGGGTAGATGTCGTTTTAGTTACTGGGGCATGGTGGGTGTGTCCTTATGCAGCTGTTTAATTGGTCATTGACTGAATGACCATCACTTATTGCTTCCTGGGACATTAAGGATATCCGAGTTTCAAAGGAAACCGAAGGTAAAATTAAGGAATGAAAGAGGGGAGGTAAGTAGTAGAAGGTCTTTGTATTAGAAGATTGTACAGTGTAAAAATGTGAGGTTGAAGTCTCACTTTAATAGCAGGGTGTCTTCAGATTACAAACCATGCTGAGTTGAGTTTGTGGAAAACTGAACCTTTTTCAGCTCAGTCTTGGATCCTTAAAATTGAAGGAATGTGCACTTGAGCAGGTAACCGGCGTTTAGCATTTCAAACCAACCTGTCAAAGAAGCATGAAGTTGCTTGAAATCGGCAGAAGCCTGGTAGACTTACATAAAACGCGTCTTGGATGCCAGCTTCCCGGGGTCTTTAGTTTCAAGAATTCAGATCAAAATTATGCATGCTTCCAACAGCTAAATTCTTCCTCTTTTGGGATCTGTGTGTGTGTGTGTGTGTATGTGTGTGTGTGTGTGTGTGTGGCGGGGGTGATTCTTAAGCAGTGTGGTTGGAGACGGAAGTGCACATCCCAACCATTATGAAGCACAGAGCATGTACGCCGTAGCTTTCTTAACTTTACTGTTTCTTTCTAGTAATGTAGCTATAATGTTCTCCAAACACACATATCCTTAGTCTTGCCTTAAAGTAGAAAGTGACAGAAAGTTAGTTTGATATTTGTTATGTATTTTGTAAATAGTTAACTGCCTTGACACTGTAGTTTTTTATTAGAGCTGGGAGAAGTAGTGTCTTGCTGATTCAAGTTGCACAAATGTAGTACAGCGCCTCCGGAATGGGTGTACTTAGCGAGCTCTCCACCAGGTGTCGCTGATGATGTTATTAATAGTCGGACCTTGTGTATAGGATAGCAGCTTTGCTAATTTAGTAGAAGCATGTGACTTCATCCAAGTAAAATATAATAGTACATTTCTCTTGATGCAAAGTGGTTTGGAACTGGGGTGATTTTGAAAGATGAGCATTTTGAGCAGTAAATAGGGTTGGCAGTTTTTGGATCATTTTTACCATTGACTTCCTGATTAACTGCCTCTTTTACTAAAGCAACTTAACCCTTATGACCCTCAAACTCAACTGAGTATGGAGTAATTCCAGGCAAGTACCATGCTTGAGGGTACTACAGCAGTAGCAGGGAATGGGTGTTGAACCAGCAGCCTTCAGGTTACAAATCCAAGTGTTTAAATGCTGAGCTACCAATGAATGCATGATGATGAGTCAGCGAATCTTAATTTCTTTCTCCAAGACAGATCCCCTATATGGACTGTTTAAAGCACAGCACAGTGCATGTCTGTATTAATTTTTCAGTTAGTTTGCCCACTATCGCCTGCAGTTATGTGATTTACAATCGAGTTCCGGTCACGACAGTCTTTGTTGAGACAAATCAATGATGCGAATGCCTGGAGAGACCCTGTACAGCCTCCATACTGCCCCAGTGCACAAATAAACTAATGCTGGTGTTTCACATCACTGTGTGGTGTTTTCTAGGAGAATTGGCTTGGGTTATTTTAAGGCTGCAGCTCCTAAGAGCAGTTTGTCTAAATATACTTGACACTAACGAAATTATCCAGCATCCTCCGCTGACCGCCGATGCGGGCAAAGTCACCGTCCATTACGTACCGCTTGTCGAACAACTGCTGGCGAAAGTCGAAGGATAACAACCAGTGGGGGGTGTGTGGAGGACACATGCTGCCATTTGTACAACAAGAGCCACCAATTTCAGCGATGCAACATCTGGGTGGTGCTTCTAACTCTACGCAGAAAGCCGTAATTATCTCCTTCATAGCATTTAATTATTGTGGCTGCTTGACTTTTTGCTCCGGTCTTCTGCACTGCAGTGGGGAAAGCTGTAATTTTGCAGTGCATATGTGTACCCAGGTTCTTCAGAAGGACTCATGTGACATGCGAAGACTTCGGTAGTCCACTTACCTTTCTTGGATGGAGTATTTCTCGGCAGTGGTGCCAGGAAAAGGGAACGTTTTAAAACGTTTTAAGTCATCTCAGATGGGTCGGAGTAACACGACATGCATTTGTTTGAAAGATTTTAGTTGCTCAGCCCTGCTTTTGAGATCCATGTCTGTGAGCCCAGCATTATTTTTGCAGTTTCTTTGCAGCTAAACACAGACTGGGCGTTTCTCGTAATATTGCTCCAAGATTATGGTGCTGCTAAGCAACACATTAATTTCAACACTTCTGTTGGGCCAGAAATGCCCCTTTCCTTCCCTCCGCCCTGGCTCTCTGGCTGTGTTTGGACAGAAGCATATAAAAGTTTCACAAAAATTGTTTTAAAAGTGTACTCATCATAAACCTAAAGGGATAATGCTTGTTGCTCTGTTTTGTTTTTTCTCTAAAGAAATGAAATATAATGAAAATATTCTATTTACTAATATTGTATTTACTTTTGGAAAGTCCCAAATGAATTTTGTGTATGTATGCCCTAGAATAAATATTTTCTTTTCCCAAACTTCTCCCTCTTCATTGCTCATATAGAATATATACTGTATGGCATGTTTTGATTTTGCTTCTTTGGAGACTTCCATGAAGACTCACCAGTGTAAAAAAAAAAGAAAAAGAAAATGGTTGCGTAGAAGAGTGAGGGTGCACTTTTAAAGCAAATGCTTTACCAGTAAACACTGAATGTTTTTGTGACACAAAACTCAGCTCTTCAGTTTGCTTGTATTGCAGGTGAACACACAAAGGCAGTATTGTACAAATATCCTGAATTTCTGGTTTGAGCAGAATGGAACCTCCCATTGGTCCTTCGTCTAGTGTAGCCCGCTGTCCGCCAACAACCTGCTGCAGAAGGTATGAAGTAATCTGAAGCAAAGTGGAGAAAAGTTGCAAAGTCTACCATTTACAATGGCTCTTGTGGAAAAGAGTATAAATGTGCTCTTCATACACTGCATGTTTTTTCACACACTCAGGCTGAAGACAATACATTTTACTTGAAGTTTATTCAGACGTAGCGAGTTGACAAGAATGTGAATCTCCAGCAGCTGGAGCAGGACCCCCATGACCACATCTGCAGAAGATTCCAGGCCTGGGTATCCCACTGGATCTGCTCCTTCACTCTTTTTTTGAAGTGAGTTAACAGCCCTGCTTATTACTCTCCTCCCTCCCTTCAGGCAGGACGGTTTATCTCTCTACCGTGTAAGGGTGGTGCCACCAGTCTGAGGTTTCACGATCAGGGTTCTTCAACAGACCTTGGTTGATTAGAGGTCTTTCAGGGTCCTCTTTCGGGTGACTGCACCCTGCCTCAAACTTTTTTGTGTGTCGTCAAAGTGACTGTAAATAACAATGAAAAATAAAGGCCACGCTTAACAAATGTATCTCACGGACAACCAATTCCCCTCCGTGCCCGAACTAACGTGAGCTCCCACTATTCTTGCACAATCCAGCTTTGTTTATAACCACCACAACGGCGCGATCTTTCCGACGAACCTGTTGGGACAGGGAATCGTGCACGACATCGGACACCTTTGCATGCGTTTAGTCAAGCGTACGCGCTTCAGAACCTGCTGGTTTGTGCCCTGTCCTCACCTTGTGGGCATGCAGCTTTGCAGTTTGGTGTTGTGATAAAGGCTTTGCAGGCAGCATCCAGACAACATCCCTTAGGGAGCAGCCTGTCTGTTTCGGTCGAAAATGAATTTCTTTCTGGAAAAATCTTAAATATAATGCTTTTCTCCAAAATGACATTCAACTACAATTTAAAAAGCATATTTCACGACAGGCAGAATTTTAAGTTGCATTAAAATTAAGAGTAGCTTTAAATGAAAATGTGGCCTGTACAAACTGATTCTTTCCACCAATTTACGTTTGCCATCTTCTTGGCATTTTCAGCCTTTTTTTTTTTTTTTTTTTTAACAGTCTCTGCTCTGTATATGGGTATTGTGCTTCTCTTATTACCACTGCTCTTAGACTCCCCAACTCTAAGCACCATGTTTGGGTGCATTTTACTGACACCCGTCATCTTCTCGGGTGAACACAGGTCATGCTGGCAACAAACGAATGGAGAAAATGGAAACGTGCTTTTTAAAAATGGCTGCTGTCTTTGAAAATTCCTTGCTTGACTTTTTTGCAACCCAAGGAGTAAGAGTACAACTTTTTCCCCATGGAATATTGCTGTGCTTGATGCTCTGCTCATGTTCATACAGTGCTGACAGAAAGGAATAGAACCAACCTACATCCAGCAGCCACTTTATTAGGTACACATGGCTGTTTATATACACGGAGCACACAAACCAGGTTTGGAGGTCAATTGACTGGAAGAGTTAGGGTTTAAAGTCACTTAGACCACATATCAACCCCCTGTTAGAGTGGATGGGATATGTGGCCTAAGCGACTTTGAACACAGCTTGATCATTGGTGGCAGTTACTTCGGTTCCACCATTTCAGACACAGCCGACCTTTTGGGATCAAAGTCTCACAAACATGACAATACAGTACTTTACCTTACTTTACTACAGTATCTTGTACTATCCCACCTGTCAAGCCAATAGAGCATCTTTGTGATGAGGTGGAATGTAACGCTAACAGAATGAACATGTCACCAACACCTTGTTGCTGGATCCCTTTTGTTCTGAGAGGAGGAACCTGCTGAGCAGCTGTACCTAATAAAGTGGCCTGTGGATGCATCTCACACAGCTCAGCAAGGGGATGCAGAGATCCAAGTCCTCCACCGAACTGCAGTGCCACTGAAGATTCTGATGCAGGACAACTGCAGTGGGACTTAACCCTCAACAAAGTAGTTGTTAATATAAGCCAAAGCGGCTCATGGCATCGGACTCATATTGTTCTTCAGAGGGATTTACTTGTACAGTTAAATCCGAAATATGAACCATTAAATACGATTTAGACTTTTCTTCTTCACAGTAATTCTGTTAAAATTAGAAAACGGACAAAAGTGTGGCCGTGCAAAATTGTAAGAATCTGACATGCGGACGGCTTCCGCGAGGGATCGCAAACGGTTAAGTTTTAGCGAGCTCCCGCGGCGGGGGGTGGGGGGTTTGGAGGACAGTCCCACGTCTTGCTCTCATTGTTGCCATTTCGCCTCTCTGCAGAAGACGTCGAGCTCCCCTCTTCTTCTCGTCCAGCTTCTCCTTCAGCAGGTGAGTCCACGCCGACCTTGAGTCTGTCTTATGGGTCGCCGAGTTCGGAAACTTTGTTGCCTTGAGTTCGGACGGCCACGCTGTCGCGACCCAGATGTTCCCAACCTGACCCGCTTGGGGGTCTGTGGGATTTAAACCCGATACGTGAGCAGGGGAGGGTCGGAGGAGAAGGTTGTGTGCTGGTTCGGGGAGATGAGATGAGATGTTGGCTTGGTGCTGGGGGGTCCAGAGGCGGGAGCTGCTGATGTGGCGCTCGTCTGAACCCCCACTCTTGGGATTGAAAACAGGTGTCGGGGGGCCCGATCGTTGTTTCCGGCAGTTTAACGGATCTCATCGTCTCTGGAAGCAGACAGCGAGCTTTCCGTGTCGCTTTTGTCTGCCTGTGGCTGAACTTCGACAGCAACACTTTGCTTCTGTGAAGAGAAAAGAAAGTGCAACAAACTGCCTTTACAGGTCTGTCAGGGTTGCTGGTGTTTGAAACGTCTCCTCTCCGTGCGTCTGCGTGTATGTTGGGTTCCTGCAGACACTTGGTTTTGTCATGACTCTTGTTGTCAATTTATTGCTCGGGGGCTACATTTTACCCCGTGTCTTCCAGCTCGGCGTTTACTTCGTCGTTGTAACTTTTGTGTCATACAAAGTAGCGATGCTCAGCCCACATTAAAACCCCTTTTCGCGATTTGCTACGGGAATAAAAGGTCGATTTAACCTCCTTATTGGTGTCTCAGAACGAGGATCGCCTCCGTCTCGACAAGGACGCTGTTAACAGCAAGACGCAGGCTTCGAACTCACACCCTTCAGGTTGCAAGCCCTTGCCTGTGACCGCTGTGATCAGTGGATAAATAGCTCTGGTTATACAGAATGATTGGAAAAGACGTGAACACTTTTTCATAAATTCATCACTCACTACCCAAGTTTGCACATGTGGTCTAAACCTATTGTAAATTAACTTTTTTCTTAAGCTTACAAACACTCAAACTGCTGCATGTTCATATGATACTTAGTTGCTGAGCAATACTACACATTATATATTGCATAAACATTATAATTCAGTAATGTGTGAAAATGTTAAATTCTTTCTAAATCCCCCCCCCAAGTAATAAAGTTATGCTGTATGATACCTTTTTTTGTATCCTGCTGGGGGAATAAATTGGCTCTGACTTATTTGTTCACCGAGATTAAAGTATTTTTCTCATTTTGCTGTACAGCATTGGAGGAGGAGTTCTGCTAAGAAGCGCTTATCTTTGTTTTGCCAAAAATGAAAGGTGTGTCCTTCCGAGCATTACACCTGCACTTAGCAAGGACAGGCTGAAGATGTTGTTTTCTTGTCATGTTCTGGATGGGGGGGGCGTGGAGCCGAGGCATCGCTGCAGTTAACTGCAGATGGGACCCTCAATGGGTGGTAATTGTGAGATCTGCATATGTCGAATGCGGTGGGATGTGGCTGCTGAAGAGCAGGCCGACCTCAGACCGTGACGTTCAGTGCTGTGGAAATTGAGCCACATGTATTCTCTGTCGAGCTGGTTATTTACAGATGGCCTATTTACTCCCGGTTTTGGACCACGATGGCCTGAAAGTAAGAACATTTGGTCCTGTATGGAAAAGGTGCTGTTTCCAGGCCGGGATGAGAGCCACTGCTTTGTGCTGCTGCCATGTTGCACTCCTCTTGACAGTAGTTAGAGGGCTGTGAGCTGGCAGGGGAAAATAATCGACAGCTTATAGGAAATGTGTGACTTTGTGAGTCAGTGGTGCTGTCATATGCGGTCTTTTGGTGCTCGCTGTGACATAGCACATGCTCTTCCAGCACATACTGTCACCCAGTGCATGTTATTTATTCATATAGTTGACACCTTCTACAAAAGTGACAATATGGGGTTTTCATAATAAGCTACTTGAATTTAAGTTTACTCTATCGGTTCAGGGTAAGTACCTTCACCCTGGTAATGAGCCGGGTCCAACGGCTTTGACTGCTCTCGCACTTACTGCCCCTATGAATGTTGTTCCCACTCAATGTATTAGTACAGGATTCAAAGTGTGCTTTAAACCCCCTTCCTTTCCAACTGTTCTGTCCCCTCTAGATGCCTTTGATATTCAGTTATTTTTGGCCAAAAGCTCCTGGGATGGAACTACTGGGCGTTCAGGCATGATGAATGTTGGTGATATGTGTGTGTGAGGGTCTGTGTGCGTGCGTGCGTGCGTGCGTGCATGCATGCATGCCTGTGTGTGTGTGACTGAATGGCTTACCATGTTTAACAGTGACCTTGTACACACTCTGAATAAACAGTAGTAATGTAGACTTTTTGGTTTATATTCACCAGCCTGTACAGAGAACTCCCTTTTGGTTTGTTGTGTCTGAACAAGCTGTTTGCTATTAATGGTTGCCCCCTTTCTGCAGAATATTTTAGGAGCGCAGCTTTTTCGTTTGTGCTAGAAAACAACCAGCTGTACTCGGCAGGCCTCGTTTCTTTAAGTTAACTTAGGTTTTGCTTCCCGTGGGTGTTTTTCTTTTATTTTTTTTTGTTTGGACATGATTGTATATCGCTGGGCCTTATATAACTTTTTTTTTTAAAGCATTTTGTCTATGCTCTCGTATTGCAGCGATGGTCTGATTTGCACATGGTTTACCAAAGGGTAAATTTACTCTTGGTGTTCAGAGCACACAGAGACCCTCAGTAAGTTGGTTTGTGCTTCTGATCCTCACGTGATCGCTGGTTGTGGCTTCTGCTCGCTGCTTAGTGGCACCAGTGACATTTGAGGGGGGTAATTCCAAACACACTCAAAAGGAAAACACAGTGATTTTTCTTCAGCACAGGATGAGACTGTTGGCTGTGACTAATGCGCTGTTTCTTATGTACGTTTAACAAGCTGCTGTTATATGGTTGGGATCTGTAATCCTCTGTAGGTTCAAGTTTTTTAGCGCTGAATAAAGTCAGTCAAAATGGATCCATCTGTACCAAGAGTCTGTCTGGTTGACCACAGTGGGTTGCAGTGTATGGAGCACAACATACTTGGTGAAAGTTTATTTTGCTGAATCTTTTGCAGTTGTATTCCCCCCCCCCCGTCTCTTTGATAGCAATATTATGTCTTTGCAAACTATTTAGTCCTTAAGCACCTAAAACCCCAGAAGGTATTTTGCAAACAGTTCTGTTGTTCTTCCTGTGAGTGTCTGGTTCAGGGACATTCTTGAGGCCGATGTTCTAGTGGTATTTTTTTTTTCTTTGCAGTTTTGCCACTATGAAGGCAGTAACTATGATTTATAGTCAGTGATGTTTCTTTGTGGTGATGTACTGGGGTAAGTTACCTTCAATCTGCATTGTCCGTCTTCTCAAATGACATCAGTGAAAGGACATGTAGGTTAGCGACTTATAGTTCAAAACTCAGTGTCTTCGCAGCGAAGATCAGAACGCATTCTTGTCATTCAAAGGTATTTGTCCTTGGTTGCCATGGCACCCAAAGAAACAGCAAGTTCTAGGTTGAAAAGTTGTTTGTAAAGAAAAGCCAAATATCAGGTGCTTTTGCAAAATGTGGAGATGGATCTGAAGTCCCATTTTATTTCATCCACAGACAGATAGGAAGAACCTGTTTGCTTACGTTTTCAATTTCAAGCACTTATCGGAGGAATGTATTTAGTTATGAGTTGATCCATTTCAAAGCTCCAGCTACTACTGCTGGATGCTTTTGTTGTCTGAGCCCTTGGATTATTGTAGTCTTCCTTTTGGATTGAAAAATAATCAGAGTTGTAAAAATGGGTCTTTCCTATTTTGTTGAGATGATTGTGATGTGGAAAATGTAAGCTCGGAGGTGGCCTCGGTGTGTTGAGTTTCTTTCTTTTGTGAGCAGTGAAAAGTGTGGCTGAAAGCTGCTATTGTGCTTGGAAATCAAAGCAAAGCTCGTCTTTCCCATTGTGAGGCGAAAAGATCGGGACGTATTGTCCTGGGGGGGTAGTTTTGGGCACCGGAGCACTCTGGGTTGGGGTACTGAATGCCAGCTCATAGTTTGGAAGATTCTGGAAAAGCTGAATAAATGCAAATGAGCAATTCTGTAGCTTTCTGTTCTGGTGTCAGCTGAGATGGACTTGTCCTCAAAGACGCTTTGCTCTCCATGAATGGAGCTTCTATGGATTGATTCAGCTATGAAAGGTTTACTTCTGCATGTTGATGTTGTGATTGATGTTACATTCTATTTTAAAAAAATGAATATTTTTCGATCGGGGATTTATTAGGTAAAATCAACCAGGGGTGACGCAAGATATGAAATAACTTCTGTGGTGTCCTATCAGCCGGGTGACACCGGAAGTTTCCTATCTACAAGGAAATGACTTATTATTAGGAAAAGAAAAAAATTACACACCCAGTTTGGGACAGAAAAGTTATTTACAACTTTGGTGCACTTTTGGTACTGGGACACCATAAATAAATGCTTGATAAAGTAGACAGTTATGAATAGTTTATGTTCTGTAAAAATCTGGTATATCGCATACCCTAATGAAAACTGAACCTACAACTGTAGTAAAACAAATGCTATTGAAAATAGAAATGTGCTGTCTCAAACTCCTTTTCAGTGCTCATTTTTGACTGATTCATCTCATAAATGTATGTAACATTCATTATTACAAACACCAGAAACAGTCCTTAAACACTGTGGAAATGAGTTGGATTAAGGCAGTCCCTCAGTGCTTTGCTCTCTGTGTGCCTTTTGTTGCTATCAGCTGTATGTACACATGGGTCACAGTCGCTCTGCTAGACAAACTGAAGAAGTTGCATGTAAAAATAAATTGGCAAATGTTTATATCTTTGTAACATGAAGCTTCTGGGCATTGGGTACTTGTGTATAGAAGAACTCCCTTTTGGTTAGTTCGGCTGGTCCCGTACTGTTAGCCGTATCTAAGTTTGGAGGTGAGTGTGAAGAGCAGGCAAAGGTCCTGGTCACCACAGCTCGTGTCTGTCATGCTTGACGCGGTCTTCTGTTGTAGTTGTGCTTATGCTCATATTTTATCGCACCTTGTCCAAATTTGAGATCCTAGTCCATTTTTATTCTTTCTCCCCACTTTTGTTTCGGTTTCGGACCGGCCAAAGGATGGACAGATGGTGACGGACACGAGCACACATACAAACATATGAATGTCTGCTTTTGTTGTAGAACAGGAGGGAGGACTGGTGTCCAAGGTCTTGAAAAACAGAAGTGCATCTGTCACCTCTTTTCCGGGATGTCCACTGCATGTCAGTTGCAAACAACACACTTTCCCTCTGCAAATCGCTAAGTTTTCAAAATCGGCAAATTTGCGCAGTAGAGCAGTACTGGCAAAATACTATAAATTTCGACTTCAGCTGATGTCAAAAAGCAGAACTGTTTGCATACATTTGGGGGGAAAAAAATACACACTATCAAAGGGAAGGCTTTTTGTAAATTAAAGAGGAACTACATTAATGCTGCATGGTAGAATAAACAGGAAAAGGAAAGATAAGAGTAGTGCGGTGAAGCAATGCATTCCCACATACATCTTCTATAGGAATGCATGGTGGTTGGTCGCCAACCCCGCAGAGACCGAGTTGCTGGAAGACGTGAGTGACTCATTTTGTCCAGTGGCTCGATGAGTGATGATGCCGGATCTGATTTAAGCCCCGTTTGGCTTCTGAGGCCAAGCGTGTGGCCTGGGATCAGCAGTATGTGGGGATATCATACTGCTTGGGTCAGCACTGAACATCAGCGGCTGTGTGACTGCGAGTTCTCACAGACCCAAAGCACCTCATCTGTGAAAATTGGCAGGGAGTAAATCTAGCAGAGGAGGCTAAACCGTTTACACCATGCTGAAAGTGTTGTTTTTCTCCTTTTAGCTTGGAGGGAAAAGATCAGGCGTGTGTTTACTTGCTTATTTTTAAACTTGTGTTACAAGAACTTCACTGAGACATGCTGTGGCCCCCCATGACTCTCACAGGTTAGCTGTAAAGTTGTTTAAAACGCACACGATCTGACGTGGCTTTGTCCAGGCCAGATGACGCTCCGCCAGGCTGAGCCTGGTTGGTGTAAGGCTTTGCGAGTGGTTACCGTAGAGAAAGAGAGTGAAAGTACCTGAGTCACTTGAGCTGAGAAAACGCTTATCTGCAGGGCGTGAAGGTTCCCGTAGAGTTTGGCCTTTGACCCACCTTGGTGGTGCGTGGGGGAGTGTCTGTTTGCAGTCTTTTGGCTCATACCCACATGCGGGCAGCTGAGGCAGGCAGGCAGGCTTTTCTGAAGTCTGCACACCTGGGCCATGTCTTTCACTTCTCTGAGGAAGCTAAACTTTTTTGACTCTTTGGGGTGCTTTTTGGGCCACGTTTGGGACCTGCTGGCTTGGTTAGTATTCGCAGCCACGCTTCTTCACCTGCTGTAAGCAAAGCTGTGTGAAGCCCCTGGTCAACAGACCACCTGCTTGCTGAGAAATTCGTCTCTCTGCTTTTCCTGTGTCGATTGTCCTCAGTCAGTTCGGTCAGCCGTGGATTCTCGTCTCTCATTTCCTGGTGGTTAACCATGACTATAGCTGTCACAGCACCACATGCTGCCACACCTGTGGCACAATGTTTTCTCTCGCTGAATTATCCCAGCAGTCGATGCATCTGCATTCGCCTCAAAGTTCTGCTATTGGTAGGAGCCTTGCTCCATAACAGTAACCTACATTCTGGGAGCCAAATTTGGGTCACAGCTCATCCGGCCATCATTTAAAGCCCTCTGTGTTTACCAGAGAAAGTATTGATTCATCTGAATACAACGAAGTTGACAGGAACTCATTTAAAAATAAATCCTGTTACGATGAAGTGGTTAATATGTGTAGGGCTTCGGAAGTGCTTTCTGCAAAAGCTAAAGTCAGTATTGCAAATACGTGGTAGTTGGAGCCATTTCCTTGCAGCCAAGGGGCTTAAATTCAAATTGACCACTGAGCAAGGAACTTACCCTGAACTGACATAGGAAAATTTAAACGGGTCAACAAGTGCAGGATGTTATAAAAGAATAAACAATATTTGCAGTGTTTAGCTCCTGGGCCTTTAAATTGAGAGTAACATCCTGGTGGGTTTAAATATTAACAGCAAAGCAAGGACTTTGCAATACCAAAACTTGGGTTAAGGAAATAATCCAAGCCATTTCTCAGATGATGCTCTGCTCTGCTGTCAGTGCTACCAAAGGAAGAATTGAGGGGGGTGACCATGTCTGAAAGCATGGACCTTGTGACCGACACTAATGTGTTTCCCGTGTGCTTTGATGTGCCTTTCTGAGGTCCGTGTGCGCGTTACTCAATATCAGATCTTCTGCCAACAGAGTCGGCGCCATGGGGAAAGGCTGCTTCACGGCCACCAAGTACTTCGTGTTCCTGTTCAACCTCCTCTTCTTTGTAAGTCCACCTGAAATATCTGATATATGTATATTTGCTCTGATGTGCATTTACACACCTACACACACTCTTTTACTTCCACCGAAAGAGTTGAATTTGTTAGCAGTGCTGGTTTAAGCGGATCCTCATTTTAATATCAACCCGCTGGATTTAAATATTCAAATCTGTTAAGATATGCAGCAACTGGTTTGGTGATGTGTTTCGACATGGCCGGTCCGGTTTAGCGTGTTCGCAGGCAGAATGCCGAACCCCGTACCCCGAACCAACACGCAGGCTCTGGTGTGGGACCTTATTGCCATCATAAGGCTGTTTTCAGCAGGAGGGAAGCTACTGACGGCCAGGCGTGTAGTGGCAGCGCGTGTTTGAAGCGTTACCCAGAGAACAGTCCCCATCTCCCTAGGTTGCGCCCATAATGGCCATGGATGCATAAAGACTGTTAACCACAGGGAAAACGGGTTCTGACCTAATAAGTGTTTACCCACTAATGAGAAGTTCTAGCCCCTTTAAAAGGAGATCTGCAACCGGATTGGCGGGTGCTTAAGAGTGAGGTGGGTTCTTTCCAGAAGGAGGCCAATGAACTGTCCCTCCTCCTTGTTTTTAGAACCAAACCCTGTAATCATTGAGGTGGGAGGGTGGGTTTCTTAATGGTTTGTTACCGGGCCCTCGGCAACTTGAATGATCTTTATAGAGGATGGCACCAGTCTCTGCAGAGCTTTTCCTCCGGTGGTGGGAGAGTTATGCCGGGGGGGGCTGAGAACAAGCTAGTGTTGCTGAAAGTAGCCCAACATCTGTGAGAAGTTTGGGTTGAACGTGTGTGTGTATGTGTGTGTACATCTGCACCATCTTCCTGGCCATGCAGAGACCTCAGTGGTCCCAGATGTTTAAAGTGGTGGGGATTGCCAGACCCTTATGGTAGGCAGTTCCTGCCTACAGAAAAATACTCACGCACTTGTCAGTCTGTCTCCAAGTTTTCTTTGATTCATTTACTCTGTGTTCTCAGATTTTGGCTCCGTGTTTCCAACACCAAAGCTTCTCTCTTCCTCTTTCTCTACAGCTTTTCGGAACACTCATCTTGGGCTTTGGACTATGGGTTCTCCTGGACAGCAAGAGTTTTGTCACCATCCTACGTAAGTGTCTGCGTTGTGCCACAGTGCGTCTTGTCAAGACTGACGGAAACCAAAAGGAACTGGGAGGTTGACAAAACTATTACAGTAAACAAAGTGTGGCTCAAGTACACATCTGGCCTTTCTAATGTTGCGCATCTGTCCCCTATTCGTTGATTCTTGGACAGAGGATGTTGTCAGGTGTTTACCGTAGTGACTCTTACTGTCAAATCTCTCTGCCTGTGCGTGAGGATGGAGTTTTGTAGAATCATCAGAGACCATGTGCCACGCTGTCGTTTCTGTAAGTGTGAAGGAGTGCATGATCCTGCAGCATGTTGGTTATTCAGTTAGATGGGTTTTAGCACAGGCATCACACCATATCTGAGCCATGTGGTGGTGGTGGTGGAAGAAGCAACAACCTAAACCAAATCATAGCAACAAGCCTTGGTTGTTAGGTTCAGGAGTTTGCCGTTGTATAGCCAGACCCTACAGGGAGAACCTTGCTCCTCCCTCAAACCAGAAGCAGATGACGTCTTCATGCAACAGTCAGCCTTTCCAAGCCTGGCCTAAAGGTGATTTCTCATGAAGATACAGGGTGAATGGAGAGCATGCTATCGCACTGTTCCCCAATTGCATGTCTGCCTGGGTGATTCCAATAACTGCTCCTCAACCCAGGCACACAGATGGGGCCCTAAAGGGGGATTAATGGGCCATAGCTGCGCTTGTCTGCACATTTTGCTTTTCTGCTATGATAAATGGCTTCCTTGTGCTTGGCTGAGATGGAGAACCCTTGAAACCAAAGTGGTTGTTGTATTTAGGGTGAGCGTTGTTGCGTTCACAAACTTGGTATGTTGGTTAATGCTATTTTTGTGTCGATAATGACTCGTTTATTAGCAGACGTGGAGAAGAAAGTGATGCGCAAGCAGTATGTGCTCTAGAAATGCGGTTCTGCTGAGATCGAAAAGTGGAAAGTATAACACCCACGGCATGCACCAAGCAGTTTAGAGGAGATTTTAGCATTTAATTCTAAGATGTGTCTTCCTTTCCTTTATACTGCTGGGTTTGGTTGGTCACCTTGTCTCAGTACCTGAGGGTCTGGTCCCCTTCCCAGAATCCCATTGTTTCCACTATCCTGTGCTTTCCTTCTAGCAGCGAGACACTTCCTGTATTTGCTGCTTTCATAGGGAGAATCCTTGACTTAACCTGGCAGGATCCTCACTATGGCTGGAAGACCCCCTTGATGGCACAAGCCCACCCTTGATCTATAGAAGGGCTGCAAAACAGGAGCCTGTTTATTTTGCTTGGCTCCTTAGAAGTTGCAAAACAGTTTGAAAATGGTCACTAAGAAGGTTGAAGTTTGTTAATTTCTGCTGAGGTCTCTTCCCCTTTGTATTAGTGAAGGTTATTAATAACCACCTAGCTGTTCTGTTGTCGGGGGCTGGGGGGGGGGGTTAATCTTGATAAAGACTTATTGTTTTTCTCCTATTTTTGGGAGTCTTTCAATCTTCTGTCCATTTTTTTTTTTTTTTGCACCCTTGTCTCCTTCATCACAAGAATGGATAAATGGAAACTGCTTATGATTTCATTTTAACCATTATTTTAGATAATTTTTGTACACTAAATATGGCAATAAGTGTCCGCTTCTGTAAGATGCTTGGTTGTATGTTTTGCCTGTATGGAGGGTGGGGGTCTTCAGGGCAGGCAGAGAAGGTGTAGGTTGCTGGTGAAGGTGTCCACTATTATTCCTTGCCCATTAGAAGGTAGCTGACCCTGTATCTAAACTATGGCCTGAAGGAGCAGCTGGCACACCTGTACCAGCGCAAGTGACGCAGAGGGGAAGCAATGTGGTTTAATGTTAGGCCACAAGGGGAAGTTTGCTGAACCCGACTGGCTGATGTCAAACATAAGATAATGAAGAAAGATCCTGTCTACATTTCTTTGTTTGTTGCACCATTTTAATGTGTACAGGGTCTTGCATTCACATTTCTACCTCCACTCTTGAAAGTTCATACAAATTTATCTGTCTCAGTTCCGGAGAAGCGAATTCAGTTTTTTGTTTTCGCAGAGAAAATGTTGTCAACTGTTCATCCCTGTTAAGTCCTCCCTCAATGTAACTGGCTAGTAACTTTTTAGGTGCTATGTCACAATTATCACTGGTTTAAAAATAATAAAAGAGGTTTTCTGGGAGAAAAGCAATGGGCATCATTCGTGTGTTGACATTGTGCGCTTGGCCTGTAGGTGACGGGCGCTGCGTTCGTGTTGAGCGTCGATTGTTTGATCCTCGCCACAAGATGTCGCCTCCACGGTTGGGGAGGCATGAACACCCTCACTGTCAGCTCTCTAGAGACAGCTGGGAAATTTTAGATTTTGATGACACAAAACTGCCTGTGAAAACACCTTCATTGCTCATCTTTGAGTCATTCTGGGTGAAATTCAAACAGGTCATTAGTTTACTGTATACACAGGCTGATCTGGGTGAGGATGCATTCGATGTCAAAGGCTCACTTTATTGTTGTTCTGCCACTTACTGTACGGATGTGCAGGGGAGAACAACTTGCGGTTCCTTCTGGACTGTGGTGTCAGTAAACAGACAGCCATGACCACACAGGACAACAGAAAAATTGGACATGTGAATGGGTTAATAGATAAATAAGAGATGAATAAGATTATGAATAGATGAATAAGGCAGGAGTAAAGGATCCGGGCAAACAGTGTTGATGGTACAGTGGAGGGGGTGGGGATCAGTTCCTCTGTTGTTTGGATGATGAGGTCCAGGGCAGTTTTCGCTACCTGCTGGAGAGCTCCCTGGTCAACAACAGTGCAGTTCGCCCCCTCGTACCATCATTCAGAATTCGTAAACTTTACTGCATTCCTACGATTTATTACCTCTATATTAAATTGAACGTATTGGAATCTGTATTTACTGATACTTGTACTGATACTGAATAGTAATGTTGCGTATGAAGAGGTGGTGTACTTTGTATGTCTGTGCGTAACTAACGTCAGTGTCCGTGCCATAGCATGGTGTACGTTTGTGTGCGTTGGTAGTGATCCACAGTGTGTTTCACTTATGATGCAGGTCTGGGATGTGTGTACGTGCGGGGAGTTTTTGTGATCATGCACTGCTTAGTAATGGAGTGTAAACATTGGCCACTTTTTGTTGACCTATGTGCCTGCGCCTCCTACCACAGAGTTGGACTCGCACGTAGAACCGGGCACCAGATAGAGACTGTGTGTGCGCGCGTGCGTGTTTCTTTCCTTTAAATTCTTTGGAAGGATTGCGTTCTTTCTGTGTGAGGCCCAGTCTCTGATTTCAGAAGAAGTGGGTTGTAGTGAGACCGTCCCGTTCAAATTATGTAAAAACTGCTGACACCTCAGCGTGGTGAGATGTTCAGTTGCTTCGCATGGGCTCTTGGGTGCACTTAGTGTCATAGAAACAGGATGAGGTTCCTGTCAGGTGGCTTGTGCTGTTGGAGCACTGCTCTGAGAAAAAAGAAACTGAGGAAACCAGAATTGTTTTCAAGTTCACATACCATCTAGTGAACAAGCTCCTACCAATGTAACAGAAACCAAACCACTCCAGCTGGGGAAACCAGGGCTTCGGCATTGCTGGTGTGCCATTGAGGCACAGCTAAAGGCACAGGGCTGAGTGGGCGTGTGCATATGGGGGCTCAGCTGCTAACTGCTTCTCGCCTCCTCCTCCTTCTTCCCACAGAGGAATCGTCTGCCTCCATCAAGGTGGGCTGCTACATCCTCATCGGCGTGGGCTCCCTCTCCATGCTCATGGGCTTCCTGGGCTGCCTGGGTGCCATTTATGAGATCCGCTGCTTACTGGGGCTGGTAAGTTTCCGGCAGAACGCCCAGGTCACGGAAACTGCAGAACTGGAGCACCACCAACTTGTTTGTAGTTAATGCTAAACAGTCCTGTCACACTGTATATGAAATATTAGTACTGGTGGGCGTAATGAAGGGATTTTATAGCTGGGGCTCTAATTCTGAGGTTTCCAGCTGGGAAGTGGGTGGGATGACAAACCTGTGCTGGGTTACTCAGCTGTCATTTAACTGCATATGACCATGAAGGCCCCCTGCTGTATGTCTATTTTATTATGACTGTTTGATGACACACAAAGTGTATTTTTTAAAGTTTCCCCAAACACAGAGGAAGCTTTAGCTTTGAAATATGAAGTAGTCAAAGGGGGGGGAAATGATCTAATGATGACCATTCACTGACTGACTGGGATCCTTTGAGTCCCATGATGCCAGTTTCCGAAAGCAGAAGTCAGTCACCTGTTTTACGATAAATTTCAAGAATAAACGTGGAACCCCCCCCAGTCCTGAATTCTGGTGATCAAATCATAAACTCAGAGTTGGGGGGGGGGAGGAAGCTGTGGGCCCTCCATATGCTGATTCCATGATGTGCTCTGTCCGCAGTACTTCACCTGCCTGCTGCTGATCCTCATCGCCCAGGTGACTGCCATAGTGCTCATCTACTTCCAGCGGGACCTTGTAAGTTTTGCCGGCCACCTTAAGAGTTTTGATGTAGCTGGTGAGTCAGAGGTGTGAGAAGCGACAGGTGTGGGCTGGGATGGAATGTGGGGGAGGGGGTGAAGGTGAGATGGAACATGAATATCTTGTGTGAAACCTGCCTGTCTGTGCTGTGGGGGGCAGAGAGAGACAGAGAGAGAGAGGAAACTGTGTGGGTGTTTGGAGCTCACTGCATTACTGTAACCAGGTGTGTGTTGTGTTGCTCCAGCTTTGATAGCACAGCGCCCCCTGCATGTCAATCTGGGAGGGCATTTTTCTTAGCGGTCTGTTGTTGTGAGGAACACTTTGGCCTTGGGAAGTTGTAGGACAGAGGAACGAAGAGGCCTCCGGGGTAGGGGGGAGGGAGACAGGCACTTGCCAAGGCCAACGGCACAGGAAGGGTCCGTTCCCTGAACCAGTGCCGCCCCCGGGAGTTCTGAAGGGAAGCATCTGGTCTTGCTTGTGGCGCGATGAGGACCCTGGGTTGCCCCCTGGGTGCTGATACAATCCCTGTTTATTTTCACTGAAAGATGACTTTGGAAAGTAGCATGCAGGTGGTGGCAACGTCACACCGAGAATTCTGGTTTGTCAAAAAAAGCTTCAATGGACTGATGTGCAGTCAGGGTGTGTTGTGGCTGATAAACTTTTCGCTGGAATGTTGTTTAACTTAAGTCCGTTTTTTTTTTTTTGGAGCCGGCCCTCTGAGTTAGCCTCGTAGCTGTGGATGCAGGGGGATAAGATGGTAATGGAGTGCTTGTCTCAACACATAGGTGCCTCCAGTTGAAGTCTAAGTCTGGTTGTGGAGTCCTGCAGATGGCTACAGGTCTGCGGTGCATTTGTCAAGGATACTGCAGAGATCTGGTTGCCACCTCTGTCCCACTTGATGAACTGGTTTTGCTGTTGTATGAGTCAGAGTTGAATCCGAATCAAAGCATGCCTTTTTTTGCTGGGGGTTATGATAAAGCTTGGTCCCACCTCTCAAAGCAGTCAGTAAAACCCCCTATGACTGCAGAATGCCCCCCTCCACATGCCATTCATCACAAGCTTGGAATTCAGATGATGGCATGTGTATGGTGGGAAAGTCCAGTTTCATTCCAGGACCACATGCACCTTTCACTTCCCTCACTTTCACTTTCCATATTGCTAAGTAATGCATTGAAATCCCAGTTTCAGATTTAAGGGTAAATGTAAGTTTACTTTTTTTATGTCTTCTTTTGCAGTTGAAGAATGAGATGTCAAATATTGTGAACAAGATCATCGTGGACTACACTGGACAAGACAAAAGCACAGAGAAGGCTTGGGACTACATCCAGAGGACTGTAAGCGCACAGCACTGAATTTGGGTTTTTGCTTATTTAAACATTTTATCGTAGGTGTCAACAGTTCACCTATTTGCTTAGATTTCCCACTTTTGTGGGCAAAAGTGAGCTGTGTGCCCGTGCTTGGCTGATAGATAGCAGTAAAGAGCATCCGTACAAAACGGCAGTGTGGGCCTCCCTGAATTCAGTACCGTTCCTCAGTGTTTAGATGGTTTTCGTGACCAAACACAAGATGAAGAACACTGGTACATCTTTATAGGACACACTTTTCCCTATTTGGAGTTGGAAAGGTTATAATCAAGCAATTTATTTTTTTATATATTTTAGGGTCAGTGTAGGTAGAAATTACTAAATACATATTAAAACAAAGTGTTTGCTGTCTGTTATCCGTTCATGAATAAATAGGAACTCCTCTGTTACTTTTTTACTGACTGTAGCTTAAGGCTAACAGGGACTTGGGAGTTATGACCAAGAGTTATGAGCAGACTTTACTTATTGTCTTCTTATGCTGAGGACTGTGTTAGCTGTTCTGCACTGGGGTGGTGTTGTGGTGCATTGTAGGATTTGTCTCACATGTTGAAGTGCCATATGGAGCCATCCAGGTACCCATTCTCACTGTCACCGTGGTCACCATCTGTTAGGACTTCGCCTATGAAAAAAAGATGAAGGTTGTGTGTTGTGCTCTCGTTTTCACCGTTTCCCTTTCCAAACTTGGGATATAAAAAGGCCAGTAAGAGTGCATGGAGTTGCTGGCTGTGAACCAAGTGTGTTAAAAAATGAATGGGAAAAGAAGGCACTCCACCAAGGCGTAAACACCATCTGTGTTTCTCAGTGCCTTGCAGTGGTGACAGTTGGGTTCTTCGGTCTGGCCTCAAAGCATGACTACGTCGATATTTCTCCATAATTATCTGTAACTCTGCTTCTCGGCATCTTATCCTGCATTGTAGAGACTACAGCATTAGTTTTCAAGAGCAAACAGTCATCTGGGATTCATTAGTTGGAGTGGCCTCAAGATCAGATGATGCGATGATGGCGTCACACGTGCTTCGATTTGCATTGGTCTACAAAGATTATGTTCCTTCACCCAGACAACAAAGGCCTGAAGGCATCTTTGCATCTACCTGGTGTCCCTGCTCGTGTATGAACCCCTTGTGATGCAGAGCAACACCCGTTTTCTGATCTAGTGGTGCCAGGAGATTGGGAGAAGTCCAGCAGTACTTTGGCTTGGTTTCTGTTTTTCATGAGTGGGCAATGTGTAAACGTGAAGCCTGCCACAGAGTCTGCTTCCCCACCATCACTTACTGCACAAGAAGATGGACTTAATGCAGTGAGATAACTGGAATGGTAGCTGGCAGCCATATTGCCTTTTTGAGCTTGGTGTGTTGACTACTTGTGGGATATCAGGAAAAGTGTCCATCAAACTGGCATCTTCCATTTCAGAAGGCTCACAGCAGAAAGAATAGTTTATTGCAGGACTTCGTACGTTTGGATTGCTATTGCGAATGTGTCACTATTCCTGATGGGTTGTCTTGAATCTTTCTCTCCTGAAACCTTTAAAGTACGTTTTTTTCTTTATCTCCTTTGTATTTTCTCTTTTGAGTTGATTTACTGGACCATCTTCAGCATGGAGTCCAAACCCTAGTTGTTGGCAGAAGTCCGAGGGCATGTTGTTTGCCCGGTTTCAAAGCAGCTTGACGAAGAAAGCTGTGATTGTTTGTTTTGCTTTTGCGTTTCACTTTCACTCCAGTGTTGAAATAAGAACTTTTGCTCCACATTAGCCACATGCGTACTTCCGCAGATGTGACTCTTCTCACCTCGTCTGTCCTCCTGACCCCGTCTCCCACCCCCTCCTACCTCCTTGCAGATCCGCTGCTGCGGCTGGGTCGGCCCGGGGAATTGGTCCGAGAATGAGGTGATCCGGAACAGCTCCCACACGCTGTACTCCTGCTCCTGCTTGGATTACCAAGAGTCAAACACAACCCAGGCTGATGGGGATTTGAAGGAGAGTGGTTTCTGTGAGAACCCAAGGTGGCCCGTGTATACCACGGTAATTTCCACACTCCACCACAGCTGGTCTAGCAGCCAGTTCAGTAAACTGTTGAGCTGGTATCAGGTTTGTGTGTGTGTGTGTGTGTGTGTGTGTGTGTGTGTGTGTGTGTGTGTGGTTTTTTTTTTTTTTTTTTTTTTAAACCTTGATGGGAAAGGTTCTCTCTCTCAGATCCCAGTGATGCATGTGGAGTGAACGCATTTGCCTGAGAGTCACCTCCCATGTGCTTCTGTCCCTAGGGCTGTGCCTACAGCGTGGAGAAGTGGGTTGCGGACAACTTGGGTGTTATTCTGGGAATCTGCGTTGGCATCGCCGTCATTGAGGTGTGTTTGCGTTCTACATCGGGAGTCTCGCTCTCTCTCTCCTGCACGCGCAGAGATCATCTCGCACACTCTGCGTGCCGTCCTACATTTTGCACTCAGCTACATGCTTGGTGTCCCACACCCTTGTGTATGAAATGTGACCTGATTAGGCGCTCTCCTCAAATAGCTCCTCATACAGCTTCAGATGTTTCATGGCAGTAACTCGAGCTGTATGTGTGTCCACCTGATGGGCAGTGCAGTTGCTGGCCTCATGTCTGTGTGTGTCTTTCTGATCAGTGGTGTGTTTTCCCCTGCAGCTGCTTGGCATGATCCTGTCTTTGTGTTTGTGCAAGAACATCCAACAGGAGGACTACACTAAAGTGCCCAAGTACTAAAGCTGACGGTGGAGGGGTGCCCACCACAATGCTGCACTTCTCTAGTCCACACCCCTTCCCTTTCTCTCTATTTTTATTTTCCTCCCGACACGTCCCCCATCCAAATGAATCCTCCTCCCTGCTCCCCACTTATTTCCCGGGTGGACAGAATATCTGGGACTATCACTGCATCCTACAAGGTCAAACTCCGAAGACCTGCTTCAGACCATCATTAAGGGAGCATGAAAGCTGTGTCTCTTTTATGAGAGGATGGAAGGGAAAATGTTTTTTTTTTTTTTTATTATAAATTAAACTTTTTTTTTTTGTTTTTAGCTTAAGTTTAAGCCCTTAAAAAACATCATGTATGTTTGGTTGACTTGAGGAACAGACCTGCATTGTTTGGAGATGAGAACACCAACTGGTCAGTGAGATCAGTGTGTTTAATCTTAAATACGTTAAATGTTTTTGTGGTTTTGTGTAAACAGCTGCCCAGATTCTGTAGAGCACTTTAGTGAATTTTGAGATGTTTATTTGGTGATGCTGAGACAGGGGCACAAAGATCTCGATGGTGGAGCTGCATCTGGGGTATGACTGAGGGCAACTGGGGGGTCTGGGATGGTTTGAGATGTACAAGTATTTACAATGGTTTCAAATAAAGTGTAACTTTGGGTGGAGGGTCGCATAGCGACACAGGTTGGACGGAGTGGGCATACAGAGCACCGAGCTAACGCTTCCTGCCCCCCTGTGTGGTAGGAAGCATTAGCCCCCCCCCCAGTATTCCAAACAAATCCATCATCTGCGGATGACTGGTCAGCAGCCACAGCACAGTCCTGTCATCGCACCCTTTATGGTCCAGACCCACATGCACCCTTCTGCCACCTGGCCTCAGCCCCAGCTGTGCTCTCAAGCAGTTTTTTTTTCTTTTCTTTTTTTTCTTCCCTCCTCCCCCTTGTAAGAAAATAGTTTTGCATTAATTTTTTGTTTGTGTTTTTATTTCCTTTGGTTTTTACAATTGTACATATATTGTAGGTCTGTGTGTGTGTGTGTGTGTGTGTGTCTCCATGCTACACTGTGCTGTCAGCTGTTTTATTTGAAGACCTGTCAGCCACGTGTTATTTCTTGTCCATCTCTATTGTTCCCTCTGGATGCCATTGTTTTCTCTGCAGAGTTCCGGCTCCTGAACCCCACTGTCAGCAGTATTTGGGCTAAAGTGAAAAGTGGAGATCTGACTTTAGCCGGCTATTGGCCAGAGCTTGTGGATGACCCCCGTTGCCCTCCTCTATGCTGTCCTAGAACCCTTTGCAGCAAAATTGTGTCGCATGGACACAATTGATGTGAGACCCCCCCCCCCCAAAAAAAAAAAAGTACAGACACATGTCCCTCCCTAATTTGGTTTCCTGGTTGCTGTTGCTCTTTAGTTATATAAACTCAGCTGAAACTCTCCTACGTTAAACAGCACTACTGTTATTCTTTAAATATATTATAGCTTCATTTGCTACTTGTAGGAACCATAAGTTTTGTGTACAAAAACAATTTTGATATGAGAAATGGATGAATCCATTTTTATTAAGAAATGTGTAAGATCTTTTTTTGAACATTATAGATCTAGAACCTTTTTTTAATACCAGATTCTGTTAATTTAAAATGGGTATAAAAGATTTCTGTACAAAAAAAAGTTCCAGTATTGAAAGGAAAACATTTATTATACATTTTTGAGGGAGTTGCATTTTTTATTTAAAAAAAATGCCTTTTCCATATTTGTTATGAAGTTAGAAACTTGTGGGTCATTAATTCTTTTTCCCATGTTTTGTTAAGTGGAACAATAAACTCACTATAATTACTGTCTGAGTTTTACTCTGTAAACATAAATTACATTTTGTGAGATTATTGTATTTAATGTAATGTTTCTGGAAAAAAAACTTTGTAAATACAGAAAAATTAAGCTTTGCACACTAGTCACAAGCACAAGCTAATGTATCAGCAATTAAATTTTTATCTGCTCAAGTAGCTTAGGAAACTTTAGTATTTTTACACAGATGTTAAAAATGGTTGGGTTAGAATAATGCAGCTTGGATATTTAAAATACTTTTCTGGACTGTGAAGGTCCAACTTCTCATAACAGTTGGACATACGTCGAGAAGCTGTGCTACCAAAATCGGTCACCAGATGTCAGCATCAGGTGGGGATTTCCTGTTGAATCTGCTTAAAACCTTTTTCATTCTGCTTTTCATAAACTTTTAGGAAAGGAATTTTTCTGTACATCAGATCTTGGAAATTTTTTTTTTTTCTGGCCAGTTTCTGTCCCGGTTGTCCACCTATATGCAGTTTCATTGAAACTGTGTGTGTTTAAATGTAGGCTGCTTTACTGTAAGGTCAGATGTTGTCCCTGTACCCAATGAATATAATTTCCTAAATTCAGAAACAGCCCAGCATTTTGTACTGCTACTGGTGGGGGAAAATTAACTTGCTTTAGTATTCCTTGCACATAAACCGAACCCAAGTATAGAGCACTGAATCTGATTTAATATCAGTATTGATAATTTTAATATTTTGTAGTCACAGTTTGGTGGTTGTTTGTCACACATCCAGAAGGGGGCAGGGTTTGCAAGCAGAATTCTTTAAGCGCCTGGGCTTCCTGATGTGATTTTTGGTGAGGTGTTCATTTTGGGGGGTGGATAGATCTGCAGAGGAAGGAACAAGAAATACTTATTTCTGTGCAACTTCCAGCTCAGTTTCCCCCGTTGCCAGTGGCGATGGGCTAAATCGGGACTGACACTGTAGGAGGAGGAAAACAACATTGATTTAAATTAATCAGCATTTGCTGTTCTCTTACTGGGATTTATAACTAAAGTCTTATTCAATTTCATCTGGTGAATCTTGGAGTGTTGCTCCTGCCAGGCCCTTAATAGGCAAATCAGAAGTTACCAACTTTTAAGAAAAAATGATCCATCCATCTATTTTCATTTCATTTACTTAATCCTGGTGAGGGTGGTGGGGTCTGGAACCTATCTTGGCATCACTAGACCTCAGGCTATGAAACTAAACCCTGTATAAAATTCCAGTCCATTACAGGGGGACACACACATGCACATAATGGGCAGTTTAGAGTGACCAATTAACCTGAAATACACATCTTTGGACCGTGGAAGGAAACCCATGCAAATACAGAATAGGTAAACTCTGCCCATACACTGAGCTGGATTTGAACTCACACCCTACCAGCCCAGGTGCTGTGAAGCAAGAGTGCTACCCACCACTGAGCTGAGAAATTATCTGGCTTTCAAAATGAGATACTTAACTGGTCTGGACACAACTGTCCCAGTAGCTTCATGTCAACAGGATAAGGAACATTTTTGTGTTGTTTTTCAGTTATTAAATCCCAGTTTGTGCTGCTTCTGTAAGGCAATTGCAGGATTTTTGGTTATGTCACCTTGTAAGAACTTTATGCTATGCAGGAGAAGAACGTGCATAAGGGAGGTGTTCACCTATTGGTGCTTCAGAGGTGCACACTTTTGCTCCAACTCCATCAGCTGCTCCAGGTTGAGCATTGCAGCAGGGTGGGGAGGTCCATGATGCGCTTCATCCCAGCCCGGCTGCTGAGGAGCCCCAGTTTTGTGTGTTCTGACTCATAATTTTGAGTGACAAATTTATGAGCCATTTACTATTAAAGCAGATAAGCTTTTTGACGGCTGAACTTTCCCCTTTAAGAGATAGGGGGGTGACTCAGGATGATCCTCTGATGTTATGTTGGTGTTGAGAAGCTGTCGGGAAGTTATTTTATTTAATTTTTAAGTGCTTTTCTCAAAATCGGCAAACAATGTTCGGTTTGTACACTTGGCTGATTACAGCGGTTTACCCATTTAAACAACAGGGTCATTTTTCCTGAATACTTTTTGGTCAGTACCTTCACAGGGGCATTATAGCAGGAGGTGGCATTCAAGCCTGTGTCTTCAGACTCTAAGCACTACGCCATCTACTGTCCCAGGTCGATACGAATGAGACTCGTGTTGGCGTCGAAACATTGCAGGAAGGGTGGCAACTCATCTGGAAGTGCCTACTTAAATCAGTGCTGTGACAGAAGCTGAATGAAATGTTTGCGGTGGGAGGCGCAAGAGGGTTAAAATCATCCAAAAAACACAATAATAAATCTTGGGGAAACCATAAATTTAAGGAAGCAGGTTGTGAAATATTTTCTGTTTACACAAGGGTCAAAACATCAGGAACCGCGATCCTGTGGACAGGAAGTGGAAGTTCGCTGGTGAACACAAGGCCTGGTGTCCTCCAGAACTCAACAAGCCTCTGGGCCAGGTTGCCAAAGGTGCAAAAGGGAGTCGGTGAGGGATGGTTTTCGGACACGCAAGTTTTAACCTTGGGAGGTGAGGGGAAGGCCGGTTCTGTGACCCGAGGGGTTTAGAGCTTTCGGTGGGATGACTGATCTGTGTGAGTGGGTCCCATGCGAGTGTCCTAGTCAGTGTGGTTAATGGGCAGTTTTAAGGCAGGAGTTTGGAAGCTGATGGGGTCTCTGGACTCTGGCACAAGTGTGTGAAAATGGAGGTGGTAGAGGGTGCGAAGGGCCCTTCTGATGTTTACCCAGCAGGATGTGGTTACAGCCTAACTGGGTTCCTGTGGGACCTGAGGACATCTCAGTGACAATTTGACAAGGAAACAGGTTCTGAGGGGTGTCTGTTAAATCCAGGGAAGGGGGGCATTCTGACAGCTACGCTCTTTTCCACGATCACCGGCATCCTGTTCACACTCTTTCAGCGGGGTGACGCCCCAGCCCACCCGGTCCCACCCACACTCTCACGCGCTTCCTGTTTTTAGGCTGTGCGCACCCTACAAAGTGACCCCAGCAGTCCAGTTCTAGGCCAGTGGAGCCCCTGCTAGAGTGACAGTCCTCAAACCCGGCCACACTGACCACTGAAGGGCCTCTGTAAAGATGCTGAGACAATGACAATAAGAAATATTTTCTGGCTCTAAATCTTTGCACAGTCTGAGCCGATGCTAGAAAAGGCCGTTTGATGGGACCGCTGCTCAGTGTCTGTCACAACCCTCACCGATGCCTTCCTGCGCATTTGATCCAAAGTAGCTGATAGCCACACGTTTCCAAACCCCAAATCTTTACGATTGCAGCCTGGGAAGAGAAGCAGGTGTCCTGCGACGCCCCCCGCAGCCCTCCTAGAAACATGCAGACTCCATCGTGTGGAAGACGGGAAGCGGTCCTGCTGGAGACTGTGACCGCTGCTCGACCGAAACCTCAGCCGCATCCCTTCTGTGTAGCCTGACAGTAAAGATAAGTCGGCCACCCATCTGCCTTTCTGCTTTCCTCTGTGGCCTTGCGGATCCGTCCCTGCGCTGTTTCTGCTCCGAACAACTGCAGTTAAAGTGCGAATGGCGCAGGTAAATTAAGCCACAGCTGGGCCCCACACCTGTGACGTCTCCATCATTGCTCTCCTCGCAGACGTGCGGCTTCGCCTCTCTCTGTTTCCAGCCACAATCGACAAACTAAATCCAAACATACAGCCCCTGGATAGTCATGTCATTCGAACCCCAGGTGGCGCTGTGCTCTGCGCTTGGAAACCATCATTGTTTGCCTCTCGCATCAGTTGTGAGGATCGCCTCCAAGCCTGAGCCCCCTTCCCCAACAGCTACCTGCCTCCTACCTGTCCAGGTCCAGCATTGCACTCTTGTCAGCTGGTGTCAGCTGCTAGATAGGATACAGGTGATGGGGAGAGCCCTCGCCTCAGGTTCGATGGCAGGAAGGTAGCGCATCGGCTGACCTCCATTAACCTTCGGCACGGCCCCGTCCTGTCAGGTAGGTTCGCTCCTGTCTGTTCTGTCTCACGGTCGGCTTGGGCAGACCTGCGTTCAAAACCCACTCAGCCAGGCGTTCCTGAATCTGACGGCTGCAGTAATGGGTCTGTCTTACGCACCCGTCACTCACGTTTCTCCCTGGAAGCCCCAACTGATGCCACATCCCGCTGCATGAGCTCAGGTGTTCCAATCTGGACCATTAGCGAGACCCGGCAGAGGTGTCGTGTCGACTCGGGAGGCCTTGCTGCGGACTCCTGGGGACGGACAGCTTGTTTGGGAGGGGGACGAGGGATGCCGCTGGTTGAGGCCCGGGTGAGACGGATGCGACAGCTGACAGGAAGTGTCAGAATCACAGGTGTGACCCGATGAACAGGACACAGGGCTGTCACTTGTACAGCAGATCCCACCCCCTGATGGGCAGCCATCCCCCTCGTGGCACAACCTCCCTTCCCTCACAGTGTGTGTCGACGCAGGACGGGGAAAACCAATTTCAGGTGGTCGACAGGGGTCTCTGTGCTTGCAGTAAATCACATCCCAATGCCCTGCTGAAGCCTCTATTAATCATCGATCGCCGCACAGATGAGGTATAATTGAACTCCGGGCCTCGGTTTATTTTTCCGTTTCTTTGTTCCGAGCACGGCTCTGAATTGCGAGCGGGTTCATTCTACCGCAGCGTCGACAGAAAGGCATCGACCGACAGAAAAGCTGAGGTAGCACTTTGCGTGGCGGCTGTGGACCCCTTGTGAATAACACAGGGCTGAGGCAATGCATGCCCTCACCCGCCAGCCACCTTGATTGTCCAAAAACTTGACCAAAAATCAGAACCATCTGACTTTATGTGGTTGTAAACTGTGCAGGAAATGACCAACCATTTAAAAATGAGCTTCAACCTTCAGCAAAGTCCGCTGTTTTTTGTTCTTTCGTCACTGTTTGTTGCATCAAATAAGCAGTGTGAGCCACAGAAGCAAAGGAAGAGCCTTCCACTGTTCTGAAAACCGCATCCCCAAATGTCTCTCCATCCATCCCACGAAGGGAACATTTGGGGGTTCTGGATGAGCCTTGGCTTCATCCTGACACGCCTTGGTCTTTGTGGAGGTGTAAGATTTGGTGAACCGCACGCAAACGGCATCAACCCTCACCTTCTCTGACATTTACTCGAGTGCCTAACCCAGGGACGTGCTGTGGGACACCAAAGACCTCAAACTGGGCCACCACACCTGCCTTCAGGACGAAGACAAACAGGTAAGCTTAACTACGAAGCTCGAACCACGGAGCCATGATTCTAACCAGTCCCTCAGTGCTCTGGTAGCATTAAAATAATCCAGCCCTGTGATTCCAGGTTCCGAAATTTGCTGAGAGATCAAAGTCTTAAGAAAGCCAAGGAATGAAGCACGACTAATGACACCCTGGTCTGGATTTACTGCTTTCGGGTTTCAGCGCAATAACGAAAAATTTGTGTGCGACCTCAAAATCCTGGCAAAACTATGCTGATGCTGAAGTCGTACAGCAAATGTTCCTTTCAAAAGAGGCCCATGGGTGATTTTAGATGAAAAATACATGAGGTGGTCTAAATAATGGAAACACTATTAGGTATAACACAATTAAGGACGCTAATGGCTGAAAACTCCATGGTCTCGCTCTCGCTCTGGGTCTGTCTCTCTGTACCCCCACCATTAAGGACACACCTGGAGGAGGAACTTGCTGGTTCAAACGAAGGCCGTCCGGCTCCTCTGGGGGGCAAGAGGCAGTCAGGCATCTGATAGACAGTCTGGGTGGTGGGGGGTGGGTGAAGGACAGATGGACTGTGTTAGAGGGAGTTCAGGGCACCGCTGGGACACTGGATCAGAAGAAGGAGGGACACCAGACCTGGGCAGAGGATCTCTCCAGGCCGTCCAGAACCTGGGCTGGACCTCTGCTCTGACGGGGCTTCTCTCTGCAGGCCCAGATGGCTTCATTTTCCATCAGCCCCCCTATGGACAGTCCCCTCTTGCCGCTCCTCAAGAGAGACTAATCCCATCAGGCCCATGTCCCGCTCCAGTCCCCCTGCCAAGGAACGTGACCGCGAAATTCCGCTAAGGCGTTGCAGGCAAGTGCAGTAGTGCCTCAGATCGCTCATCCTTAAGCCATCTGTCATCGGCCTCTTCTCCCCGCACTTGATGGCAGGTGATGCCACTCCAGCAAAATCGAGATGTGCGATGTCTGCGGATGCCGTGTGATTTCCGCAGGGAAATAAACCCTGTGGTATCGGAGCACCTCATCACAGCCCGTGACACGCAATCCATCGTGCGGCCTTTAAGCTGGTGTTATCTCCCTTCCCGCCCGGCCGGCGATCGATCCCGCCGCAGAGAAGCGGAGGGAAAAGATCACCGAGGGGCCGCAATGTGAATCCTCTGCAGTGCAACTTGCAGCTCTCATTAGTTTATCATTTTAAAGTATCTGGGAGGAAGGAGATAGGTGCTGAAGGCATGTGGTGCTGCTTCCCTGGGAGCATCAATGTTATCTTTGTGCAAAGCACAGAAGTGGTATTCATCTCCCTTTTCTGCACCATGTGAGGCCTCGCTGTACATAAGACCCCTGACTTTGCCGTTCCAGTTTGAAACGCACCTTCCTGTGGGCGCAGAATACAGCCATTGATACTCGGTGAGAACAACAAGGTATCTTGTCTTTCCTCATCCGTGGGGTCTGGCTGGAGTTGCGTGGGGGTCCTGATGTAAGGCAGCAGGGTCCAGCCCTGACTTCCCCGCAGGCAACTGCCTCCCCGGACCAAAATTCTAACTCTAACTGATCTTTTCTTCAGACAATTTTTGGTTCTTCTGGAGATGAAGCGCAAAAAAGCATAAAAACGTTTATTTCTGCTTCTGCCGGCTACTATTAAAGCGATCACGCGCCCTGCGCTTTAGCACGGCCTGAAATGACTCATACTCAAAAGAAGAACCCATCCAAGGCCCTTCAGACTCCCGTCCTTGTTAGTGTGTAAATTTACCAGTTATCTTCCTTCTACAGTGTTCTACAGAGTGCAGACTATGTGTTTAAAAAACAAAATAAAAAGAACGCATATGTACAGTGTACATAGATAAGCTGGGCTAATACGACAAAAGGCACAATGAATGATGTAATACAGAATAGGTGCGACATAAATCAGACTAAATAATAGAGGTAATAAAATAATAAAAGACCGATTTCTCACCATGGCTGGGAAATAGCTGGACAAAAGCTGCGGAAGAATTAGATCAGCGGCCTTTTCGTTTTTAAATGAACTGAGCAGCAACAGGAAGCGGGTGCTGACAACAGGGCACCGCGTAATATAATACGTGGATGTTATGCTCAGCGTTCTGCCGCAAACTGGTTTGGGTTTTCAGGGCAAATTTGATATTTTGGAGCATCGTAGGAAATGCGCTGTCCACACGGATGCTAAAGTAAATATATTTACTTGCAGGTAAGCAGATGAGCTATGGTGTAAAACAGAATAAGCGAAAGATGTTTTCAGGCATTTGTCTCATGAGTTTGGAGAATCAACAATCGGTAATCCTAGTGAAAATAGTAGATGTGTATTTTTGAAAATAACCTGTGCTTGAAGTAGTCCGGTGCTCAGCAGCGCGTCTATGTTTTGCTTTGTGAAGAATTGGGACTGTTGATTGCATAACACGGCCTCCCATGGTCCTCCGATGCTCTTTACTGCCCCCTGTTGACCAGATTCTCTGACTGAGCTGCTCCCCCAGCAAGACTGCAACGGTAGTGCAGGGTCATTGTTCGTAGCGGGCTCATACCACAGCTGCATTACATTCATGAACATCAGCAATACCTCCTTGTATCGTTTATTCACTACAGAAATTCAGACTTCGATACCTAATAGTTTGCCAAATCCAACTGATACGCAGCCAGCGTGTCAACAAGGAGAGCACCAGTACAGATTTTTTCCCCCACTTCAAGCACTGAACACAGCAAACGTAGACTTTGTGGGGGGAAAAAAGAAACTTCCTCTTCCTCCTTGTTGCGAACCACCTTTTCCACTGCTGTTTCCTTAGACGCTGTAACGGCACCCAAAGCAACATCACGCAGCATCTTCAGACACGGTGCGTCTGAAGAGCGCGCTTTCTGCCCGATCTCCAAAAGCCAAAACCCGGCTTTCCGTCTCCCTCGCGATCCAGGCTTTTAAAGCCGAGAGCGGAGTCCTTGTAACGAAACCAGAATCTGCGCAAACTGCACAGCCGTCGCATCCCTGATGTCTCTCGGGGCAGACGGCTGTCATTTTTGTTCGACAGACTCGGAGGCGTCGCGCTTCCCGGCTGCGTTGTCAACCTGCGGCACCTGCGGCCGAAACGTTACGCCGCACCTACAGCATGCTTCCGGAAGTGTTCCTCAGCCCCTTGCGATGTGCTTGCCGCTCTGCCGCTGACAAGCGGACCTTTTCGACGGTTTTTGGAGCGCCGTCAATCGGCGAGGTAGTAAAGTCCCGCAAATGAGATACCCTGATCCGCACCAGCGTTGTTCCCTGGGGCAAAGCTGCAGCTTTAATGTGGAACAGGGGCTGCTCGAGAGTTTTAATCAACTAAATTAAAATGAAATGAAATCGGAGAGGCGAACAAAGCTGGCACGGAGATGATTCAAATATCGGGGCCGGCCCGATGGAGGATGCTAATAATATTCATTGGCACATGCTGATATGGAGCCGCAGGCTGTCCTGCTTTGCGGAGCCTCGGGCTCTCCTTGCTCAGACCTGCTGCCTGAACTTGGGGCGCCAGGGTGCCGCGAATGAGAAGAGCGGAACGGGACTGAAGATGGATAATCCCTCGCTCACCCTGCCTCTGCCGCGTGTGCCTTTGTGCTTCTCTTTCTTCTTCCCAGCTCATGGGAGGGTGCAGAGAGATATGGGCAAAGAGGGAATGTCGATAGGGTTCAACGCCGGTTGAATTTTGTAAGATGTTATGAGCTAGCAGGTGGCGGGGGCAGCCCGAACGTGCCGCCAGTGCAGGAGCTTTTCCAAAGCTAACACACAAAAGAACGCGGCTAAATGTACTTGCGGTATTGGGGATTCTGGGAGTTTCCCCCTGACTGATGAGAGGCAAAACCGTTTCCACAATCAGCTTTGTTCGTGACTTAGCGGTGAAACAATGTGCACGGGCAATTTTACAGCAATGTTGCCCCACATACCTGGCTTACGGAGCTGAGCGCTTTGAATTTTAAAGGGAAGAATGAAAATGTGATCTCTACTGCCTCAGCCCGTGCATTCTGTTCCCGGTGCAACAGTAGTCGCCCGGACGCCTTTGTTCAGCCCAATGTTCTTCCAGCGCTGTGTCATATTTATGGTTTGCTGGTTTTGTTCACGATGAGTCGTGGGGGGCAAAGAGCAGGGGGAGAAAAGGGCAGAACACGACTGAATGGCGGTGACGTCCTTTTTGGTTAATTGAAATCACTGTCTCTCCTCATCTGGCATGTCTGTTCCTGTGGGGTGGGGTGGGGTCTCAGGGAACAGTTCTCCTGGGTCCAATAAGACACCTGACTTCACAGGACGGTTTGACTGGCCGCCGCCATGCAAAACACACAAGGGAGCCAGGAGCTAAATGAGAGCTTGGTCCTATGGGAGAGCTCTGGTGCCGTGACCCAACTCGATCCCACTGCCTTATGGTACGTCCGTATTTGCCCCGAGGTCTGCCACCATTATGTATAAAGGATTTTCTCTCCAGAAGGCGCCAGTGACCACTTCTAAGTAGTAACTGGGGAACTGATATGACTGTAACTTGAGTAAAACTTCAGAAGACACCAGATGACTTCACAACATTAATTCAAAAATGCAAATGGGCTGCTGATATTAGCCCCCCTGCTGTTTCACTGTAATAATGCCCATTGTCAAACTGCAGTGTCATCCATCATCTCCATCAAATCTGCGTGTCTGTGTTTCTGCTGTGCGTGCGTGTCTGCGTCTGTGCCATACTACAATTTGCATATGATCAAGAATAAAAACCAGGCCTGCAACATATTAAATCTCCAGAGGTAGATGCACTTGGAAGACAGGCAGCGCGTGTCCGGGAGGGGTCTGGCAGATTCGGTCCCTGTGTCGGGGGAATCAGCGCTCACTCTTGGCCATCTGTGAGTCCTTGTCTTCTGCTATGGCTTGCTCTGCCACCACAGGTACGGCTGCCAAGCCGGGGCTTCTGATGAATGCTGTCCCTTCTTCTCCTCCGAAAAAACGGAAGCGTTTTCTGTCCTGGCCTAAGTCCAGCTAACTCTGCAAGACAAGCAAGTGGCAAGGCTGACAGCAGGGAGGTCTCCTCCAGAGATCTGAGAGGTCTAACCCTAGTTTCTCTGGGAGCTGATGTTCACATGTAAGCTGCCACCCCACTTCACGATGGTGTCTGCCAGACCTTCTTCACATGATTCTTGGCTGGACCTGCTGCTTTCTCTGGCTGCATTGTAGACGAGACGTCTCCAGCCTTCCAGTCCCGGCTGAAACGAACCACAAGTCTGTCTGCATAAGAGCTTGCAGACGCTCAGTTCCTGAAACCACTTGTCCTTCACCCAGGACCTGTTGCCTTCTTCTTCTCACTTAGCTATTCAGATTTGTCCTGCCAGATCCCGGGGAACAGAACAAGTAAGAACTTGACGCTCCGGGAACCAGAAGCCCCAGTGTTAGTAACCTCTCTGATTCCACCCTTTTTCTTTCCTCTCAATTCGAGAGGAAAAGTACAGTTGATGTTTACTAATGCATCAGAACTCATCAATCGCAGCTCGAGATGGGAGCTGGTTCCGGTCTGTTTGCGCTTGTTTTTTTCTAGCTGAGCTCTTGGACAGAGAAAACAGATGAGGAAAAATAGGCTTTTAATGGACTTTTTGGGGACTGTAATATCCAGCTCGGACAAAATTATCCATCTACAGCAGGCTGTTGGGCTCTATATGACCTTGGTGCGCAAACGGTGTTGTGCTTTTTCCACTGTGGGAGCATGGCGCACCTGTTTAGAACCCTGTATGGTAAAAGCAGGGTGCAGTCTCATGTGGGTGTGGAAGGTATCTGCTGAACAGAATGCTCTCAGGTGGACTGGAGAGCAGGGGATTGCATGCTGCAAGGAAGAAGCTGAAGCTAAAGGCTGAGATCGAGTGAATCAATATGGAAGCAGACTTTTCCATTTGTAGTGGAAGAAGTGGCACGTTCACCATGCTGGTACCCATGTGACTCCGCTCACCACACTGATGCCACGGTGATACCTCACTTTCTCCTCATCTTTCTTCCTCTTTTGCTTGTTGGGGAGGGTTTTTTCACACATACCAGATGAGGCAGAGCCTTGCCACACTGCAGAGCTCAATAACTCACTCTACTGGACTGGCAGAACACACAGATCATATCTCAGCATGCACGGTGTCATCCACTACCTCAGATTTCAAAGAATAATACTGATACCACACAAAAAAACGTACTGACTGTTCCATTTTCATATTTTCTGCTGACGCGGCAGTGAATTTCCGGCATGTGACAAATGAATTGCCATTTACCAAATACACCCTGGAACCTGTAGGCTCTGAGTCAGCAGGCTGTGCAGGTCACCGTGTAGGATGGTGCACAATATTATGACACGGGGGCGCACTGCCTGCTAACATGTACAGCTGCAGGAACCTAGGCGTGATGCTGAGCTTCGTACTGTGTTATCAAACCTGCAGGTACACAGGGAGTATTAAAAGCCTTGCAACAGGCCAAGGAGCTGGTGGATTGCAAGTGAAGCCTTTCTTCATGTGGCTGCACTCGAAATGTCACTTTTTATTGCTTGCATTTGACTGCTGCTGTGGGTCCATATAAAGAACCCATTTTGCAGGGCAGATTTTGCTTTTTAAGGGTTGTTTACATTGAATTCGTGGTCTTTAGAGAAAGTATGTTGCCACTCTGGGCTTTTTGAAAAGCAATCTGGAGATACGAGGTTTTAGGGGTTCACTTTATTTGTACAGATGTAGTTTCTCCTAGACCACGGTGAACGATACACTAAACAGGCAGCGCGACGACACAGGACAGCACAGAAAAACATGTATGGGAGGAGAACAACTGCAGATATCTGCGGGTGCGAAGGCAGCTCATGCTGCTTGACTTTTAACAGTTCATCCCTGTGCTTGCTCTATTAAATTATAATCAGTACAGTTGTTAGCTTTGTTGCTGCTTTCTTGATCTGTTTCTTGTGTCAGCTGTCACAGTGCCAGCAAGTGGAACCATCTGCAAGCCATAAATGTATGTTACTGCTGCACTAAGTAAGGCCACTTGTTGGATATCTCTGTATGCAGTAAAACCCCACCATAAGTGGAGTCCAAAAAATTTAATTGCCTAAAATGTGGTTTCCCCTTATTGTGCAGTTAATAAAAATAATATTTTTCATACACTCTAGTAACCGTGTGGAAAAAAAGGGAAAAAATTGTTCAATTTATTAGTCATAGGGGAAATAGACTGATTATTTGAATCAAAACGTGCAAGTGTTATTATATAATGCTAATAAAATGACAATTCTTCTTATAATGACCGGCTTTGACCGTGCTATTGATAGCATTACTCAGGAGACTGGACTGTGGGAACAGAAGCTTTGTTTCTCGACAGCAAGTTTAAACACCGGCACTCACAGCATACAACAACACGCCCGACTCACAGCTGTCCAACACAGTGAACACAGAGATGCTCAACAATCCTGCTATGCTCCCAGCAAAGGTTAGCCACATTTATAGAGAAATGTGCAGCGGCAGTGCATTATGGGGCAGCAATTGGTCACCCCACCCCACAACTGCTGCCTTACTATTATAATAATAATAATATAATTTTCCGTATTATATTATTATATATAATATAAAAAAAAAAAATAATAATAATATTAACTGAAACTTTGACCTGAACACATGCTGTCTTTTGTAAATCCTGTACATTTGTTGCTGTTAGAAACCGATGATGGTGACTGGGAAGTGAGCCGGAAGACAGTTACAGTATATCCACATATCCTGCTGTAATTAATAATGTGACAGGGTGCTTTTTTTCAAGGTTATACTGTACATGAGCTATCCTACATTAAATTTTGTGAGGTAAGATACTGGGAAGCATGCTATCCAAAAATGAAATGTATGTGACTCTGGTCAAGTGCAAATATGTCAAGTATGGGATGTTAGAGTGGGGTCATAACAGCAGTTGAGGGCGACTAGCAGTACAATTTACTGTGTGGCAAAAAGTAAGGTGTCTCTTTGATGTTCTGACCCATAGCCTTCCCTATGTTAGCAGGAGTTGTGTCACCTGGACTTTGCATGCCTCCTTGTTCCTGGGTGCAAAGAGCTAAAGTGAAAGTGACAGCGAGGTCTAAAGCGAATTCCCAGTTGGGGCCAATCACCTTCCACTTCGGTGCCGCAAGAGTAATAAGCACAGAAAAAAATGCCCTCAAGTCAAATAAACTGCAACAGCGAGTCATGCTGAAGAAAATAGATACAAAACCCATGATGTTATCTCACCAGTACCCAAAATAGCCAATCCTTTTTGTATCTTCAGGACACAGGGATGAATAATGGCCGAGCTTTTATTTCTCACTGGCAGTTATTGTTGCTGACAGCGTGTGGAGGCATTGCTCAGCTCTTTTGGTTTGACCCGAAAGGAGTGCGGTGATTTTGCGTGGAAGGTGGAGGGAGAAGCAGACTTTCTAGACGTGGATTTGAAGAAGCAGCAGCTCTGGATGCTGACATAGCATTGATGGAAATCAGCACACAGCTGACAGGTGTCAGTCAACAGAGGGATCAAAATAAGACCGTAATGGTCACAAAGACCGCACCAGGTTGGCGTGTCCTCTGCCTCAGGCTGCACTCCGGTCCTGGCCTAGTTCATGTAGTTGAGGGAAATGACGTGAATGGATGTTCCATGGAACCCCGTGTTTTGTAGGCATTTCTGTGGGTCAGCGAGAATACATTTTGTCTCTGTCCCTTCTGCCCTCATTTACATTTACATTCATTTATATTCTTGACTGATGTTTCTTCTTAAGTGACTTACAGTGTTCAGCAGCTTTTTTAAAATGAAGAATTTAGGCAGGAAGGGCAAGAAGAACAATGGCTGACCATAAGTCTGATAAGGGGGGGAGGTTTTGAAAAAGCAGGAAAAATAACCTTGAAAGAAATAAATGGAAAAATGGAGAAGGTGGTTCAGGGACCCCGAGAGATGTAGTTGGAGAACAAAAGCTGGAGACTGAGAGTAGCAGCTGGATGCCCAGCAGCGCAAATCTATATGATCAGTGCCCTAAGGACTTGGTGGTGCCAGGAGGTGTTGGGAGGACACATTGCAACAGACTAAACACCCAGGCAGGAGGTATGGCTGTGCTGAGGTCTGGTTGCCGATGAGGTGATGGTGTCCGCTCCCCCTTTAACATCATGAACCACAGAAAGGAATTTAAATTGGCTTAAAGCCCCGAGGTGTCTGCAGTCGGATTTGAGCCAAATGGCTTTTAATGAAATAAAATACCCTTTTTACTTCTCCGCCGTTAGTTCTTTCATTTCCTATTATGGACTCTCTTCTTAGTGGCATTTTTATGGAAACAAATATAAATGCTACCGTTCTTGAAGCAAATTACTTTTTGGTGCCAACAAATGCTTTCAGAGTGACTTCAAACATCCAGGATTCCTTTCCTCATCTTGCTTTTGTGTTGCTGTTAATGTTTCCCTTTACAGCTCGTGGGATTATTATGGACGTAGCAGATGGAACGATGGGAAGCGAATTAGCTGTGTCAGCCTGTCTGGCTTTGTGGTCTCCAGTCAGACAGGTTGGGCTTGAGGTTGGGTTCAGCTGATGGGTTCATCCGATGACCTCCATTAATGGAACTGCAAGCTGTTGTGCTTTTACTCTACATGTTTGTGCTATGTGTCCCCGATTAAGCTATTCGCAGACAGTTCATGCACTATTTCCCATGCGCTGCGGTGGAGGCGGGACTTGAGCATTAGGGGGTCTCGGCCACAAAATGCTGTGCCCTCCACCATGTTTCCTCTCCTACCCCAACTGTGCTGTCGCTCCCCCTGTCATGTCACATCAGGGTGGATCCACTGCACTGTAACCCAGGGCACAAAACCTACATATCAGTGCTTCTATAGGAACAATGCGAGAGTTGCAAATGTCACGTTCCATCAAAATCCGAATTATCTCCGGATGCTGTCACCATAGCGATGGCACCCCCACAATGCAAATCTTTGACTGGGCCGGTAATGGGGATTCCCAAAGCGCTGGAGCTCCAACTTGGCATCCAGGTCTCTCAGCATTGAGATGCGGCATTTTTTTGTACAAAGACCCACATTCGCCTCGTTCTGTCCAGGCAGGCAGCTCAGTGTTTCCAGCACACAAGGAAAGTGGTTGTAAGCATAAAACCCGTTTACAAGAGTGAGTCAACACACAAGGCCCGGCTGAGCTCTAACCTGTCTTTCCAGACATTTCCCTTTTGTAACTTTTGACAATCTAGTGAGAAGAGCTGGAGCCTTGCAGTAACCAAAATGGACGAGGAGCACGAACCTTTCAAAATGACATCGACAGGTTCTGCCACATTTATAGATTTAATATAATAACACCATTCTTTATAAATAAATAAAAATCAGTTTTCTCACACGAGCGTGACTGAGCCTTTCGGGAAGCTCAACCCAGGGAGGAACACAAAGATTATAGAGGCACTAAAAATGCTAAACTTCTCTGTAACTGAGGTTCAGGCTCTTCATTCTCTTTGTTCGCAGGAGTTTTGACACGTGTCTTTCATTCGTGCACGTACACCTGCAATCTCCTAGCTGCAGAACATCATTTGTGAAAAGGGATTTCAAACGCTTTGAAAATTCCCTCTTTCTTCAGAGAACTACGTATACGTAAATATGTAGTGTGTGTGCGTGTGTGTGCGCGCGCATGTGTCTGTGCTCGCATGTAATCCGCAGGCATTCTCCGACTGCAGCTTTGTCTTTCGCTTGCAGGCACACTCCTAGATTTTATCTATCCTATGTGAAGGCTGTTTGTCGGCCTCGTTCCCAAAGAGACACCGCAGACTCCTGGAGTCGCAACTCACTTCCCTGTGTCATGCTGTATATATTTTCAGCCCTCTTTGTGTGTGTTTCTGTCAACGTATCTCAGGCACCTTGTTCCTGACAGGTTTAAGTTTCCCACACCTCGTAAAGATATACCTTTGGAGTTCGGCTTCTGAGGGAATTTTAACCGAAGGAATGTGCGAGTGGAAATTTTTGATAGTGCCTGACTTTCTGCATCGTTTCAGAGTGAACAGCACTGTGTAGCTGGGGTTGGAAAGGAATTCCTTCTTTAATGGCAGTTAATCTACAGTTTATTGTACAGAGAGAAACTCGCTGTGTTGTGACCTTTTCATATATACAGCATAAATGGAATATTATTCCATATATTGTATAAATATGGATGGACCTCTCTGGGGGAGTTTGACATGTGCGGTGCTTTTCCCATCTCAGGCAATCAAGAGACATGAACTCGATGTGGCATAAGCTGCAGGATGTCAAAGTCTTTGTCGTCATGGCGACGGAACTGTCAGGGTGCCTTAGGTACTCCCCCCCAAACACCAGGACTGTGGTATGACAGGTAGCACAAAAAAAATTGCACAGGATTTTATTATTGATGGCTATAAATATTTATGCAGGTTGGGTAATGCTGCATTTATCTGACAGTGGGGAGAACAGCAGTGAGTCACTCCTCCGCCTGTGTTGAATGGGGTTTGCAGAATTCAGGCATCGATGCTCGTGCGTTCACACGGCTGACTCCTTCTGCCCACTCCTCTGCCTCCCTCTCCTTCACTCCCGGTGCCTGTGGCAGAGGGCACTTCCTCTCCCCGCATCCAGCAAGACGAAGGCTCATCATTATGGACAGGCACAAGCAAGCGGGCCGTCTGCAGGTCTGACCTTTCCCAGAGTCCTGCGGTGCCAGCTGGATCTTCCTAGCGTCTTGTCAAATCCCAGACAACATATCCTGGGGGTTTAGGGAGAAAGGTGGAAAGAGGAAGAAAGTGAACAGAACTGCTCCAAAAAGCCCATTCTTTTCTTTATAAACAAACCCCAATTTCATTAATTTCACCTTATGAAGTTTTTTGCCCCAAGTTTTCCATAATAATGCTGAGAAAAAGGTGGTTTGGTAATATAATGCTGGTGACGTACCCAGTAAAATATTAACTTTTAGTGTCCGTGCTGGGGTTGTTAAGTCGCTCGAACTCCCCTGTTTGCGGCCACTTTACGAACACTGTTCGGCGAGAAGCTCACCAGGTTTGACTTTTTCGGGACCTTTGTTTGACAATTCCTATTCAAAGTCCCATGTCTCCTGGTTCACCCCAACTGACTTTTGTATATTTTATATACTGGACACTTCTATCTGGACGTTTTGTTTACGCTGGGTCTCCCATCCTCTTCCAACCCACCCCATCTCCCCCTGTATGGACCCCTTGCCACCTTTAACTGTCTCGTTTTTCCTCCTGGTTTATGTAACTTACACCGCGTTTCATTATACCTCCGAAAAGGGCAGAAAAGCAGCTTATCCCCGAGTTCCTGCACCGCTCTTGGTTTGATAGGAGATTGCAGCTCACATCTGAAAGAAATCGCTCTGGCTCCCTCGGTTTGATAGAAGAACGGGGATTATTTCATTTGCATGTTTTTTCCATCCCTCTATCAGCGCCATCGCTCATTGTGCCCCCTTGCTGCAATTTTATAGTCCAACGCCACCATAATTACTATTTTAAACGGATTTTATAATCCTCCATGCGTGTGAATTAAACATATTTACCGGAGAGCTGGGAAAAGAACTGTCTCCGTACATGGACCAGCATTGAAAGCAGATGGGTTTCTCCTCTGTGTTTACGTGACGCCTACATTCACTTTGATACAAATCCACCTCTGTGCCGGTCTGTGCGTCAGATCGAAAACGCGGCCTTTATAAGGGCAGCGGGTCCTAAATCGTAGTCGGCGAAAAGACAACGGTCTGGTCGAGTGGCTTTATAACTTCCTGCGGAGGATAACGCGCGAACAATGCAATTCTCTTCTTCGCTTTATCTTTCTTTGTAAGCAGAGGAAACGGCGGAAAGCACATGCTCGGGACGGAAGGCCGCCTTTTGTGTTCCTCAAATTGAATGTATGATATTTGGCTCGGCGGAACTTGTTAATCGTTCTGGAGTGCGGGAGAATTGTGCGGTAATTTGTTCCAGTTTTCCCCCACCGCGATCTGTCATTTCAACACCAGGAGACTGGAAGATATATTAATATTTGAACGCCTCCCTGCGGCAGATGCGCCGGCATTGTTAGGAGTAATTAGAGCTGTTTTCTGCGGGATAAACATTTTAATAAGAGGAATAAGGCGGTAATGGGAACACGCGAGGCTAGGTGTGAGGCGTGTGCGGATTCATGGAGCTTCCCGTCTCCACGGACTGACGGAAGGACGCGTTTTCGGATCCGCGGGCACTCCGGTTTCGCACGCACATTTGAGTTGACGGAATTTCATGGCTGTCAGGAGCTTTTATACACAGAACTCCTTCTTTGCGTCCAAGAAAAAATCTCTTCAAAGGGTAAGCCAGCCACGTCTTTTAAATCCAAGCTGCTGTTTTCACTCGACGGATCCCGATTGTTCTTTTGGGAATTTGGACCCTCGCGGACAACTGTGGGAAATTGCGGCTTACCCTGGACTTGCTGAATGGTAAACCTGTCCGGGAGTCGTGGGGTTTTCTCCCACCCAGGATCGGTGTGTGACGGATTCCATTGAAACGCAACGGTCGACGGTCTCATTCAAACGCCCACATCCCCTGTAATCTCAGCATCTCCTCTCATAGTCAAATGCATTAATAATGGCAAACATGCCAAACACGCCATGTTATATAAACACCGGTGCATTGACAGGGTTTTGCACCAGGGATGCAATAGCCAGAGACCATCACAGGATAGCAGATGGATCTCTACGGGATGGTTGTCCGTGTCACGCCTGATTCACGGGGCTTCGCAGATGCACAGCGCTGCATTGCATTTGGCATCCAAACACTCGGAGCTCAGCGCCACTCTGTCACTGCACAACAGCGAAGACTAATTCATCATAATTCAACTTTATTTAGGAGGAGAAACCTTTAGCCATTAATTTGCTGTTGCATTGTGGCGTCAGAAGGACATTGGCGGTTGTAGAAAAGCTGGAGAGTTTCCTTGGCGCCACCCAAATTTTTCATGCTGTTAATTGGCAAGGAAGGCCGAGTGTGGAGGAGAGAATGGCAGGAAGCCACTGGCTGCCTCTTAGAGCCGAAGAAGAATGGAAGGAAGACAACCTCTCAGGGTACAAGCTGGAAGAACGATAAATGCAAAATGCGTGTTGACAGCTACTGGAGACGACATCTGCCTGTATCCCACGCCGGCACAATGGTGTCCTGAGATGTTCCTGTGAGTCCACAAGGGTCAGGTTGCTCAGCTGTGAGAATGGCAGCTCTGTGTGTTTACAACAGAGAGAGCTGGTACTTTGTGGCTGCAACAGAGCTGTAGCTGGATGATCCTGGTCTGGGGAACCCAACGTGACGATCGAGTGCATCGACTACTAAACTGTTCACGTGGGTTTCTTGTAGGTGCTTCCGCTTCCTCCCACAGCTCAAATACACATTTCGGGTTAACTGGTATGTGACTAAAAGTGTGTGTGTGTGTGTGTGTGTGTGCACGTGTTTGATTGTTCTGTGATGGACTGGTGTCTTTTTGAAGACATACCCTGCCTCGCACCCTATATATTTCTAGGATAGACTCCAGGCCTCCTCAGCACTATAGTGGACAACTGATTAATGATAATGCTTGGATGGATGGATGGATGAATGGATGGATGGATGGATGATTGGGAACTACGTTTCATTTTGTTACTGCACCAAAGAAGCTGATGCATTCAACTGGCCAGAAATCACACAGAGAGCAATGGGACTGCTGCATCATGTTTGCTGTTCTTGATAAGTGAGTTAAAACCACGCAAACCTCAGTTGTGGAATCTTATCAGGGAATAATACAGATATACTTGAAACTTCACAAGTCCACCTTTTTATCCATGCTCTGCTGGCAGTATGTCTAAGTGCCACATTATTTTATCGCATCATCTTGTAATAGACATGTAATATTCTGACTAATATGATAGCAGATTGGATGCAGCTATTTAATTTTCTATTACCAGCTGTTTTTTTATATATATTTTCAACAGCACCTTGTTTGATTTGTGATAATAGACGATATTTTGGGGGAGTTGGTAGGAGGGGTGGCAGTCTTTCGTGATATGCAATGCCCTTAAGGAGGTAAGGTAAAAATAACCGCGTTCCCACGTTGCTCCCATCACGTTTTCTGGAGAGGCCCGCAATGTCACGACCCCTTGCTGAGTAAACACTTCTTTTGAATCTCGTGGCTGCACACATGCTACGGTGTCAGCTGTGGCTGCTGTCCGAAGCACCCGGGGGACCTGAGGCCGCGTGTTCTAAACAAACTCACCCCGTCCACTTCAGCCTAAATACAGCTTATGACATCAGGCATTACATCACCCCCCCCCACTGCCTGAACCCCCTGCTCCTGTGAAGTCTGAGTGCCAAGTGGGATGGAGCAAAGCACAGTCATGGCACCCCTCTGGTCTCCACTGTCTGAATGTGTCTCCTGGTATTTCCGTCCTGCAACAACACTGTTTATGGCTGTCTGTGGGTATAAACAGCAAAGCCCCAGGGGCTACAAGATGAGCACTGAACGAAAAATGTTTAAATATTTTGTTTTTTTTGGTTTTGGCAGTTTTGACAAGGACGCTTTTGTGCTTTTCTCTATTTTTAAAACGTTTTGCTTTAATTTCTTTCCGTTGCTAAGAGCACGGGCAATTCTCCCGCTGACTATACGTGCACTTCTGAACGTTCTGCTGTTGTGCTGCTTGCTAACATCCAGTGGCTTATAAATTGTTAAGAGCATACACGTTCAAACACGATGCTGTACAATGAATCTCTATGCGGCAGAATCATTAACCAGGGCTGCTCGAAACTCATCAGATTACCAGGCAGAGAAATGCTCGCAAGTGTTGAATATCGTACTGCCTCTTGGGTTCGGCTCCATTCAGCCTTTATCACGATGCACAATTGCAATTAAAAAGGGAAATGGAAATCCTCTCTTCACTCAGGTGGTAAATCCCAGCTGGAAACACATGGCAAGTGTGTTTTTCACCGGTGAGCAAACTGTAATGAGAAAGTGGATAACTGTCTCGGGCCGTCGGCTGAGCCGAGCCCACCGGTTTACAGCTGCACCGAGCACCAGATGCAACTGCTGGCTACCTTGTTGCCAAGGAGATGCTGATATCCAGGCAGCAAGTGACAAACATTTCCTCCAAATCCAAATGGTGACTGTCCCACTCCTCAATGGTTTATCATACTGGGGAGAAAAGAAAGGGAACCAAATATCCAGGTGTGAAGAAGTGCTGAGATAGCAGAAGCATTCTTTCCATCTTTTTTTTCAGCGAAAGTCCCTATGCTTCCATTACCAACAGACCAGTATGATGTATACAGCAGCAGCTGAGGTTCTACTGATGCCACAACAGCAGGATTTAATTGTACCTCCATCACAAAGAAGGCTTTTTGTTGCCAGGGGTTTGAACCAGGCTCCCTGCCTTATGTTAGTCATAACAGAATCACAATCCTCCCAAGACACAGTATGTGGAATTAACATTGCTTGCCTGCCTCAGTGCACTCCTACTCATTTTGTGGCCATGAGTAAAGCTTTACTAGCAAAATGTTTCTTATGCCACAGTTACAATTACAGTCGGATTTATTGTTAAGCTAAGAGACAGTTTACTTGTGGTCTTGTTTAATGCTGTGTTTCTTTTGCTCAGGGGCTGGGTTTATAGGAATAGACAAAATCAGGGCAATCGAAATCCCCAGTCTGAGATATAAATCAATACAGTCCAAACCCCAGCAACAGACATTAATCCACCTACTAGGGTGAAATTCATCACGTTGCCCATACAATATATGTCAGACTGGTAACCACACACAGAGAGAAAATAATGGAATAAATGTGTTTTGTATAACTGCCCATAATTAGTCTTGCAATAGTACACGTAGTTTCAGCTCAGGCATACAGTACATGCTGAAAAAGGCAGGGTTAAAAGTAACCCAGCGATGGGTCAATACTGAACGAGATGCAGGCTGGGTCACTTCAGCACAGCTGGCTTGGCTTCATCCCATCATCATTATATATTAGATCATTTGGCCATGATGTTTCTACAGATCCATTCACAGCTGTGTTATACAAATCACAGCGATGTCACCGTTGTTCTGGTCAGTCATCCAGCGCGCTGCTCTATGAACATAACCCATCGCGTGTGGCCATTTGTACAGAATGGTAACTGGGAAGGTGCTGGAATCTCGTGTTTGTTTTGTCCAGTACTGAGCTAGCCAGTGAGTTTCCGCAGCGTTTTTAAAGAGTAGACACGGAATTTGCTGCAGTTTATTCAAAGTGCTTCGTGTTTTCCAGTTCCCACTGCCACGTTGAGGTTATCAAGTAAAAACATCACAACTGCAAGATTCCATTTGACTATAAACAGAAATGAAAAGAAAAGCAAACCCAAAAAACAAACGCAAAACCCTGCAAACAAAAAAACAACCCGAAATCTACCCCCCGCAACTTTAAACTTGAAAAGACTCTTGTTACAGTTAATTGGCCACATCTGGACTTGCTTACCTTTAGTGAGCGCTTGCTCAGGTGTGGCTGTCAGTCAATAACAAGGGGGTGTGGCCTACAGCTGTTTCGTGCCGCAAGAGTATTTAATGTTTGTCAGAACGAAATGTTGCGATCGTATTAAAGTAAGGAGTCATATTTCAGGAAAACAGGCAATAGTTGTTCATGTTGAAGCATGTAAACCCATCCTTGGAGCTGGACAAAACTAGGAAGGCGCTGGGGGTTGGGTGTTGCATGCATGGTTTGTTCTGCTGCTGATAATGCAGGGCTGACCGACAAGCATTTTCCAGAGCGCTGCACCCCGGACTTACAGTGACAGAAAATCAGCTCCTCCACCCCATGGTCCCTCTGCTCTAGTTCTCTAGTCTGCGGGGTGGGGGGTTATCACAGATGCCTTTGCTCCTACCATAGAACACTGGTAAGTTGAGAAAAATTACATGTGAAAGATTACGTCTATTATATGCTAACATGTCCCTAAAGATGGTGGTTACTTATGGGTTAGGACACTTGAGACACAAACAAATATTTGCTTTCCATGTGAACTGTGCTGCATCTGACCAGGAATCTCTGTGGTGGGTACTGAAGACGGTTCAGTACATCACCAGGACTTCACTACCCACTATTCATACGACCTAAAATAACCGATATGTTATAAAAGCCTGAATCATCGATGAGGATCACTTTCACAACCCCCGTCTGTTTTCATCATTGCTGTTTTGAAGATGCTATTGCAGCCTGTGGGGTTAGCTGTTAAACTGCAAGAAACTTAGTGATGGATGTCCACCACCACCACTACTGACCACCTCCCACAGTTTCATCCACATCATCACCGCTAACTTTTTCTCTTACCTGTTTATTTTCTTACCAGTTTATCTATTTATCTTCCAGGCTAGTATTTATTTATCTATCCTACCTCAGTCTGTGCCTTTTTTGTGCAGTGTCTTTATAACATATTTATTTATCTGTACATATGTACTTATCTGTACAACCTCATCTCATCTGTACAACCTCCTTTTCAGTCTGGCATCTTTCATTATTCATATTTACCATTTTTTCTTTATTCTTGTATACTGTTTCTCTCTCAATGTTGTCTCTTTCACTTTGTTAAGCATTTTGAGCTACAGACCACTGTATGGAAGGTGCTATACAAATAAATGTTGTTGTCTGTGTCTTTTGTGATTGTTTAATGCACCGTCCACCAAGTGCAGATCAACAGTAAACTGATGTTTCAACCTTGAATCTTGATCCACACCTGACAGGTTATAATATCTTAACACTTGCACTCATTCATTTATTCCTATCCTGGAATCCCAGGGCTTTAGGCTAGGAATATCTACCGTGGATGTGATGCAAGTCTATGGAAAGGTAGCCACACATAGTACAATCAATTTAGAGTGATCAGTTAACATGAAACACATGTGTTTGGACTCTCGGAGAATTTCGCTGTACACAAAGAAAGAACGGGAAAACTCAAATGTTGATTTTTATTTTTTTATTAATATTTATTTTTTTGAGATAAAGGAGTTAATTTCATCCAGCAGTCTTCCTTCTGAAGGACAGGATGGTTAAAAATCCCTGTGTTGCCAATGCATAGATTTTTAAAATTATCTACATCATAACTTAAATTCCAGAAAAGAAACCTTATGATCATATCTGCACTTAGATGTTAATGTCACCACTTCTAGGTGACCTTAGAAAGCCAAGACCAGTCTATGTGTGAAGGGGGAAGTTGCAGATGTTCATCGCTTAATTTGGAACACATCTGTACTCAAGATTTTCATCAGTAAGCAAAGATGGAGTTACAATAACCGGCTTTTTCTGGATTCTTCACATTGGTTGGAATACCGCACATAGAAAACAACACAAAGCCTTTGTCAGGCTCTGCCATAGTGTCACTCCTCTATGTATTATATCCCACGATGATACAAACTTAACTTATCCTGCAACGGTATCCTTGGTCATTTCAATGAAAGGCCAAAGTGGTTGCTAGGCTACAAGTGAACACAAAAGATTTCAGGCAGAAAGAGTTTGAGTGAAGGTGTGCTAAAAAAAGACCAGCAGGAATTAACAGCTATTTTGTTTGTCAGTAATAATGTTTATGGTTTTCATTTTCTTTCATTGTCTTTGCTGTCTTTAGCAGTGAATTCTCAAGTAATGCGATGGAGTCTGGAGTTTGAAGTCTGGCAAGAGACATGTTTAATACTGAGCCAAATGTCCACGATGGAACTGAAGACATGCGGAAAGTACGCAAATTGAGTTTTTTGTTCATTCAAAAATAATACTGACAATAACAAGACAATGTGGATTCTTCTGCGGTCCAGCCCACCCAGAACCTAAATTGAGACACCAGTCTTCTCTTCCCTGAGAATCTACATGATGTGCAGTGTCTTCTGGTATCCCATGTCCATGCGTGTCAGCAAGCGCTATGGTGCTTTGGCAACCAATGGCCTGTCCTTTCGGCCCTGCTTGATGCCTGCCGACACATTAAGGCTGCCAAGGGGGGTTGGCATTTCAGGGGTGGGGACACATTGATGGTAGGGAAAAAAGATGACAACCTTGCCGGTCCAAAGCTGCAGTCCAGTCAGTCTTGAGGATCACATGGGTGGGGATGTTGGGCAGACAACGTGAATCTACAGCCTGTTTTAATTAATTCAGGGAATAACTTAACTAGTTTTGTTGTGTTGAGGTTGAAAGTAAACAACTGTAAGCACTCTGCCTAAACAGCAAATTCGCAGTGATTTTAAATTCAAACATTTGCTTTGCTAGTTCTTCACATCACATTCTGCTGCATGCCAAACCTGCTTACTACAATGTTCCTAAGAATAGCCTGCACATAATTCTATTAATACTAAACATTTACAAAGCCTCTGCTTCTCATTTCATGTCTATGCTAAAAATTACTCATCTGTTCAATCTTTCTGAAGGTAGACAAATCTTTATGACTTTTTTGTGGTTTAAAGTCAATTGCACCCCTTTTGTAAACAAAGAGGTGGCACTTTTTGGCACTTCATTGAACCCCCTTCATGTTACAGTGTGGGGGGATGACATGATTTCCTGGTGTCTCCGCCAGCCCCCACCCTCTGTCCTGCATACACGGCCAGGTTCAGTTTTCCTCACGCTGACCCCCTTGCAGCATGAGCGGATGCTGAACTCCTTTTCTTTGTAAATCCTGTACAGTATTTAATATTAAGGATTGCTGTCAAATAATGACACACTATTTTCATGAAATTTTTCATATTTTTAAGTACTGCTCTTCTCACTAGGGTGACTCAAGAGAACTGAAGATCCAGGAGACGTTACAAATGATTTTAAGGCAACAGAGACAGCTGTTTATATAAATCACCTGGAAGCTGAGGAGAGGAAAACAAAATGAAGATGAGGAAAAATAAACCTTTTTGGGTCAAAGTACCAGTGGTTGCCCAGCTCTTCTGGGAATCTACTGTGGTAAAGTAAATGTAAAATAGCACATTAGCAGTGTAGCAGATCCTTATCTTGAAAGCAGCTTGTCTGAGTACAAGGAAGGGCCTTTCTGCCGCGTATGAGTTTAACACTTAAATGGCATTTATTTATTTAACAGGAACTTTTCTTTGAAGAGACGCACCCAACCTCTGCAATGTGGCAAAATAGTAATTTCCTCGGGGTGAGATTATGCAAAACATACATTGCGATTGCATCTCAGGGATGTTTTACAGTCTGGTCTGTGATCCACCGCAATGGTTAAATCCCCAGATAAAGTCCCAAATAAGAGTGTTTGTGGTAAACGAAAGGCAGCCTTGGGGAATGTTCAGCCAGTCTGCCACCCCTCCCCTCCACCTCCAATCGTGATTCCAAGGCCACCACACACACACCCCACCACCCTACTGGATGACTTTAGAGTCGATGAGAGCTGGACGTGCTCTGTTCAAAACTCTCGACTGAGAGTTTGAAGTGTGTGTGAGAGTGTGTGTGTGTCAGCTGGAATGCAAACACAGCCTTGGCAATTAATCCAAATATCCTTGAGAGATCACTGAGATAAGGAAGAATGGACAGGCAAAACAATCCCCTCTTCTACAGGGGAATATAGTTAATGGTGTGTTACAAAAGTGTGAGCAAAGCAGACTTCTCAGGAGCAGCTATACATTTTATGACACTCTGGGCCTTTTTTGTTTTTGAGTGTATGTTTTATTACTCAGGGCATTGACCTTGTTAAGCAATTAGAGTAGCTGGTGTTTCCGTACACCGTGTAAATACACACACAAGCTGCATTCTTCAGCATGCTTCAGTGCCGGTCCACCAGCCGTTTCAGGGTCTCTTTGGTGGTTTGGTGGGAGTGAGTGTCAGGGTGGAGATATCACACATGTCACTGGGGATGTGAAGTGTCACGACCTGCAGTGTAGGAGGAGGAGGAGAGAGGTCACCCTCCATGGACCTCTTATCTGTCTCCCCATCTGTGGCGGGTTTGTGACTGAAGGGGGTAGGAGGAGGAGGGAAAATACTTCACCCCCCCCCACCCATTTCCCACCCAGTGCTGGGAAAAATACTCTCACTCTTGTGGAAGCACTTTAATGACTTCACCCTGTTTATTATGAGCTGGGGAGTTAGTCATGACACCCCCATGTCAACAGGGTATCAGGGGTTGCGGAGCTAAAAGGCAGAAAAATAAAGGGGTTGACAATGGGCGTGGCTTAAAGTTTGGAGCCCGCCCACAGGGATGGGCGATGGGCGTGCCCTCGCCTCGCAGCCCTCGCAGAGCCGGACAGAGCGGTCTCACACCCGTCTCACACCCAGAAGGGATGAGCAAGTCGTGGGCTGCTCCTCTCGGTGCTTGGGAATCTACCTTCTGAGGGCTGAAACTGGTGCTTCCCGCTGGACGTTCACCACCTCACCCGGTCGCGTGTTCATCTTCACGATCCCGCCTGAAAGAACCGAGGACCCCGCCGTCGGTGCTGCTCCTGCGGATGCGGTGCGGCTCGAGCTCCCTTTGAGGGCTTACAGGTAAAAACAAAAGCAAAGAAAGCAAAATAAAATCCATAATCGGTTCCGTGCTCCTCTCTGCTTCTACTCGATTTTGCGTTTGCGGTGCGTCTTATTGTTTCGCGTTGTTGTTTTTACCTCAGGAACAGCAGGGTTTTCATAGCAGGACAGTAAACACAACTACGCGCGGAGTTTGTCTGCATCTCTTATGTAAACATTAAAAAAAAATTTTTTTTTTTTAGGAAATTGTCGATTTTTGTCTTTGTTTCGCTCGATAAATAACTTAATGTCGTTACCAGAAAACGGCGCGGACTCTGCATTCGGCACAGTTTTAACTGTCAGAGTTACGGTAGCACTCTTTCGAGGGGCGACGTTCCCCACTCGTGACACAAACAAGCAAACAAATAAAAACAAACAAACAAACAAACAAACTTGGTGACACTTTTTTTTTTTTTTTTTTTTGCATATTCAACCCCACCGTTGCATTTATGCTCGCAGTTAAATAGTTTCCTCGTCACGTCAGAAGGGGTCCGACTAGATTATTTATTTATTTATTTTTTCCTATTTTGCATGAATTCTGTCAGATTAGGAATATTTTTCGTGCTGCCGCGATGTGTGTGGACTATAAGTGTTAAATAAATGTGGTACGTTTCACTGGAAAAGTACACCGCACGTGACATCAAATACCATGCTGGTCGAACCTGAGCACATCTGGAGCGAAGATGTAACGATTTACTGATCTTATAAAAACACCAGCTTCAGTTTTAAACATATATTCAATTTTTAGGATTTGTTATGTATTAAATGTATTAAACTTGCTAGGATTTGCTCGTTCGGTGTGGTAAAGGTCCATCAAATTTACCATGCTCTTGGTGTTTGGGCGTCAATTGCAGATGCTATAATATTTACCCCAACAGCTGTCATGTCATTGAATCAATGCAGACTTCTGTTCAAAAGTGGATCATTTCGCAGGTTACTTAAGTAGTTTGAGTTTGAGAGTCGCTCTTTTGAGAATTAAATCTACTATTAAAGCAGAGAAGAGGTTTGTTGTATGTGCAAAGCCTTGCAGATTACAGAATTATTGTGCATATGTTTCATTTATTTTTCATTTGAGTTTCATTTGCAACACACAAGTTATGTATTTGGCTGTATGTGTCTCCAGGTGAACCTGTCATCTTGAAGGACCACCGAATAGGGGTCAGTGAGCTGTAGCTCGGACCCCCAGGTGGAATAGGATGTTTGAAGTTGTGTCAAGTTGGCCCTTTTTCCAATCATGGCGGCAGAATCGGTGCCACAAGCATCCACTGAAGGGCGCTTGTTATGAATCTTTTGTGTGTGCCGCTATCTCTAGTTTTTAGTAAAGGAATAATTGGAATATGAAGATGCTTTGCTGTCCATATTAACTTTTGATGTTAAATTCTAAGGGAAGGCTTTTCATCCTGCGTTGTTCACTGGAGGTGTTAACATGAGGAAGACCCAACAGCTGTCACAGCAGGTAGCTCCAGTACTGGGATGTTGTGATTTTTACAATTGAATGACATAACCCAGCTATCCCCTATTTGTAAAGAATGACCGGACAAGGTTTTAAGCAAAGCATTCCGGGGGTGATTTCCGAGTGAGTGGGTTTCATAAACGCGATCGCACGTTTGCGCAGGGCTTTGGCCTTTGCCCTCGGATAAAATTCGGCTGATCGCCACACTTGTTCGCCAGAGTTGAGTTCCCGGCCAAATCAGGTTTCAATTAGGGAGCCACTTGTGCGTGAAAGTGCACGACAGGCCAGGAGTCTTTAACTGTGCAAATCATGTAAGTTGAGAGGCTGCGGACTGCAGTGGGCTTGTGAAAATATGTCGTAAGCCCCCAGGACCCAGATCTGTCACAGTGGGAGTGAAATGATTTGGATGATGCTGGAAGTTGGAGAGAAAGTGAAGTACTGCCCATGTTATTGGAGTGTTTTTAAGTGACTTCTAACTACCTTATTTTAGTGGGATTAATCTGATAACTTTGTGACTGGAATGTGGAGTTAGAGGGGTGTTTTGGAGAAGGAAGGAAAGAACTTCTGGTTTATGCAATTGTGTGAAACTGTTTTTTTTATTTAGTCCATTAGCAGGTTCGAAACGTGTCTTCCTGTGCCCGGCAAGGATCTTTTTTAAATGGCGCCCTTTCAACTGTGTTTTGGATTTTGTGTTTCTTTTATGAGCTCCTTTGCCTGGGAGTTGCTGCTTCTGAGAAGTGCGTGTGAGAAGAAGTTTTCCTTTGTTCCCCATTTTAGCGATTAGTGTTCATTTTGCGGCACAATAAAAAAAAAAAAAAAAAGATTGGGTAGAACAGCTGCTGTCTGGGAATGACTAAATCCCAGGACTGAATAGCTGTATCTTGCCTTCGCTTAACAATTTACTGACCTTAATGGCAGTAGAGTGGAGTTTAGTTGCTTTGTCACGTTGGATCCATTTTCTGCGTTGCTGGAAACAAATGGCCATTCAAAGACGAGAATGTGGGATTTGTTTGAATGAGGAAAGGCTTCTTGAAGCTGGGTGTTTCCGTAATCCTGCCAAAGTGGAGGACGGTATACAGTGCCTTGCGCTTGGTGCCTCACTTCTGTGCCAAGAAATTTTTGTGCTTCTTCAGCATATTAAAAGACAGGGATAAATATGTTCTGCACATTTTCAAGCTCTACTTAACCTTGCTGGTTCTTGACCTTGGCCAGCAAAAACCTGAATGCGGGAATAGCTCGGTTTCCATTAAATTCAGACTCAAGGTGACCCACCGTGTGTGCACTAGCTAAGTGCTATTGTGTGATCCTCGGCAAGGTGGGAACCTTGGGTTCCAACATTGTCTCTTGGCCTCAGTGCTGCCTGCATTTTGAGTTAAAGCATTTATTGATCACATCTGTTTCCCCACAACTCAACACTATGAACTCCAGTGTAAACAACAATGGGGGGTTTTCAGTGGAGAACAACAATGTGTGTACTTTTTCTTAGAAGTGATTCAAATGCAGAATTTCCCTCCTCCCTCTTTCTGGGCTTGCAGTAAAAATAAAATGTTGCATTCGGGGCCCCAAGGCCAATTATACATCCTCCTTTTCTCTAGTGCTTGTATCTTATTATTCAATGGCTCATCAATCCTTTTTTTCTGGAATCCTGTGGATAGGCAGCTGTGGAGCCCCTTTGCCATCCCCTGTTCAGGTGTATTCATTTTTGCTGCTTTAACCTCATCATTATTAAAGTACCAAAGCAGGTGAACTGAAGTTGTTATCCCCCATTTCAGAGGGGGGACGGGAACTGCTTTTCCCAGCAACATTAATGTTCAATAATAAGATGGCAAGTGGAACGGTCAGGGGGCCAAAGTGAGATGTGTTCCCATTTTCATGGCCCTGATTGACTCAGGTAGCTTCCCCCACCTACACCTCCTGCCCATATTGATGAGTTTAGTGAGATGGGGAGAAAAGCGAGGCCAGGTCATTACTCAACTCCCAGCCCAATGTATTCTGTGTCTTCACGCCTCACAGACGACCCGTAGAGATCCAGGAACTAAATGGAATATCTATGAACCTTATGAGAAAATTGCTTTTTTCGATCTCTTTAGGACCCTTCTTCTAACGTGCTTGAGTTAGGGTTTGTTTTGCTGGTAATGAGCAGAGTTTTCTTCTTGGTATCTCAGGAACATTTTGGCAAAATGAAAAATGTTTCAGCTGCCAAATTTAATTCAGGCCGAATGGCACACATGTGTTACTGGACCGCAGAACTGATGAGAAATGCTCCAGCAACCTTCCAGGTAAACAATCCAGCCTCTTGACTATAGGGCACAGTTGATTGATGTGATGTCCCTGTATTCACTGTAACAAAATAAAACTGACAGTGCTGAAAACTGGACACACCTGGAATGATTAACTGACAGTAATTGACAACATTTTCATACCAGCAAGATCCAGTAGACCTTAAAACATGTTTGAAGGTGTAAGAAATGGCACACTGTCAGGACTTACAGCAATCTGAACATCTGGTCTTCTTTCTTGTTTTCTGAATGCCATTGGTGTATTTGGGCAGCGGTAGTACACTTGACAAGATGAACGGTCTCCTCGTGATCATTCAGTGAACAGAAGAGGCAGAGTGCTTTCTGACTTTTTGGAAAATAATCGGGAGGCAACTAAAAGACAATCAGCTAAAAAAATTTCTTATGGACTGAAAACAGCTTTCAGGATTGCTTGGAATGCACCTCTCTTGCCATCGCTCGTCAGTCAAGATGAACTCAAGAAAGACACATGGGGGAGTGTGGACAATGAGGAAATCCTTTTAGCTGGACAGCAAGGAAGTTCTAGTGCTGAAGTAGGTACCTTTCTCCTTTATCACAAGGAAGCAGACCCATTGTTATGACTGGCCAAGGAGTCTTTCTGCTTATCTTGCACTTTTGCAGTTTCCTTCAACAGTGGACACGCTTAGCAGGCAGTAAAGTAAATTGCAAGGTGTTTTGGAACAGTGACATGGTGTACGTGGGAAAACCGTGCCATACGTTTTCCTACAATTCCACCTCCCTCCACCTCCTGCTTCTCGTTTTTTTCCCCAAGCGCACTGTGCCCCTCATCCCCCCAGTGGAACTGATGAAGAGGAGCCAGAGGCCTTAGCAAACTCAACATTGGATAAATCTCTTTAATAACAGTGGGAACCTTTATCCACCCCTATCTATTGCTATGCATCCCTAGGTGTTAGTTAAGACTCTGAAAGCTACTTAAAAGGAACGGGCTGGTGCGGGCAGTGGCTGATTGATGCGCAGGCAGAGAGATCTGGGCACGGCTAGATTACCTGAATGTGTTGGAACGGCAATGGGGAGGTGGGGGTGGGTCAAAGCCTAAATCCCTGCTCTATGATTAAGTAGATTAGCTGCATTTTCTTGGTGAGAGAGGTTGTGTACAGGTCCCCAAGCTGATGCATCGAAGAGATCATTCCAAACTACCAGTCTGCAGTAATGGAGTGACAGTCCTCAACCCTGCTGCAGGCAGTCTATTGTGCATGCCGGGCTCCGTTAAAGGTAAACTCTGAACTAGAATTCAGCTCAGTCAAATCTACCCAGTTTACTACCTTTGGATTGACTTAACTCTGCTGCACACTTTAACATGTTTAGTGATTGCCATAGTGGTCCATACAGTGAAACCTGAACTTGTTGCCGTAGGGTCATTAGGTCATATCCCCGGTGGGATTCTGCTGTTAAATTCATGCACAAAATATTTTGCTGGCTTGCTAAAATGTCCCGTTGCGCAAAGCGGTGCACTTTCAGACGCACAAGTCATTTAAACCTTGCGCTATTTCAAATGTAATATAACTCAAAGAGTGTGGCTTTTAATTATATCCCAGAACTCCTGGTCCATCTGTAGTTCTTCTCATTAGTCCTTAACACATACAGTCTCCTATGGATTCCTCAATTATTCAAAGTACATTAATTTGACAACAGAGAGGTTTAGTTTGGACCTTTTGCAGTGAATCTTAATGTCATTTATGGTGTTAATATCAGAAAATGTGAAGCCGTGCAGTAAAGTTGAGCTTGGATGTTGTTGCAGCTGAGCTACAGCAATCTGGAAAAAGCCCAGCGCTGAGGATGTTCTCAGTAGTAAAGTTAATGCTGGGTAATTGTGCTTAAGAAAATGCACCGAAATGCAACTTATCTAACTTTCTCGACAAGGATTTAGCTTCTCTCTGTGTGTGAATGCTATTATCACCGTGTAAAAAAACTGCTGTGCCAATTTAAAAGTCAATTTAAGACTACATGCCCTGCAGTGCCTCCTTATCTGTTATTTCCCTCGACTGATACGGCCGCTTTTAGAAAGTACATTCAGACTTAACTACAGGCAAGACACTGATTTTGCTGATATCCTGTAATTGGGAGATGGCGCTCGCCCACAACTGGAGCTCAAAATGGGGAATTCATCTGAGCGAAGATTCGGCGCAGGGGTTTAATTGGCTGCCCCAGAGCTTCACAGAGGGGCCACAAAAGACTGTTTTCCTGTGCCTCTTTTCATTCCCTGGGCAGGGAGGAGGGTAAATGGTATGCTGGCTATGTCCTTGAGCTGGCTTTGCCCCCTTCGCGCAGAGGCCTCTTGTCTCGTCACTCAGCTTGTGCGTGGACAGCGGCAGATGGGCTCGGATGTCCCCGGTGGCGGGCCGGTGCTGATCCGATCCGGGACTTGCTCTCGCCGTCGCACCGTGTCCCACGGGACTGCCGTACTCATCTTTCCGGCCCGAATGAGGGGGTGGGATTGGGGAGGTTTGGCTTAGTGAAATGGCACCCCGCTAACCTAGAATTAGCCCCCCTCCTTCTTACTATTTGCTCTAGAGTCTGTCACAAAGACTGCAACTTGTCTCCACTGCACTGCCACCCGTTCAGCTTCAGGTTTTGAGAGGAGGCAGCCACGGCGCACAAACCTCTCTTTGTTTGCTGGGAGAACGGCATTTCTGCCTGTATATATTATTATTTATTACTGGTCTTCTCAGTTTGCTACTCCTCTCTGGGTAGGAAGTGTTCTTCTCAGGTTCAAAGCCTCCTTCTGTTTTGCCAGCCCTGCATCACTGCCAAAACTGCCTTTGTAATTGTATCCCTAGCCGACTTTTTTTTACTTAGATGGCTGTAAATTTGTGACAACCAATTGGAAACAAGGGGCAGTAGGTAGCATAGTGGTTAGGAGTACTGCCTTTGGACTCAGAAGGTCCAGGTTTGAATGTCACCTCCTGCTTATGCCTTTGAGCAAGGTACTTACTCTGATTTGCTCCAATAAAAAATTACCCAGCTGAATAAATGGGTAAATAATTGTAAGTAACTTTGGGGAAAATCATTAGTTAAAAGACTAAATGTGTATACAGTGAAGTGTTAAGGTGTGCCTGACGTCCACTGTGAATGCTGAAACAGCTCGATCGAGGAATGACATTGCAGGTGATGCACCAGCAAGCTGTGGGAAGGATGATTTTTTTCCTCAAGCCCCTCCTTCTAGAACAGTGACCACTGAATACCCAAATCACACGCGTAACTGTGTACACGGGGGCAGATTTCATTTATGCAAGGAAGTGGCCAGTCTGCCAGTTTGTGGATCATTCATACCTCTTGCGTGCCCTGCTTTCAGTTGCATACAATGCGCTGCTATTTTGATGGGTCTGCGTCAGTGAAGTCAAACCAATTAAACAACCATCAATCAAAACAAACACAAAATGTGTTTGGTGTCAGATCTGGATTCTTGCTCATGAATTAAAGCCCTGCTATAGTTTGACATTTTCAACAATAGTCCGAATTTATTGCCAAAAGCTTGCTGCTAAGAATTATAGGTGCAACGATGAGAATGGAAACAGCAGGGGTCACTTTTCTGACCCGTTTAATTCAAACAGCAGTTTAATTACAGATTTTCTTCATAATGTCAGAAATGAACAAAGCGCAACCTGCTGTTAAATCCTCATACAGTTATTACTGTCGCTGTGCCCTTGCCACATTTTTCAGAAAACAAAAATGAATGAAACCCAAGATCTTTGTACCGTTTTTTTTCCCCCCCTCATGAAAACGTGACAGCAAGTTGCAGTTGTAGCTAAACATACAGTATCAACATTTTTCTGACCGTGTTCAGCTGTTAAAACTACTTGACTGTTCTTCAGCAATACTTCGATATTTGTTTGCTTTCGGAAAGACGGACAGTAAGCGGGAATTTCCAGAAAGTGCGGTTCAGTTGCTAAAATGGTTGCCGTGCGATAGATTTTGTAAGACGTAAGTGGGCCGCCGCATCTTGTAGTAGATGTTGAGCGTCCCCTTCGTTTGGCAAATTTATGCGCAAATATTTAAATAACATGCAAATTCAGCTGTAAATATGCCCTGGCCCTGCTCTGGCCTCTTAACACTTGCTCTGAATTTAATCACACCCTTATCAAAGCCAATTACAGTGGCCGCGTAAGCACCACCAAACTACAGCACAAAGAAGCAGGCGCCACGCTGTCACAGGGGGCCGTGGAGTTCCTCATTACTTTGTGAATATAGTTGGCTTTCCTTTTTAGTACTAGTGTAAAAACTGTGAGATGCTGGCTTTGTCTCAAGAGCGAGTCGCTTTTAACTTTTAAGGGGCTTGGCTGCCGTCATCCAGTCTTTTTCCCCCATACTACCTTGTCTCCTGTCCAAAGCCACCACCAGGGCTTGTGTGGGCCGCAGTTCCTCCGGTGCCGCCCTGAAGGTAATAATCGCACGCTCTCTCCCTTGGTGCTTTTCATCAGCGGTCCATTAGAGACGCCAACTCCCCGCCTGGCTCTCCAGCATCAGACGGATGCCTGGGGACTGATCAACGGCTCATTAAGAGCTTCACCTGTGGGCCGCTTTAATGATTTCTCCCCAACCAGGATCTCTGGAGAAATGTGCCAGGCCAGGCTCATAAACGCAGGCGGACATAGTGTAAGCTCCATGTCAAGTTTGAGAGGGCCCGTTACGGAGCGAGTGACTTGAGGCCTCCAGTCTTTTTACATTTCCCATTCCAGTATTGATGGAGGACGCCAAGCTATGTTGCGGGGGGTTCAGTGCTTCGGCCGAGGGCGATAATGGAGGTCTGGACTTTTTTTTTTTTTTTTTTGGGAACTGCCATTTATTTATCAGTTTTTTTTTGTGAAGCCACAGCAGCTTCTGTAAGCCAGGTTCTTCATTCCATCTCTAACACCGAGCTTGATTTACACAGACCACCTTTTATGTGCTGTTCAACCATCTGCAAACCTACATTCAAGATACCATCTCACTACGTACAGAACAATACATGTACCATATTAACTGCTACAAATGTACTCTTCTTATGTAACTGTGCTAGACCTCACACATTACCTACATATTATCCTTATTTAAGAATTATATCCTTGTTTCCCCCAGTTCTCTCTGGTGTTTAGGGACCTTCAAATCTGATGATAATAAGAAAATCCTGTTCAGGGCTAACAGACAAACCACACAGTGCTCTTTCTTACTTCAGGATGTTGCTCACATCCTGTTTTTTGCTCTGGAAAGAGGCTAGTTCATCCGCTTTACCTTTTTAGACCTTCCTTAGAGGATGCGATGTCAGACTACTAAATTGATAGTTTAACTTAGATTAATTTTTCTTGGTACGGGACCCTTATTTTTACTTTTTCAAGGGAGAAGCGATTAGGAGGCAGGTCCAAAAGAGTACCTCTTGACTATTTCATGTAACATCATAAAATTTTCAACTTGCAGCCACTTAAATGCCAGTGGTTTTCTGGCAGCTTTGTGGATCACTGCACTAAAACCGTCTCATGGTCTCTGAAAGTCCTGGGCTGTTTCCTGGCCGTTCTGCTCGGCTGAGTAATGAACACGCTTGCGGCCAACTGCTGATAATGGGGCTGAAGCCTGCCAAGCATAGGGGCAAAGGCTGCAACGGCTTTCTGCAGGAAGTCGGCACGATCAGGTTTGGCGAGTCCCATCTATCAAGATATTATCGGCATGTCCCATTGTTAAGCAGACAGAAATGTTGTTGATTTTTGAGAGGGTGCAGGTGTGCAGCATTTCCCATGTACTTGTGTGTTGGGATCCCCTCCTGGACCCCCCAGGTTGTCTGTCACAGGTGTGATTCCCAGCTTTGCATTCCTCACAGAGGGTGAAAGCTGGAGAAACGATTGCTCTGTTGACCATGAGGCACACGGCTCTGCTTTGACACGCTGGAATGATGATCTGCAGATTAAATCATCTGCCCTTTGTGGTCCTCTTATTCTGACATGTTGGAAGTGAATCACTTTCCATATAAACCACAGCAAATACGATGACATAACTTTCAAAAAGGCACGATGATGGCTTGATCCTGAGTATCTTCTTGGTCACAAGTCCAGCACCATGACTGCCCTGCAAGCTGCTGCAGGAGAAATCTGGAGGGCAACTGTGGAAACCTGTTCCATATGAGGACAATCAATCTTAGTGCAGCTCATTAAACCACAATGTGTCCTTGTGTCCAGGTCAAGGTGCAACCCTGTACCATCCCATATCATTACTCAAGCATTACTAGATGAAATGGGTCATTAAACCGCAAAATGTGATCTTCTCATTGGAGTTGCTACCTTCAGAATTTGCTGCTTATTAATTTGGTGGCTATAGTCAGAATGAACTGTTTCTCTGGGGCACCGTGATGCTATAATGAAATTAATTTTCTTTCTGTTCTTGATCGGGAACTGTTGACCGATGTCTTTCCTGTGCTGTCTTCAATAAAGGGACTACCAGTGCATTAGAGCTGAAGGAGTCCCATCACATGCAGATGCGGTTTAAGCGGAAGAAGCCATAAATCAAGCATACACTTTGGGTGTGTGTTAGGTGGTAAGTTAGAAACTAGTGACGCTGGATGTGGTCCCGGCGATTAGTCACCTGCCCCTGTGCCAGCAAGCTGCAGCAGCAGCACAGGTTCCACCTAATCAAAGACACCTGTTTGTGAATGTACAGCCCCAGGGGCAGAAAGTACAAAGACGAACCTGGTAGGGGTATCACAGCTGTTCCTCTGAGGAGAAGCAGACAGAATCTGACTGATTTTCTTCCTAATAAAGTCAGAAATGAGTCAGGAATGTCCTTGTTGGGGGTCTCTGTACTGACCTGGCACATAGCAGCAACGAACTAAAGCAATCAAAGACATCCTTGGGTCTCCAGTCTCAGTCGCTCACATCAGACTGTTCTTAGCTGTTGGGTTGCATTGTGTTTTCACCAGCTGGGGACTGGCTTGCACTGGGATGACTAGGCCGGTACTGTAATTGTGTGAGTATCACGCTGACAGGAGAACTGATGTCTCCTCGCAAGTACAAGTACACATGCAGATGCACCAGTGATCTGCTTATGTGCATACAGCTGCGAAAGTGATTAGCTTTAAAGGGAGATTGATCTTAAAAAGTAATGTCTCTCACTCATGTTGACTGTATCACAGAACGAGAATGATGATAATGAGAAAATCAATGCTCTGAATGTGGATGAGATGTGTTGTGGGAGCCAGGGAGCTCTAATTTCAATTAAATAAAAGGCAGACGCCCACCCTCAAGCTCCACAGAAGCGATCAACAGCCCCCCACCCCAAGTCTCACACACACACACACACACACACACACACACACACACACACACACACACACACACACACACACACACACACACCACACAAAAAAAACAGAGCTGTCTTCACCCCTTGTGCTATCACAGCCTGGATGCTTTGTCAAGTTAAAACTCCTGCTGTACAGGCCTTATTTACCCACAAGGCCTTGTAACAAGAGCATGGTTTCTATGGCAGCCATGAGGCTGACCCTTGTGCTGGTGTTGCTTTTGAGAAATGCCTGAGAATAGATGTCTGAAAATGAACTCAAAAGGAAAACTGTGAAATAAAAGGCTCACTTTGTTTTAATTCATGCTCCTTAGTTCATTTTAGTTTCAATGCCTTGACTATTCCCTCTGCGTTTCTCATGTTTTGTCATTTGAAGCTTTTGGATAATGCTTACTGTCAGTTGCCTACAGTGTATTTTGAGATAAAATGTTATTTTTCTTCTCTATTTGCTAGTCTCCTTGTGAGTGCATCTGGATTTTGTGAATCCCTCTTTATTCCCGATCTTTGAATAGAGATCAGCCCTTTTGTATTGCTGGCACCGTGTGCCATGATTTACAGTACCTCTCTTGATACCATGGCTATTTAGTTAACCGAATGAGCTTTGGTGACAGAATCACAGCACAATGCTACTGATGTTAATCCTTTAAATCAGTTTTAACTGCAACTCTCGCAAGGCACAAACATTCATTAAACCCACATAAATCAGAGCAGGGTGTGTGGCATCGGTGCAGAAATCCGGATTTTCCTGCCTCCAGAGGACCTAAAAGTTAGTTATCCAAAAACAGAACCAGATGGTGTGCGCCGCTGCAGCGAATGAAATTAGTTACGTTACAGTGGGCCCGCGAGATCACACTTTCCCTGTGTGGTCCCGCGTTGGCTCGCGCGAACGGTACATCGGGTCGCTCAATTACCACTTTGCTGCTGCTGCTGCACGCGGCCTGCAGTGCGCACGGTTCACAGCCTCTTTAATCGCACGCGGCTCGTGCATTACGTTGCGTTTCATCATCAGGTCATGCTTAGTTAGTCGCTATACTGAGCGGTCAGCAGCAGATTCCATTTAATATTAAAGAAAATGATTCACCGCTCCAGGCTGAGTTGCGTTTCTCTCCCTTTAACAAAAGTTGAGGAGTCAATTCTATTGATTTGGACAAAGAGTACAAAGATTGCTTAGAGCAGCAATTGAACTTCCCTCAAACTGAGCACGAAATGTTGGTTCGTGATTCGCATTGAAATGGCTCAGCAATGTCTCCTGGCCAGGTGGAACTATCTCCCAGCGGGGGGCATTGATTTCAGCAAAGCAGGATGGGAGAGTTTGCAGTATCTGAGTTTCAGAGCTGACCAATTGCCAACATGCTGGCCCCATTAATGGGAGATCTGCCTTCTTTAGGTTCGTGCTCTTTGACACCGAAAGGGCGTGTCTGCAGTCCCGCGAGCGCAAGCCATTAGTCGGTTTGTTTGTCTTTGCAAGGAGCAGAGCTAATATCTCCAGTCACTTCTAACCGCAAGCTCGCGGTGGAAACCCATTGACTTGTGCTCCTTCGGAAACCTCAGTTTGGACACCATCCAACATGGCTCATGTTACATCTTTCCGTTGCCCCCACACTTCCCAATAAATTACTGTGATGCAATAAGGTAAAGTCTCTTTCCCACCGTTCGAGGCCCTATGAGACAGGCTCTGGGGTGAAAGTGCCAGTTAACCCCTACTCCATTATCAAAACAGTCCCACTAGTGGTTGTCCATCATATCGTTCGAGCGACTCGGCTCCAGGCTTGTGACAGCAGTGGACGCTCTTTTTAATTGATTTAGACATTATTGTTAATGTTCTGCTTTTGGAAGCTGAAGGTTAAGGTTCTTACCATCAGAGTGGGTTTGTTCATATCTGTTTCATGCGCTTTGTCATTACATTTGACAGTTATTTGATTGCTCTTCATAACATGTGTTATTAATTTCTCTTGACGCGTTTGTTCGTACAGCGAAGTTGTAAGGCGTTGCTGTGTTTTTAAGTGGCGGCTGTCCAGAAAGTGGACAACTCTTGTTCTGCCTGGAGTCTCCTTCCCCTTCATCCTGACCCATCTCTTGAAGCATATGGTGAGTTCCCAAGGAACAATCTTGACCTTTGTTTTGAAAGGCTTCTGTTAAGTAAGAACCCACAGAAACAAGAAGCTGGAAGGGAATTTTTTTTCTGCTGTGTTGCCCAGATGTGGGGGCTCTGAATGTGGACTTGTCCTTATGTTGTCCTTATGTTGTACTTTTTGTTGCTCAAAATCTCCTTGGTTCAGAGCTGTTGTCCTTCTTTATTCTTCTTGTTTTTTGCTCTTTCTTCTGTAGAATTTCTTCAGTCCCAAAATGGAATGTTGCAGGAACATGCTGTTTAAGATGCACAGTGGACAGTCTGATTTAAATGAAGCATTGAATGTTATTCTTCACCACTGAGATGTACAAACTCACCAGGTAGTCAGAGATCATGGGTCAGCCTAGGCCAGACATTCTTGCGTGGTTTCTCCATACAAACCATCGAAACTCTTTCCACAAAGTATGGCGACTGCTTTGAAGGCCACTGTAGGGCAGGATGTGCTTTACTTTCAGGCACATGTGCAGTTTTATGAAGCAGCCCTGCTAAGGGGTCAGTGGGGAAGTACATCATCCACAGGTCTCCCGACGCCCTTAACTGACCAGTGAGGCATTGACCTGTGACCCTTGGACACACCTGTGTGATCCCTGGCGATGTTCAAAGACCATCTGCTCTAATGGAGCATCCAATCTGGGAAGGAGCCTCTGACTTTGCTCCCATAGCGAACATGAAATTTGAAGGCAAATGTGCACTCGATTATCGTTTTTTGGGAATGTCTCAGTTTTTTTTTCCTTGTGGAGTAAAGAAGTTTTCTTAGCAAGCTCCACCCAAACAGTCCACGGTACGTGGTCTGCAAAGGGTCGATAAAATGTTTTGCTTTCCTTCCCCATCTGTGGATTTTTTTTTCAACTTTTCCCCACTCTAAGATTGGAAATGCTTGTTCAGCTACAGTGTGCTGCTGAGCGGGTTGGTGAGGAAGGAGTTTTGTAGGCGGGAAGGTATGTAGGAGCAACCATGGACAATGAGAACCAGACACAGACACCCCTGCATTCACCCCCACAACCTCATGTTGTGAAAGCTTGAGCAACAGAGTGGCCAACTCAGTTTATTAGCGATCTCCACATCCTGTCATCCACTGCACAGCAATAAAAAAAAATGATCTTGTGGGACAACAGGCAAACTCGGTCAGCACAATACAGGTGACTGGAGTTCTGCAAAGAATGTCATACAAAAGCCAGGTGTCCCGTGAAATCCCAATCATGCAGTAGTGTAGTTGCTCTAAATTTGTTGTTTAGGAGGGCTCTCAGTGAAAGAGCACGAGCATGAAGGTCACTTTCTGGGCTTAATAGAGGAAGCAGAGCGCAGATGGCCACTAAGGAGCCCCTAGCTCTTCCTCTGAGCTTTGTGAGTTGCCTTGAAACGTTTACTGCCATGTTTTGTCGGTCTGGTACAGTGAAGGTTAGGGGAAGTGGGGAGAGGGGGCTCCATGAGGGGATTGGTGTGCCCAGCTATAGTAGCCGGAAGCAGAAACGGAACCTGTCCAGTGGAATGGGGTGATAAGGGCAAAATATAACATAAACAGATGACAACAATTAAATGGATGATAAAAAGAAGATAAATTATTCTGGATAAAATGCTGTCCTAAAATGTCCAAAACTTGAGCATGCATTTAAAGATGCTACCATGTAAAGTTATCAGAGTCTGTGGAAGTAAAACAGTGTACCTTTTGATAAATCAATGTACCGTATTTGGAAACAGCACATGAAGTTGAGTTGGACAACAGGTGCAGGGATGGCATAACCACTCACACTGTTTTACCCGCAAGCAAGATCTTTATCTTGCTGTAATAAAAATTAACTAGTTGTGTAAAGGGGCAAATAACTGTAAGTAGACCAGTACACAACCGTATGCTCGAGAAAAGTGTCAGCTGAGTGCACTGAGTGATACTGCCGTTTGTTGCCAATTTAATACCAAAGGGAATACATCTGCCAAAACAGCATCCTTTGCCACTAAAGTGTTTCATTTTTTTCTGGCATATTCTTCCTTATTGTTGTCAGTGTGTATTTTCTCCAAGTTACGATAGCAAATTTGCTTGAATGACTTGTAGTTACAGCAACACTTGAGACGCTCTTTACTGTGGAAGGCTGTGGTTGGCTGCTACCCTTAGATTTTAGAACAAATATGCATAACCAGAAAATCTTCTGAAGTCTCAGCTGGATATGGTTTTAGGACAGCTGGAACGTGGAACAATTAGTAACTACTGAAAAAGCTTCTGTATATGCTAAGTTGGAAAACCATCTGTAATGTCAGTAAATTTTCAGTTAACCACCCAGTTCTACCTGCTAGACAAAACATATTTCTGATCAAGTTTGACAGTATTGTGACAATAGATTAACACCTAAAAAATTTGACGCAGCATGACCCTGGGCAGTTTGCTGCTGTAGCACCAGTGTTTACTTTTCCCTACTGAAATGAGGGCCAGATGTGAGGTTTATGTGTACTTAAGAGACCCATTTGACTGCCGTGATGCGAACACCGAGAGCTCTTAGGTCTCAGAGGATATTCCCGTGGTACTGGTAGTGGACCTGCAATTGGACATGGTTGTGTATTATGTGGGAAGGGCTGGGGGCTGCAAGACTATTTCCAGTGACACCCTGCAGGAATAAATCACAAATTCTGCAGCCTCTGGAAACTTCAGTGCTCTTGCCTCGGTGAGAGATAAAAATAAAATTGTCTCTGTTCATGGCGAAACATAAAGCTGCATCTTGAGGAGAGAGTTCTACTTAGAGTGATGCTCGCACTGCAGTCTGTTTGACTCATGCTGGCTCTTTGTGTTGCTTCTGTTCTACACGTGAGTGAAATTCAGCATGTTTACAGCATAAACTCTGCAGGGCCAACTGTGTATCCAAAAATATCCTGAAATAAAAAAATACAGCTATGGATTGCTTTAAGTTAAATAAGGAACGATTAAGAAGATGCAGGTTAAATACAACTTTGAGATGAAATCACAGCCATAGGAGATCTGTTTATACAGAGCGATGAGTACAGCAGCAGAGGTGGACACCTGGTGTGAGACAAATGCAGAGATGAAGAGGGGCATGGATGTATTATATCTCCATAGAGTATTACAGCCAGTCCCCTGGATAGAGCAGAGTAAGAGGGCTTTCTATACCTCCCTTCCACACCTCCTTCACAGAAAGTGGTGGTGACTCCCCTGAGATATTCATTGCACTTTTCACAGCACTACTCAAAAACTGTCCACGTGATGTGTTGTGTATGGGCGAGAGGACGCCGTGCTGCTTGGATGTTTTATAAAGGGTGCAGAATTAGCAAATGGTGAAAAATACATATTTGCTCAAATAATTCACACAGTTGTATTATCTTAAGTGGACCACTGTTCCTGGAGTTGGAAAATCACTGGCATTCAAGTGTCAGTACTTACCTCTCTGCCTTTCTGTCTCTAGCCCTGTCCTCCCTTTCTGTGTGTGTGTGTGTGTGTGTGTGTGTGTGTGTGTGTGTGTGTGTGTACGGCACATTTGTGTGTGCCTTAGGGCAATGCCTGTGGCCGTGGAGGTGAGTGGTGGATGACTGACTGCCATATATGAGTGTGCAGGGACCAGAAAAATCGATAAATCACTGTAGAGGAAGCAGGGCGACATAAATGCACAGGTGACTTCAGTGACACTGGGCTGAGTGAGAGGTGTGATGAGGACCTTGACTGAAACTCCTTTGCAATAATCTGCAGCTGTTATCAAATACATGCAATTAATTGGCCTGAAATAATCAACTTGCAAACAGACAAATGTGGAGAACCCACATTTCTCCAGGGATGCGCTGTATACCTGCCCGTAGGTGATCGATCCAGATACCTGCAGACAGTCAGGCCATTATAATCAACCCCCTACACCTGCAATCAATCAGGCCAAATAATCAACACATCGCCACAAACAAAGCCCAGTGTGCTCGGAGGCAAATGCTTCCAAGCTCTTACTGTTTTCCGGAGTACTGAATGAATGGATGGCCGCAGGGAACGTGATCGTAGAAACGACATTTCTCCATACCTCAGATCAGAGGACAATGTGCTGGAGTTATGGAAGATAAACAGAGCAGCAGAGGAAGGGAGCATGATTAGTGTACCAGGGTGCTACAGATTACACAGCAAGGCCTAGAGCTCCTCTTAGGCCGGCCTGCCGGGGAGGACGAGGCGACTGAGGCCGTGAACGCTGTGATTCGGTGCTAGCCTCAGGGCATGAGCAGACTGGTGGGAGATGCAGCTCTGCCCTTCGCTCTGAAAGCTTTGTGATGAACCATCTGTCTGAGCGAGGGAAGGCAGGTTCTTGGCCTGTTGTTGTAACCTCCCACAGAAGTAGAGCTCGCCTAATTGTGTCCCCAGGGCCTCATCGGTCTCTGTGTCTCCCGCTCCTCGGAGGCCTTGGCCTTTCTCTCCTGGCCATGCCTTTAATTGACTCGTTTTAAGGCCTGCTTCAATGCGCCTATGAATCATAGCAAGCACCTGCATTTTTCTGAAAGGGAGATGTGTATTTGTTTGGGTGTCATTTTATGTGAGCATTTTGAAGTTCCACTGATGTTCTATACCTTTAGCACTCACTATCACTCAGGCTGCTCCCTCTTTTAATGCTCTATGCTGTTCCCAGTCACACTAGCTGCAGGGAGAGACCCTCCTGGGCCCTTTTCTCGTCACAGACAAGGCCAGGCCTGTGTTCCTCAATCATAGCCACTTTGAACAAAAGTAATCAAAGCGAGAGCTCCGTGTTGTCAGCCAGTAGGGGCATTTCTATTGATTTTTTTTTTTTTTTCCTGCTGCAAAGATTCAACATGTGTTTCAAACCAGGGGCCTCAAACTTAAGTAAAATACAGTTTGCCTTATAACTCTAGAAGGAGTAATTTTGGAATAGGGTGTGGGAATCTGAGATTTTTGTATATTACCACAGTGTTTTCATTTACCTGTCTTATTACCCACAGTGCTAGTTTCGGATGGGAGTCACTGAAATCCTCACTCCATCAGGATTTGTGGGTCAGGGCTCTGGAGGATGGGATGGTCAGCTTGTGCTCCTAAACCCAGCATGGGCACTGGCAGAACCTGTGCCAACTTTCTTGAATAACTACAATTTTTTGCTTTGGGCAGTTTTTACAGATCCTGCTCTCCTTTCGGCGTGAGAAGCAGAATGAATCCAGCTTTGCTCAACCTTGGCTTTGTTACACATTCTGACTCTTTTCCATAAATTGCTGTAAGACCTGGGCAGGACCGCTGCTCCGTTCCTCCCGTCTTTTGATAGACTGCAGGACTGCATTTGTAAAGAATCGTTGTCCAAGTTATGCGATGTGGTAACGCCTGCTAGACAAGAGTGCGTAGGCAGACAGGGGAGAGCAGTTGCTATGACAAAAGGGCCAGTTTATGGTTCCCATCAAGTCCAGGGGCCCCCTTTTTACACACATTGGCTAAGACATCCAGCCCTGGTGTATTTTGAGTTCATAAAACAGTCTGCCTTATGTCTTAGATCTCAGTGATATGTTTGCCAAGCAGTCATGAAAATATTGCTGGTATCCAGTGTTGGGAGAGACTGGCCAAGGAATGGTCAAGACTGCCCCACTGGACACAATCCTATAATTACCTCTAGATGAAGGTCTTCCAACTGGGGCAGGGTGTATCTCTTCAGGTTTCTCCCTGAAAATGACTCTGAATCCTGGCCATGAGACCTGGGGATGTTGCCTCAACAAAGACACTGAACAGATTTATTTAGTAGATGGGGATCTGTTCTTTTCCTTGTGTAATTCACATACAACAGAAACTCTGCTGTTTCAGCTGAAATTTCTTGATCAAATTTCATCTGAAATCTTATAAAGAAATTTAAACTTTAGAAATGTAATCAAACTTATTTCCTAGTGCTCTTCTCATACGTAGGATTCTGCTCCAAATTCCTCCTTTGTTTGTTTAACTTCATCACTCTGATAGTTGACATGTTTAAAATATATACTGCAGCTATGTAGTTTGGAAATTCCACATTTCAGTGCTGTGTTTTGTAGAGAGTGCATTAGTATAAATATTAGAGATAATTAAGCAGTAATTGGACTAACTGGGTCAGGGAAAAATCAACATGCACTCAGCCTGTTGAGAATTGAGTCCAATTGAAGATTCAGTTCATTACCATGTTTGCTCTAAAGCCAGCAAAGCTACATCAGTGTTAGTTATGATTTATGTAGCATTGGTGAAAGGCCTTGATTTATGTGTCAAGAAAACAATTTACTCAACAAAAGAACAGGATGCAGTGGTGCTCTGCTGTGTTTAACCGTTTTTTGATTTGAACCACAGTGATCTGACCCTGGTGATCTCCAGTGTGGTTCTGTTGGCTGGAGATCATCCTCATTGTTTGGCTCCTTAACCTTCTGCGCAGAGCTCCCTGAACACTCCAGTACCACCCAATGGGATTTTATTGCTGCTTCATTTTCCCCTGTGCCTGTCTCCATGGAAACTGAACAATATTGTCGACCTCGGCAACACACCACGTATTAACACCACTCTCTTAACACAGGTCCTTGGCGCGCCGATGAAGAAAAGCTTTGCGTAGAGCCATTAAAGGTTACTTTGAATTAGCCTGTGGTCGTGAGCAAAGCTGTGCGATTCACAACTTCCTGTGTCAAAGGGCCTCTGCTCTGGTTGTTCCCTTTTGTGGTGATGGCCTGACATGCAAAGATGAAAGGCCTCTGCTCTTTGAAAGGAAGGAGCAATCCAAGATAAAATGCTGTTTTGTATTGTCTTGTTTGAAATATTAACATAACTTTGCAAGCAGATGGAAGCGAACATTAACATCAGTTCTGCATGTTTCTCCGATGTAGATAGACATGGAAAGCTTGCTTGTTTGAAGCTGCCCTTTAAATGAGACCAAAGCGTGTCCTTGCTTTTGCACCTTTTCTTGTAAGCACAAGGTTCCTTCAGCTGAAGAAGAATGAGGAGGAAGCAAGCAAACTTCCTAAGATGAGTTGAAGTTTCACCTTTCCAGACCTGCTGAAATTCACTAGATACATTTGAGGAGCTGCCACTGCACACCATAACAAATTCAAAAGTACCGAATTGTTGTAGCATTTTGTTTGTTATGTTATCTGGCATTTTCGGGAGTCTGTTATGGGTTGAAGGAATGGAGATGAAATGTGCTGCTGGGGTCAGTCCTTGGGCCCACACAAATGCTGTTGTAAATTTTTGGTTTGTGTGGTATGCTGTTGGCTCTGAAATTAGGACTGAATTCTCCAGACATGTTTCCATCCATTTGTCCTTCACCACTATCTATCCCTTTCTCATGAGTAAAGTTTTTATGAGTATGTAAATCTTTCAGTGATCCATGACACAAGAGCAGTTTCTTTGCCTCTGAGTTCACAATCAATGGAATTTGTCATTTTTCAATAGATCTCAATTTTATTGCATTCCAAAATTGTGATTGAGTACATTGCTCATGGGGAGATTTGTTTTTTCCAACAACTGCGGAAGACATGCATGCAATGTTGATTAGGCCATTAGTTTCGGCAGGAAAACACTTGTGGTAAAGCCGCACAAAGTGTGGGGTAAATACATTTGGGCTCATTATTCTCCTAAAGTTGGAGATACACTGTGACAGTATGAGCTTTTGCTACAGGTAATTACAGTAGAATACAGTTTTAGGTGAATTATTCATGAAGCCACATGCTAATAAAGGTTAACAGTAGGAAGAATAACAATGAAAATACCTGGGCATGTAGCAGTAAAGGTTAATTATGTAAGTGAGCGAGGAAACAGATCCTAATTTCTGGAGGCAGCCATAAATATTTTACCTTCTTGTACCGCAGAGTTTGTTTAATTAAAGCATGCTCGCTCTTGCTTTGTCGCTGTTAATTTTGCCCTCAAGCTATGAAATAAAATATTCACTTGGGGAAAATGCTGGTGTAATTTCAAGTTGGCTCTCTCAGGGAACTGCCTAATAAATAATGAACTTTGGTGCTCAGAGAGCCAGTTCTTATGCTTCAGACGTATTCTACAAAGCTATACTTCAGAATACAAAATACGCGCCGTTGTTTCTTTTTTCCTCTCGACCACAGATAAAAAGTGACCACCTGCTTGTTTTCTGTTCCCATCCACAGCTAATGAAAAAGGGTGAGGGGCAGAAGACACAGAGTCTATCAGCTTTGCCTCCAACGAGAAGAAGAGACATTTGCAGGTATATATGGTATGGTGGTTTTTTTGCTAATTCTATTTCATCCCACTGCCCATTGATGACCATTTTGTCCTAGCATGGCATCCAAAGTCAGCCCTGGGGGCTGCAGGTCTGCAACTCATCTTTAGCCTCTAAGAATGCAACCGTTGGGTTCCCAACATCTGCCACCTCCTAAAAATGCATGGAGCCTTTCCCAGCCATATAATCATTGATCTGCTCTTTTTCTTCAGTCCAGTGATTGTTGTAATCTTGGCATTCAAGTCACATTTGGTGATTTACAACAGGCCCGTCATGTCTAATCCATTCCGTCAGCAGATCGATGTGATTCAACTCAGTGTTTGTAGAACTTGAAAGGCAAAGTTATGGTCAGAATGTTTAGGAGAGGTTTCTCAACACATTTTTATGCACATTTGTCCCAGTGTTATCCTTAGGGACGGCAGTGCCCGCATTTCGCTTTGTTGCTCCCTGTCAATCTTACACGAGGCTTCTGTGGCCGGTTGATTTGCGTCAAGCTCCGCGGTCATTAAAATTCCGAACACAGCCTGCAGACGCTCACAGCTGATGTCAGAGGTCAACTTTAACAGAGATATCACCCCACCAAGGAGGGGTGCTGCTTTGTCACAAAGAGCATTCTTCAACAAAATTCTTCAGACAAATACAGTAGTTGGCCAGGTCCGAATTCCTTCCTGTTAGAATATATAAATAAGGCAAAATGCAGGAAAGGGACTTTCCTGCTCACTTTAGCATGAAGAAGTAGCAGTAGTAGATGCCGATGAGTCTAGAGGGTGTGAAGTGTCACCAGCTATCTCAATACTGAGAGACTGAGGGGTGGCGGTTTTGGGTGCATTGCTGCTAACCTCATTTCCAAAGCCAATGAGGCCCTCTTTCCCCCCATTACCAGGTTAAATATTTGTATAACATTCCTGTTATTTCTATCCAAACTGAAGGTCTTTTTCTGTGCTCTTATTCTGTGGTAATACTGTAACTGCTCCTGTTGTCAAATGTCCAGTTCAGTCAAAGCAGATATTTTTCCATTAAATTATCGCCCATAGCTCAGAAACATTTTGCTCGGTGCATACCCACTTCCTTAGGTCTATATTTTCTTTTAGTATAACTGCAAACACATGTTGCCAAAGTCTGGATTTAGAGTTGATGTGATTTTTTTTTTGTCTTTGTGTGAGACATAACTTGTACAGGACAAAATCGCACAGTTAAATTGGATTTCTCTGCTAAGGTGATTTTATGACTTAGCGCCTGTCTAATAATCGCCTTTCTTGGGTTTACTTGAGCAGTGGTTGCCAACAGATTGTGAAGACCTTTATTTTATGTGTCTTCTCCATCCTTCAAATGGCACCACTCACTGCACCGAAAGAGATGATGTTTGCAGAATCAACTCAGTTAGGTGTGCTGGTGGAGGGACAGAAGAAATTTATGGACTTACTAGTGGTCTACAAGATGTGCTTTGTACTTCTTCATCTTTTAAGAGCTTTATGAACGACTGCTGTTTCCTTGCTCGTGCTTTACAATTGTGGATCCTGTCCTAAAGCTCCATTGAGGGTCTCCATAGTGATCCCAGTATGTTGGATGGTGGTCTACCTTTGTCAATGTAGTGTGTGGGTTGGGGGGGGGGCAAGAACACTTTAGTCGAGTGGCAGTTGTTTCCCCCTTTAATATCAAGGGGCATGCCTGTTTAACTGGAGCTCCTTCAGGACTTGGTGAGCAGAGGGGACACAGTGCATCCCCCAGTCACCAGCCAAGAGGGCAAATTTCAACTTACCAGTTTTCAGAACTTTCGCATCTGATTTAAAGCCCCCAAAATTGATCTTGAGTCCTGCAAAATTGAAAGCAATTCCTTATATAATGACAAGATACCTGAGCTCATGTGCATACTCATATGCCCATGTGATCTCTTTTATTCTTCCTTTCTTTCTCCAAGTTTTGTTCTCCCTGGGGGCACGACTGCCGATAGGAGGTGACGTGTTTTTCAGGGGGCAGATGGCACACTCACACATGCCGCGTGGTCTGAAAGCACGCTGGCGCCCTCAGTCCCTTCCCACTCCACCCCCCCACCAGCTGGGGTCCTGTTTGCTCTGCCCGGCCTGCCGGCCTCCCCCCAGCAGGGCTTTTTCACTCGAATTTACCACAATGGATCTCTGACAGGAACAAAGCGTGGGGGGCGCCTCCTATAATTGTTTTTGAACGGCACTTTGAAAGAACCATCTACTCCTTGCCAAATAATGTTTTCGTGTCCTCTGTCAGATTGTTGTTTTTGGTGCAATTTGCAATTCTTTTGTAATTTAAATATGCTTTGGGAGAACAGCTTTGTCAGCTCTGCAAATTCACTGATTTTTTTTTTGGTTTCTTATTGCAAAAATTAATAAATGAACTATGCACCCCTTTAAGAAACCAGTTTTTCAAGAGAGCCCATGATCCACAACAATGCAACACACATATTCATTAAGTTAAAAAAGTTACTTATTTACAAACAGATGATCTTGTTATATGTTCTTATAAATAGAAAAGAAATAGATCTACTGTACATTCCTTTAATGGATGCTTTTAAATGAATGTAGTGCTTAAGAAAGAAATATTTATTTGGATGGACTTGTGGGGCACACTTAGCATTATTTGATTCTGTCCCAGATTAAAAAAAGTATGAGAACTGTGCTTTCAGCAGATGGCCCTCTGACAGGTCCATGTGTGATTTACTGGTTAAACATAACAAATGGCATCTCAGTTTGCCCCCATCTGTAGGGGTGAGCCCTTTCGGGTTTGTTTGCGCAGGCCTGCTTTATGGCAACGCTTTGGCCTCCACTGTATCCATCACCAGTGATGGCCTGAAGGTGAGGATGCTGCGTTCATCCATCCGGTTACCAAGGAAACAGTGGCATCCTGCTAAGTGCGCGTGCCTCGGTCAATCCCTGGAACTTTATTTTACATCCTGGGTGAAACTGTTCAGTGCAGTGCCTTTTAAATCACTTCTGAGTCCATTTGGAACATCTTTTCTTCTGAAAGCAATTCTAAGTACCGGCTTTTTTTATCCATTTTAGAAAGCACACGAACTCTGCACATACTCTGTATTCTTTTGGGGGTAAGGTAGGTCAGCAAAACTCCTTTCTAGAGGAGCAAACCACCCGTTGCTCCAAAATACTTTGATTGCTTTAACATTTCAGGGTTGAAGAGCAACACACAGCACAGCTGTATGTGATGTTGCTTTGGTTGGCTATGTGGATTCCCATAATGCACCAAGGCACCTCTTCCATTCTCTCTGCAGTGCCTTGCTCCATCCGAACTAATTCACTGGTTCACTGCTATCTGTTTTTGTAACTTATGTTTTTATTCTGGTGGCTTTTGTGAAGTTCAAGGCAAATTTTCCACCAATTTAAGGAATGAGTGCCTGCCATGGCAGTGTTGGTGGTCTGTCATCTGAGAGGGGTGAGACTATGTTGGGACAGCTTTTCCTTTTTCCTCAAACCAAAATTTTGGGAAATCAATTATCATGTCACCCTAAGTGCAATTCCTTCTCTGATTTAAGATGGAGCTTTGAGACAAATCCACAGTGATCTGAACTGTTCCTGGGAAGTGTTTGACATTTAGCGACATGATGCTGAACCAGTGAAGAAGAAGGCGGTTGGGCAACTCGGGCAAAGAGAAGAATGAACGTAAATGGACACAGCCATTACATTAGGTAACTTAGATCAAGGTATAATCTGCTTTGTGTTTTGGAAAGGAAGGGGAATATCTACTAAAATTTAGAGTCTAAAGTCCAGAAAATGAAACTGTTGCCTAGATAACTTCTGAGTTCCTTGAGCACCAGTGCTGTGTCATTCCTCATGTGTCAGTTCAGCCTTATGTAAACTTTAGGTTTTGCCTTATCTTTCCTGGTTCAAAAACCCATTTTGTTGGTAAACATGGTTAAACATATGACCTCCTCCAGGCTCAGAGTCTGACATTACCTTGCCTGTTACCAACCACCTGTTGGTTTAACCTCAAATTTGGCTCACCCTACTGCTGCGGTTTCATGGGTGCTTAGAATTACTCCATTGTGTATGACAGTTTGGCAGGAATGGTTCACAGTGAACCACAGATAATTTGAATTGTTTTTATTGTGTTGTAAGGTGAACACCAGGTACCTACAGGTTAGTGAGCATCTCCTGGAGGATGTAGTGTTTAAAATCTGGCTGCATTCCAGTAAAAAAGGTGAACTAGATGGAGAGTATGAGGTGAGAAGGAGCATGGTGGAATAAGTTTCCCCTTGGGAACACCTTCTCTGGTGCTGCTGTTAGCATTCTGAGCTAGGAAAACCCTGTCATTTGCCTCTGTGATCAGGTACAATGAATCACTGCTCATGTGGTGGTCCAGGTCCTGAGAGAGATGGAACTCATCCCAGGAGGCAACCATAGTCATTGGAACAGAAGCAGGAAAAGTGTTGCGGTCACTCTGTGGGAGATCGATCATTGCCACATTCGTGTATTGATCTGACCACCTAGCGACAGGTCCGCTTGCGAAAGACTGAGGTTTTGACTCAGTTAACTGTAGAAGAATCCTCTTCTTCATTGTATTGGCTGTACCACAGTGTGAAGTAGTGCAGCCTCATTATTCTTGTGCTGTTGTTTAGTCCTGACATGATCAACTAATTTAGTTTAATCATTTCCATTCAATGTATTGAAGCTTTCCTTAGCTCTTTTAGATGTATGGGAAAAACCGGTAGTGTTTATTTTAAGGTGCGTTTTTTGTCGTAGTTGTATAAAAGTAAAGGAGTTTCTTCCATTTTGAATTTTTTGATTCACCAAAGTGGTGAAACTGATTAGTATTTAAAAAAAATATTGATTAAGAGCTTATGTTTGTAGAAGTGGGTTTGAGAAATGCCCACGTTTAGAATATGCTTAAGCTGGATTTAAACCAGTCTTTTTTTGTATTTTGGAAAACGTCAATGTCTGTTTCACGGCACATGTACTTAGAAAGGATAAGCCTCAACAAAGAAGAGAATTTAGCGATAAATCTACAGGAGATGCAAGAGATGATGACATCCTGGGTGCGGTGCTGAATTCTGATATCCTTCCCCTGCCTTTGCAAGTTCTGGATAAATAAAGTGTTTTTTGAATCAGTGAAAATGTACTTACACACATCTTGAGCTCCTGTTGGTTCCTCATGTGCACCTTGATCTCCATCCAAATACAGAGAATAATTTGGAGCAGCAGTTCATTTTCTTCCCTGCACAATGACAGCTTCCATTGTAATACTCCTTACAGTTTAACCTGTTGCTGTGGTTGCTGTGAGATAAAAAAAAAACCTCTGTGGTTGGGTCTGAAAGATGAGTTTTCCTTTTTCTGAGATTTTGAATGTGTCTGCCTCCTGGTACCCTAAATCTGAGTTTTCTGTTGCAACTGGGAGCTCCAAGCAGTGGAACAGGAAGAGACAGAGACAATCTGGCTTGCTGTCATTGACCTCTTATCCATCCATAGGGTACAGAATTGCCAGTATTGACAACTGTCTGTTGTCAAGTTTGGACAGTTGCTGCAATGTCACACAACTATTAAAAAAAACAGAACAAAAAAGGGAAAAAATGACAATTGAATTGGATTATTGGGGCTATTAACACAATTACTCAGTGGGGGCAGCTAAGAGTGGGTCCACTGCTGGTTTAAATACCCTGTGTGATACCATTTTGTATTAATCCAGAATAAAGTCCAGCTGTGGAAGTATGTCAGAGCATGTGTGAGAATGGAAATTGTAAAGATTACTGTTAAGGAGTCTCCCAGGAATGCCTGCGACTGGCAGAGTAAATCCTTTTTTAATGTTGCTCTACACAAAGATGAATCTATGTGCTGAACCTTTATGGGCTTATTTATGTATGCATCTGATCAACAACGCATGCTGATGGTAAAGCATCCCCCTTAAGAGTCCCTAGCTGAGCTAATGGAGTTACCAGCTTGTTTCTTGCAGGTTACTTCACATGATGGCTGGTGACGTGATGATTTAAGTCTATAATAACTCAATACTTTGATGGGCAAATGGCCAGGGCTGTAACCAGAACTGTCCAGAGTCCTGCTGTGGCCATGTCCTCCTTACAGTGGAAAATGTTAATTTCTAAGTCAGGCCATTGTTCTTATTTGCATCAGCTGTCTTGTCAGATGTCCATGGGCCTTCAGCCATGAAGTTCATTCAGTTATCCCCTTGGGCATTCCTGCACGAGGAGTTTAAAAGAAGACATCTGAGAGGTCCTGAATTAAATAATTGAGACATGTAGAGAAGATGTCTGGTTAGCTGCCTCTGTGACCAGCCGAGACTTTTCCCAGACTTCACACATACACACACACACACTCATCTAAAGCTTTGCCCTTGACTGACTAATGGAACGTGTTCAGACTTTGGGCTTCACCTCTCCTGACTTCATTGTTCATTCAGTTCTCAGGGGAAAATCATCAGCGTTTACAGCTGTGTGACTTTGGGCTTGCCCATTCGAGCCGCAAGACCAGTACACCCAGGGGGTCGGAGAGGCTGCTGCCCATGCCGACGTCTCAGGCGATCTGTGTGCCCTTCTCAGCAACACACTATAGCTGATTAGCATTCAGCCCACTTCAAAAGCCCTTTTCAGCAGTGCCATTGGTTCATTGCCTCTGATTGGGGGTTCATTAGCGGACAATGCAGGCCCCCCGGGGGGAAGCCTCTCCTTCAGAATATTTATTCTTACCCCTTTTTCTTCCTGGATACTGGGTGCAGTCCTTATAACTAAAAGAAATATCAAAAAAAGGTTTAATAATGGAATTTGCAAATTTGAGAACAACAGAACTATTCAAGGCACCAAACAATGTACGAATAGCCGCAGCTGAGTGAATTACGGAGTCGAAAGAGTCACAACAGCAACCTGCGCTGCAACAGTCAGATCAATCGGCTGTGCAGCTGAGGGAGGCAACATGAATGGATGTAGCTGCTGAGACTCAAGAATCAAACTTTGGTGTCTTGATTAGTGACTCTCACTTGTCTTGGCAGCAGTATTGAAGGGGATGTGGCTTAACAGAATGCTCTTTTTCTTAAGGTGTAGAGGGATGCAGAACAGATAATAAGGGTCCTTGCCTGAGCCGACCACACAGCCAGTGAGGAGGGGGGCGGTATCTGCTGAGTCTGCTTGCCCATCCCAGGCCTTTCGCCTGCAGAAAGATGCCTTGTGTCCCTCTTTGTGTAATCACATCCAAGTTGATTACTTTAACAACATGCAATTGGATAAGTGGATTTGGTTCTGCGAATCAAACCAAATAGGATCCATTTGTCCAGAGGGAATATGAAAGTAAAGCGCGCCGTGCAGCGATAACAAAGGCAGAGGTCACTGGCGAGACTGTGTGTGTGGGAGGTGGCAACGTGAAGTCGTCTGAAGCTTTATGGGCTCAGGTTAAGCTTCCCCATGCTCTATGCAGCATCTTCAAAAGCTTCCTCAGTCTATAGTGTAGACTGTATACTATAAATGACTACTGAAGAATATTTTTGTGCCTTTCATCTAGAAGCTAGGCAGGCAACTTTGCCTGTGTGTGAGTTTTATATGTGTATTTACAAAGCATTGTTAGCAGATTTTGCAGTGTGTGACTTTTTGGCATAAAGCCTCATTTTAGAGCTCAGCCTGTCTTTTCTTTGTAGATATAAAGGTATTCTATTCCCACATTGTTAGTTCCCGCTTGTCCAGTTTTTCTGAAGCTTAATCTGGGATCACAGAGCATGGGGCATCATTCCATCCCAGGGCACCTTATACAGTACACATCTTTGGACTGTGGGAGGAAAGTCAAGCTACACAGAGAACATGCAAACTCCACCCAGACTGAGCCAAATTAAAACCCACATCTGTAGCCGCAGCTGTTTCTCAGTGCCACGATAATGCATCAAGACAGTCAAAGATATGTGGACAAAAGTGGCAGTAAAACTATTAAGATGGTGCTGATTTGCACCCAAACCTCATGTTACATTTCAAGCAGACAAAGAGCAGACTCTGCCATATTTTTGCACAATACACACAGCGAGAAGCCATAAAGTGACGAATTTGGCTGGCGTGTGTCGCACAACAGCTGAGCTGTGTATCGACTGCTTGCACGCCTCCTTCCACGGAGCTCAGTCCTGAGGAGTTCACATAAAGGCAGAATTTTATTCCAACCGAACAGCCTCAAGCTCCTTTTTTTGCGTGCTATCTGAGTGTACTGTTTCTGCAGGAAAGGAATGTAGGTCATGTGCTATTTTCTTGATTTAGCATGGCTATGAAACTTATCATGTGCTCCTCAGTTTTTGTGCAGTTAAAGGAGGGAAAAATGCTGGATTGTGGCTTGTGTTTGAAATTTATGTCAGTATCATAGCTGCATTTCTTCAAGGTGAAGTTAAAATGAACAAAAACATCAAAGCCATCACGTTTAATATTAGTTTGGTCCTCATATTTATCCATCCATAAGGTGAAGTGTTTTTACTGAAGCGCTGCATTAAAACTTGTTCAAGGGTAGAATAGCAGGGTCTCTCATGGGACCTGAACTTCTTGCTTTGTAACCCGTGTGCGACCTCTCTGTGTTGATCTAGCACTTATGCCAGACCTGCTGCTGTGAAGGTTAAAGACAAGAAAATGTGGTCATGTTTTTACTGCTTTACCTCTTGCAGTATCAGCAAAGGGAATTGGCTCAGCAATATGGAGCAGTTGAGGGTTAGGAACTTTGTTTAAGGGTGTTATAGTAGGAGTGGGAATGGGAACCCAGGTACTTTGAATGGTAGATGATACTGTCCACTGTGCCATCAACTTCATAGTGTGTATCTGAGGGTTGTCTGTCTTCTATGGTTCGACTGGCCGTCTGAAATCAGTTCCTTTGCCCCAGCAGCCTTCTGACTTCTTCATCCACCCCATCGGGTGGAAAGACAGTACCGTTCTAATGGCACCTCCATTTCTCTGACCCCACCCACCAGTACCCATTATTTAGAGGGCTGATTCTTCAATGGAGGACATCCATCTCAGTGAGCGGTGAACGGCTTGGAGAAAAACACCATTATCCTACATGGAGAAAACCAGCGGGTGGTGTAGTGTGGTGGAGTGGTTGGCTGCAGAGGAAAGGAAGAGCGATATTTATGATGTTTTATTGCCAATTGGTCATGGACTGCAGAAGATGGCCTCTGGCGTGTAAATTCCCCGTGCTGCAATGGGGACCGTCCATATATTATGAAATTTTCAATATACAGAATATGTGGGAGAAGAAAACAAAATGTTTTTCAATATAGCAGCGCACAGGCCTTTCAAGATCGACTGTGCCATATGCAGCTGTAATTACTGCTTTTATCTTTCTTAGTTTTTGTCAGGCTTTTGAGCTTGTCTAACTGTATTTGTATTATTATGCTGCTTTTCTGAGACTGTCATGTTGTGACAGCGTGTCATCCTGAAGCTGAAAACCGAGCGGATGGACTGCAGCGAGGAAGCAAGCGTGGGGCATGTACTGAATTGCAGGAAAACACACAATACATCTAGACAGGCCATCTGAATTAGTCACCCTGTGGGAAATAAGTGTCGATATGCTGAAGAACGTTTCAGAAGCACATACATGTTGATGAGGAAGACAGTTTGCCCCGATGTTTGGAGAGCGCTGGGTCTGCTGTCCGTTTGCAGCCTGAGCGCTAACTCACCGTGGCACCAGGGCGGCTCCTTGATCGATGACCGCGTCTGAGCGCAGTGTTTGCCGAGAGCAATGGGAACCGCCACTTCTGCATGCTGCGCTTCTCCCAAACCGTTGCTCGTCCCTGTGACACTTTGATTTATATCACTCCGGTTCAAGAAATTGGGTGTTTTATTGTCGATCGGTGCCAGGCTGCAGACCGTCGCCTCTGGCTGGTGGGTTCTCATAAACCTGTCCTAACTGTGTCTTATACATTTTCAAACATGCAAAACATTTTGTGTCTGGAAAGAGAGCAGATACGCAATATTTTTGAACATGACAATGAATTTTCTGGTGTCTGGCCTTTCTGTTCCTCCCAAGAATAGGCCGAGAGAAAAGTCACATGTTTAAAGCCTTGTGCAGAAGTTGAGGCCTCAGCAGAGCCCCCTGCAAACGAAACTGATGCTGCCATATTCTGAACACAATGATACACATGAAAAACAAGAGGGGAATGCAGCCCTTTTGACTGTGAGTCTGTGAGCTGTAATGTATGCTAATCTTCAGTTAAAGCCTCCTAAGCACTTGTTAGGTCTTTCAAAAAGAGGTAATTAATTTAAACCCTAGATGGCAGTCTTGCTGATCTCTGGGGAAGTGACAAAAAAAAAACACCTTTTTTTATTTGGGTTTACTGTTCTGTTAAAAAAATGGGGAGGAAGAATATACCACACACAAAGCCAGCACTAAAGAGAGTCTTGCTTGGGTGTTAGTTCGCTGTCCAGTAGATGTAATGACCGAGGGATGATTGACAGGTACTCTGAGCTGCTGCAGCTCCTCATACAACTCGGTGACATCAATCAGTTTTAAAAAACGCGAGGAAAATGAATGCCGGCCCACACAGGCGCACTCACCTGCTCCACATGGCCACGGTACTAGGTGACCAGGTCTGAGGAGCCTACCCTGCCACACCTGAGAAACCCCAATTGTTAATTTTGCAAGAAATTACGTTTGGGAAAGGCTTGTCTGAGGATTATGGGATTACCTCTAAGCGGCTGCATGGGGGATTAAAAAAGGGCAGTTTAGTTGTAGTTGCATTCCTTTCGGTCGCCAGGAGTTGCCTGGGTCTTTTTTTATTTTCTTCTCTTTTTTTTTTGAAAACAAGCTGTAGTTACCATATTTGTAGTGGACGTGGATTCTGTCTATGACTTGTGGAGTCTTGGAGAAAGCAAAGGCCATTTGTTATTTGGCTCTGTGAATGACAGGTGGCACCCTAGTGTGATGCTCTCTCCTCTTCCACAGCACAGAACCTGGGTTGAAGCAGAATATGGACACAGGCCACAGCCCATTCCGCCAGTTCCCCTGGCCCTCGGTGCTAATGAATAGCTCCGTCTTCATTAAAGGAAATGCCCCCAAATGGACCGCAATTACACTGAGTGCACTGTCAGACAGAGTGATTGTCCCACGGTACACATGGGGCTGCTGCCGCTTGCTGTATCAGACAGGAAGCAGCCCCCCACAGGGCACGGCATGCTGCCACTCGGTTCTGAGTGGACTGACGGTGTGCTGTGAGTGCTGACCGTCATGGCGCAGTGCTCACTCTCACGGTCCTTGGCTGCTTGTGACTGCATCTCCCTGCCTGCCTTTCTGCTTCTGTAGTGCACAGAATCCTAAAGGGCCAGAGCTGATCTGCCATCGGAGCTGACAGACTGAAATGACAACGGCTCTTTGGCGTTTCTTTGACGGCCAATGCGTGTTCCTTATCTGCGGGTGTCATTGCGCTGTCAACCGCCCCTTCCTCCCCAAGCACATTACAGTGCAGCAGCCGTGCGAAAACATTGATGTTCTTGACGCAAACCATATGGGGTGTCGCAGGAACATGTTGGGGATGTGTTTTACGCCGTGAGCATCTGTTAAGTGTCTGATAAGGAATAAATGTGATCTGCGCATACTGATGGTGCGTTCATTTATCCATATGCAACCAGAACTGAGACATGCAGCCTCCCAAGCACATAGACTGGCAACTGACCCCCCTGTGTCCAACCATTGTGTTTATTGGTGTTTATTGATAATCAGTTAATTATTATTAATGGGAGGCAAGGTGCTGCAGCTGGTAGCACTTGTGCTTCACAGCTCCTGGGCTGAAGGTTCATGTGTGGGTTTGTAAGGGACCGAGTCAGCAGGCACCAGGAATCACAGGTTAACTGTTAGAAAAAAAAATAATTTATTCCAAAAAGATGCTTATCATGTCAGCAAAGAATAAAATTGGGCCCATAAAAAGGTCACTAGAACATAACACCCAAACCAACTGTGCACAACTCAAACCAACTAGACATACAACTGACCTAACAAACACTCCAACAATAGGGGTTAAATAATGGCTGATCAGGCCATTCACATACAACTACATACAATAGGGGAACACAAAGACTATACAAACACAAATTCACAACAAAATACAACACACTGATCGGTTAACTAAATCATATACATAACACAATCCATCTAAATCAAAATACTATTAATAAAAACATAAATCAGGAAATTATACCAAGTGATTTTTTTACACTGATATCCCCCCCCCCCCATGCTGTAGCAAAGGTTTGTCTGCCTTGGATCCTGCTTTCTAAGGCCCGATTTCCTTTGTCCGGATGGGTATCTGGTTGAGCCTATCCCCAGAAGCCACCAACCAAACCAACAACCCAAAAAACATATCTATTCAAACCCCAAACAGCAAACTTAAACCAAACATCTTAACACCCAAACTCTCAAAAGCAAATCAACACAAACAGAAATTCAAATAAATATGTTTAAACTATACACTTATCTGTGTGGCTGCTGGAGCGGCCATCACAGGGTTCAAATCCTGTTTATTCTGAGAGGAGCTAATATTCTCTCCCTGGTGTCTTGTGAGTTTCCTGTTTCAGATGTGCATCTGTGTGTGTATGTGTGTGTGTCTCTTTGCTCCATAATGAGCTGGCATCCCATTTACGGCGTACCCAGTCTTATGCCCTCAATTTTCAGAATATGGTCCTTACCACCGTGACTTTTGACTGAACAATCGATTGCTGATAATTATAAATTGTTGTCACTACATTGTTGGACAAGCTTCTACAGTGATGCTTTTATGTTTTTGTTTTGTGTCACAAAGATGCCAAAACCATGAACCTCCACCCCATGTGGCTGCTGGCCCACCTCCAAATTCCACAAACAATTTTCATTCCAGAATATATTGCTCCCTCTTCTCGATCTCTTTGTCACTCCAGTAGTTTCTTTGTCGCGTCATAATTACTTTGAGATGCTGCACTCCCCAGCTCCCTGTTCTCATTCCAGTCCTTCCACCCCTAAAACACTGATCACCTTGTGTGCTGCTGTAAACCAAGTCAGCAGAGACTCTGTGTGTGTGTGTGTGTGTGTGTGTGTGTGTGAGCGAACATCTTTAAATGGAGGGTGTGTGGGTGTACTGTTTGAAAACAAGAATATTATTTGTTTGCATACTGTCAAATGTGCATATGTACGTGTGTATATGTGTGTGTATACAGGTCCTAGTGAGTGTGCATGAGTACAAATATGAGCGTGATTATTTTTTTTTGGGGATGTGTCTTTGGCGCAGGTGAATTCATAACAGCACGAATGTTTTAGAATGCGTGCGCATGCAAGCGCATGCCTGTGGGCGTGTGTGTCCGTGGGGGGTCATGTGCGTGGATTGTTTGTGTGCATGAGTGTACATGTGTTTGACTGTGTGGGTATAGGAGTGCGATTATTTGTTTGTGCATGCTGCTCATACGGTGTGTTCTATCCCCCAGGGGCACGGAGAGGCTTCTGCCAGAGGGACAGCCATGGAGGGGGACTGTCTCAGCTGCATCAAGTACCTCATGTTTGTCTTCAACTTCTTCATCTTTGTGAGTATCTGCCCCCCGCCCCCCACTCCACAGTTCTGCTCTGTCTGCCCCCTTCGTCACCTCCAACACAGCAACAGCAGACGATGCGTCCAGAGATCCAGAAAGTAGCACTTCATGACCAGCCTTGGCGGCGCCGGTTGTGTAAACCTGCGCTCAAGTTCGTCAGACACGCATCCTGCTGCTCAGAGAGCAGCTTTGAAGGGAGGAGATAAAAGGAAGAAGTGAAAGAAACTCAACATGTGCTGGGAGGAATTGAAATGGTTTGATGGTGGCACAGGGGGTAGGGGGTAGTCATGACATGGATTTGCTTGTGGGGGCTGGAGACGAAATCCCTGCCATCTCAAGGCCGTTTTCTTCGCCATGTAAGAATAGTGGAGACATCAGCGTCCAACAAATAGCAACTCCAAAGGGAAAGCTGTCTATTCCATAGCTGGAAGTTGCATTGAGTTTATTAGAGGAGCACTCTCCTCACCTCCACATCCGCCCCCACTTTTTTGAGGTCTCGGCTGCTGTGCGACTGTAACAGTGCCTGACGTGGAATGCGGTTAGCAGCAGCGGTGTAATCTAATTTAACAAGCAATCATTCGAATTTGCTGTTCTCATCTCAGCAGTGGAACTCAAAACAAGGGGGAATTTGCTTTGGTCCCTGAGCCTTTGATTCGATTTCTGCTCTTGGGGAAAGTCAAGTGCCATGCGGTTTGAGGGAGACAGAACTGAACTTTAGCAAAAGGGTTCACTTCTGGTTGCGACACTCCTTATGTGTTATAACATTCACAGTTGACCATTTTAGGGTAGACGAGCAAGTTGGAGTGGCAGAAGAAAGTGTGGTGGTTACAGTTGCTGCCGTATGTTTGAGAGACATGAGATCAAATCCCTTCTCCTGTTACAGTATGTCTGATTAAGCTACTTTCTATGAACCGATTACAGTAAAAATTACCCAGGTGTGTAAATGTGTAGGGGGATGTGGTGGCGTACAGCTCCTGGGCTGCTTGCTTGATGTGCAGCTCAAGGGGTGTGTGTGGAGTCTGCGTGTCCTCCTCCATGGTTGAACCCATCTAAGGAAAAAATTTGCTGGAAGAAGACAATGGCAAATCACTTCCGTTCCTCCTTGCCTTGAAAATCCTGCCAGTGGTCACTCAGGAGTCAGTACTAATTCGATGGCACTTTCCAGTCCATAAAAGAGTATTGTACAAAGCTAACAGTAATAAGAACCAGTACCTCACAGCGCTGTGTTGTCTATGTTGTTCTGTTATAAAGCCCATCTTCGATTTAGTGCACTGTCCAGTAAATTAGAAAAATCATATTTAAAAAAAGTTATTTTTAAGCATAAGTGAAAATGTAAATATGCAACCATTTTTTTTAGCTTTTTGTAGAAAATAACTTTATTAATACATGAAATAATGTTTTGAACAACACTGATACTGTGAAATGGTAAAGAACCATCCTACTGTCACCATAATTTGTGTTATGGAAAGTTGCGTAGCATCCCCGTCCCCCGTAGCTGTGCTCTCACTGCTTTCTATATATAATTCACTGTACTATATATGTATGTTTCAGCAACAGCTTTGACTTAAATTTTATTAGGCACGTTTATGACACATTACATTAGGTTATAAAACTGTAACTGTAGTAGATAGTGTTGTAGCGTTGTAGCAAAAAATAAATTAAAAATAAATATGACTTTCCGGACTTCTGTCATATCTGGACACCTCCTCCCCACCACATAGTGTGGAAAGCTGAGGACGAACTGTATTTACTGTACATCAAATGTTTTGTTTGCCTTTTCTATGACCAAACTTTTCCTGCAGCATCTTCACTAAAGGATGGTTTGGTCAGTTTTGCACAAAATTTATGCAACAGTTTTTTCCTTCTGAAGGGATTTTTGTTTGCTGTAAAACCATGCTATTACAGTCATTGTTAGGCTGGACACCTGTGCCCTGAGTAAATCTTAGCGAAATTCAATTTCGCCATATATGGAATTGGCGAGTCCAGCACTAAGTCTTTCTCGCACCCCATTATCTGCCTCGAACCAGGAGTCTCTGTCAGCGCCTGACAGATTGCTAATGCGACATTTAGAAACGGAATCTCGGGAGGGATGGAAAGGGGGGAGAGAGATGGATATTGTAGGGAAGGAGAAAAAAGAAAGAGATGGGGATATAGCAGAGAAAGTGGGAGAGGGAGAGAGGGGGAGAGAGAGAGAGATGAAGAATGAGTGATATCCACAAAGCTTTTATCCCCATCCAGCGAAGTGCCCCCACCTTTTCAGCCAGTGCCCCTCTTCCGGCTGCCTCCCGATGCCTGGTAAAAGCGTGCTGAAGGCATTTGATGGCAGTGGAGGCGATTGAGAACATGGGAGAACACGAGAGCAGCCGCCCGCCCTTGCTTCCTCGTTGCTGCTCTACCCCCTTGAGTCCCTTTATTATCGGCAGCTTCTCAAATTATAAACAGCATGATGGGTATTTTCTGTGCAGGTGTTCAGCCTTGCTCAGCATTCTCATTTTATTGTCATTTGTCCTCATGATATTTTCTACTTTGCAAAATGCTAATAAGAATTTAAAAGCATGATGCAGTGTTAATCCATGTTAGAGATATACTTTGATCACACACTGGATGGAAGTGAGGAGATATTTTCTTTTTGTTTGTGATGGTTAATTCCTTCCACCTCATGTTTGTCCCACAGCTGGGAGGCTCCTTCCTGCTGGGGGTGGGCATCTGGGTACTGGTGGACCCCACCGGCTTCCGGGAGATAGTGGCGGCCAACCCGCTCCTCTTCACAGGTGTCTACATCATCCTGGCCATGGGCAGCATGCTCTTCCTGCTAGGCTTCTTGGGCTGTTGTGGGGCCATCCGGGAGAACAAGTGTCTGCTGCTCTTTGTGAGTGAACCCACTGTGGACTGTGGGCTTTCTTCTGTCCAGCTCTCTGAGCTGTGTCACGGGAGGGATAGAAAGATTTCTACCACCACGTTATTTTCACAAGACTGTGCAGAGAGGATTGCGTGCAGGAGGCCTCTCTGCATATTTAATCACCATCTTTTTTTCCTCTCTCTTTGATTCACAGTTCTTCCTGCTCATACTCATCATTTTCCTAGCAGAGCTGGCTGCTGCCATCCTGGCCTTCGTTTTCCGGGAACATGTAAGTAGCATCCCTGCCGGCAACTGTGACCACACTACTGACATGGCGTCTTTTGTGGGTTTTAACATCCACTTCCCTCCCCATCCATCTGCAGCTGACCAGGGAATATTTCACAAAGGAGCTGAAGAGGCACTACCAAGGTTATAACAACACAGATGTGTTCACATCCACATGGAACGCCATCATGACCACAGTAAGACTTATCGCCCGCTGTCGGCTTCCTGCAGGGACAGACTGAGTGTCCTCTGGCGATATCCATTCAGGCGCCACCATGCAGTTGGACCGTGAAATGGGCTCATGGTTAAAATCATTTAAGCAACACTCATGCTGTGTGTTTTACAAATGTTAATTGTTGCATATCAGGAGTGTGAGATTATGTAGGCAGCTAAAATCCAGAGAAAAGAAAAAATATAAATATTTAAAATGGTTGCGATAAATTAACACTTAAATATGCTACATTAAGGTGATTTCATGTTCAAGTAATTTAGTAATTTAGTTTTTCTTAAATGAAAGTATCATTATAGTGCTGCCAGCACTACATGAGTGTGTTTTCACCAACACCGGCGTCTAATTTATTATGAAAGCCAGCATAATGGACAGAACGAATGATGGTTCTCCCCTGGCTGCAGTTTGACTGCTGTGGAGTGAACAGTCCCGAGGACTTTGAAGACAGTCACTTCAGGGTCCTCAACCCCAGAGAGATGGTGCCCGAGGCCTGTTGCCAGAGGAAGGGTAACCTCGGAGACGTGATGTATGACAACAGAGAGGAGTGTCTCATGGGAAACATGATTTATCGCAACAACAAGGTGGGTTGGAGTCCAAGGAGTGGCCTGACTGCGATAGTGCGTGTGTCCAAGCTGAGAAATGTCCACACTAGAGGTCCAGTATTTCCCTGAATAAGGGAATGAGCCAGCACTAGTAACCCTAGAAACACCAAGTCTTTTGCTTACACAAGTGAAACTATTTAATTTCCTTTACCAAGTTATGTGGTTGACTTTTTTTTTTTGCGCAACTAAAGATGAACCTAGGTGGAATTTTCATAGTTCGCACCAGCAGGTGGCGATGTCACTCATTCTTGTCCGCAGTTACTCTGAGGATATCTGTAAAGTATGTCCCTTACAGGTTTCCGTATTGCACAGTAGGAAATAGTATTTATATACATGTAAATGAGAAAAGACAGTGAAGTTGTTGTACAGGTGTTGTGTTTAATAAACCTGCAGTGAAGTGATTGAAGGAGTCTGGAAAGACCAAAAAACTCATCCCTCCGAGTGTTTGCCTTGATCGTGGTGAGAGAAGAAAAGATGTGATATGAATGCCATGCAGTTTATTTGAAAAAAGAAAAGATGGCACTTTGGTACTTCATGAATGGGTTTCCTTCTACAGTCCAAAGATGTATTTCAGGTGCATTTAGTGATTGTGTGAATGAATGAGTACACATGTGCGATTGACTGCCATCCAGTCCAGGGTGTACAACCTCATACCTTATACTTTCAAAACAGATGCTCTACCACCATGACCCTGAAAGACTGAACTGTTCCATAATAATGGATGGATGGATGAAATATACTTACTGCTAATTTCAAATTAATTATTAGTCAGTCAAATGTATGCTACTGAGTTGTTCCCATGTCTTCCTGCAATTTATTTGAAGGACTCATTATATAATCTCTCTCCACTGTTTGCTCCAGGACCTCAGATGCTCACTCTTCCAAAACAAAGCTCTGTGCAGCCATTAGCTAATGTGGTCTACATGTATTGGGAACCTTTTCATTTGGTTATAAATTGCTGTGTTTTTTTTTCTCAAAGCAATTTTCTGAAGTAAATGAAAACCACTCCTGTTTGGCCAAGTGCATAATGAACAGGCTGTTAAGAGGCCCATAAGCATGCTGTAGGAAATGTCTGGGCCTCACAGACGACCTGTTGAGCAGCAGGACCCATCTGCAGGGCTTAAACCCCGTGGATGCTGAGAACGGTGGGATAGGCGATGCCATGGGAACCGCTTTGTTCTTTGAAAGCTGACTGGTGCCCTTTCATGTTCTAAGTGTGTGGAGAGCGATGCGTGGCCTCTTGGTGTAAAATGTGAGTCCAGTACTATCAACCCATTTCTCTAAGGGTATTGTAACTGGAATCCTTTAATATGCATTTGGTTGCTATATAATTTACATTTATTAATTCAACTGACATTTTTCCAAAGAAGCTTTCAACGTTAGGCTACCTGCAATTATTTATCCATTTATATAGTTGGGTGCATTTTTATTCAAGCAATTTTAGGCTGAGCAGTCTTACCCCATGATCTTGCCAACCTTGCATGTTACCACTTGCTGTGGCAGAACCGATTTCCCGAATGTATCACCGCCTATGCAGTTGTGCCCCGTTATGGTACCACTGGGAGCTACAAAAGGCCTCTGATGCCACACAGATGATCTGATGTAGGGTAATGTTACCACCACATCCACGCGCTGCTGCGGATGCCTCGTTGTTGACGGTCCATTGTGCTAAATGCATTTCTGACTCATTTTTATTGTTTTGCAGTAAAAGCTCAGGCAAACAAAAGCTGTTTATTCTGATCACTGAACCAGTATGTGATGTTCTTAATGTAAATATACATGCATGCACACAACTGCTGTACATGTTGTACATTAGCTGGCTCATACTGTACTGAGAGTCCCCTGTCGAGTCACCAATCCTGCCCTTCATGAAAAATTTATGTTAGATGGATGTGAGCAATATAAAGAGGTAGGACTATGTTGCTCAAGTGTATCAGAGCAGGAGGTGGGATATGAACCTGCAGCCTCTGAATCAAAAGACAGGGTGCAGCAACTGCATACACCTTGTTAGAACCCATTGTAAATACAGTATAGAATAGAATAGAATAGAATAAACCTTTATTATCCCACGAATGAGAAATTTAGGTGTATATTAGCCATCAGCTGGATAAAATCCACCACGGTCATCTGGACATCTCTGGAGGTTGTTTGGCCAGTGGATCTAGATTCTTGCTGCTGCAACCTCTGCTTGTGGGAGCGCTGAAGGCAGTTAGGGGCAGACTCGAGAATAAAAGCTGATAAGGAGAGACGAGAAGGGAACAATGTGTGGCATCTTGAGGGCGCCCGCTCCCCCACCCGTGGCTCCGCTCACACGAGAAGGTTTTAATGAAAAGGCGGCAAGGGACCTCCCATCAATTCAACGAACCCTTTTGTTAAGCGCCGTACTCAGGGCAAGAGTGTTCAGCGCAGCACTGTGCTCTGTATCGATTGGGCTTCCCACTTACCGCTAATGCATGTGCTGCTTTGTTTTCTCACAGGGCTGCTATTCAGCAGTGGTGGACTACTTTGAGACGTACATCTACTTGGCTGGAGCACTGGCCATTGTGGTGCTCACCATCGAAGTATGTTTGTGTCTGCCTTTTGGTGTCTTATTTCAGTTCTGGGACAAAACACACCAATTCCTAATGAACATTTATAAACAGGAGTAGGACAGGAAAATGTGTAGCTGCAGCACAAAATCTGTAAAATATGAAAACCAGCAAAATCACTCCACTGACACACCTGACAACGCAGGTGAGGAGCAGGATTAGCAGCCGTACAGCCAGCGAGCAGTGAATCAGCTGCTTGTGGCTATTTTCTGCGTCTGTATGCCGCACTGACATCTTGTGGAAATTTTCAGTACTGCAGGCAGGTGAACCATTTTAAACTGGCCAGGCTGAAATGAAAGAACACTAAGTGTTAACGATGGTCTTCAAACTGTATTTCAAGTACAGTATTAATATTTTAATAACGTTATCCAAATTTAGAAAGGACATAGATCATTCATGTGCATTTTCTGAGGCAAAGCAAGCACTGCGTATCAGTTCTATATTTGTATTTACAGTAAATTGTTCTAGGCCGATGTGGAAGATTTAATATGCAGATAACTGAATTTTAAAGTGAATTTTATACATAATGATATTTAATTTTTTTTTAAATGTATACACATTAATCTAGATAGATATATGCATCTAAATAAAATTGTATATCATTTTTGGTGAATACTGTTTTCACAAACAAAAGGAGTTAAAAGTCAAACACTACTGCCATGTAAAAGACTAAGTTAGAGCAATAAGTAAAAACTTTACTGCATATAAAAAATAAAAATGCACTGTTTAGATTGTATGGTATGTAACTGTATATCCTAACTAATTGTTCTTTTTATATGTTTCTTTTATTTTTTCTGTAATGTATTAAGAATTGTATGTATATTCTTAAAATGGTACAATTTTATGATGTTTTTATATGTACTTGTGTTTTACATTTGCTGCTGCTTTCAAATGGAAAAATGTATATTTTAATATGGAATTGTTAAATACTTGCTCTGAAATGTTTTCTCTTTTTGTTCCAGCTCTTTGCCATGGTTTTTGCCATGTGTTTGTTCAGAGGAATCCAATAGACTTGCAACACTGAATGGGAGGACTTACTAAAAGGGAAATTGCAGAAGAAGAAGGAGAAGAAGAAAACACTTGTAAAGATTACAAAGACAACGTCCTTTTAGTTCTTCTTTTCATATTGGCCAACCGGGAGATTCGACAATGTTGAGACAACTCGTACTTCTTAGCTGGACCTTAGAGGTACTGGGGCGCACTGTAAAAACAAGAATCAAAAGAGAGAAACAAAAAAGGAAAATGAAAAAACATGAGAACTGACCCTGGGAGCTGGATGAAGCTGCATTTCCCGAGTGGGGAAAAGAAGGCGCTGCACTGACTTTGGGGTGAACAGTATTTATAGTGATGGAATTTGGTTTAGCTGTATAGAAGTATGTGTTTAAGTATACATTGGCTGTGACCCCCCCCCCAATGCCCTCCACCTGCCGTGCACATTCTACCAGGAACGCAGTTAATGCTGTTCCACTGTGTGTCCAACCCCCCCGACTCCCCTACACACGCACACGCACACACACAGACACACACAGGCACACACTCACCTGATGCTCGGAAGTCAAGTTTCTTGTGCATTTTTTTTTTTTTACATTTGTATTGTGATGTTTCTTGCAATAGTAATTTTATGTGATTTTAGCTGAAAAGTATCTGTATGCATTTGTATTTGAATCTTTAAAAGATTAATAATATTAAAATTGAATTCTGTAAAATGTGTCTGAATTCAGATTTCTCGTGGGGTTTAGTGTTTAGGAAGGTGTTGGCAGCTTCTATAAAGCACAGAACAGTTAAGGCATTAATGCTCAGTAGGGGCACATAGCAGATAATGAGGTGCGTCCTTCTAAAAAGGGGCAAAGGGGACACTTCTCTCTAGAAGTATCTAGAAGTATCTTCAGTCCAGAATTATCATGTCTCTATCTTCTCTCCAGAAGTGGGCAAGGTGAGGAAAACTTGAAAGCTAAAATATTGTCAGCAGTGCATTTTGTGTTATTCATCCTCACAAAGAAGAAACCTCTGGAGTCCTGGTTTATGTCAAGTGGATGGAACTTTTACAAGTGTCATTTAATGCTTTTCCCAAAAAACTTCTATTGCAGAACACACTGCTTGTGTTGTTGTGAACAGTAAGTTATTTTGTTGCAGTGAACTCACTCAATTAAACGACCGTTAGACCGCCTTTACATTTAAAATTTTTTATCGATATCTAAATTACCAGAGATTTTTTTATTTTTCTTATTTTTTTTGCACAAAAAACGGTGAGGATAACCAGCGATTTTAATCCTTGCCGCTTGCTACTCACATGTCAGGCTGTAGGTGTCGCTGTTTACCGACTAATTGACGCAAACCGCGCCACTTCGTGTGAAGGCGAGCGATTGTCTTGGTTCTAAAATTGCAGTGGCTTTAGCTGGTTAACGTGTTTTCCTTCTTTTCAACACAGTTTGTATTGAATAAGCGTCCAGTAATTTATTATTTGTTTTTTGCCACAAATTGATTCATAATAATTATTTATGGTTGGTTCAGTTCACTCCCTCCCCCTGCTTTACCCCCTATGACTACAGTAAAACACCCAGCTGTACAAGTGGTACAAATAGTAAATTGTTTTGGGTAAAATGGTGTGCAAGACTGATATAAAAGGTAGCCTCAAAACATATTTAAATCTTTTTACAGATTTTAGTTAAATCTCTCTTCTAAACTAGTTCACTTACTAAGGTAATGTTGAAATGTAGATACTTTGAAACAAACACAGGGCTAATTTTATAACTAATTTTCTTCATTTTGGGCTTAATGTAAGCAAGAGGAGACCACAAGTTTTTTCCCCACTGAAGAATCTGGTGGATTAAAAGCTAAAATATGAACTGTTCAGTGTTTTGGTCAACATCTACAGAGCAGGTGGCACTCTGGCCCTTACCCTATTCATCAGGTCTAATATTATTTGAACATAATGAATAAATATTTAATCCTTTAACTATAAAGTTTTTAAATTGGACTTTTCCATACATAGCAGAAACCACCCAGTTCTAAAATGAGGTAAGTTTAACCTCAGGTGACAAGCAATGCATCACAGATGTCATCACTTATTTAAAAAGGAAGCCAACAGGTGTTGGGAATTGAATGCAATTCAATTAGTTGGTCATCAGGAAATGCAGAACTCAATAAAAGCAGAAATTCTGGTTTAATTTTGTGGTCATCTGTTGACCATTGGTGAGGTGTTGTGAAAGGTTTGGGTTAAAAGGCATTGCTGAGTTCTAAGTAGATGTTGAGTTAGGAATGTGTTTTTGTGTATATGGGGTTAGTGAATAAAAGTAACTGGTAACTTTGTGTCTTCATGAGGAATTGTGTGTGAGAGATCCCAGCTCTACAGGTGACAGTAATAAAGGTATATGTTTCCTGCTGCTCTAAAGTTGTGAGGAGGGTTAATTTTTGTTAGACTGAAATTTATTCCTAAATGTACCCTATGTATTGGGTGTACATCTGGCTCTACAGCTGTTTGTGGTGAGGTGGTGGCTAGTTGTGTGTAAGATCAGATGGTGGAGTCTGTCTGGGGATAGTTACTGTCCACTTCTAGGATGTTGGTGGGTGTGAATCTGAATGTGTTTTCCATCACCTTTTGTTCAAAACAATGAAAAGGCCCACCAACAGGATGGGCTGCTTTTCCTAGGTTCAATTTCACTTGACAGGCAAGTGGGAAATGGTGTCAACAAAAGCCAGTGTTGGTGTCTTTGAAGCAGTGGTGAGTTAAGGTTATTTTGCTGTGTCCTTGAATCCAGATGTGGTTCAGACCCAAACCATGTCATTCTGCTGGCTGCCTTCTATCATGGAAGAAGTTACTAAAACTACCAGCTTACCTAGACTTGTTGGAGTAATTGGTCATACTGGATGTGCTTGGAATGGAACTTTTCAAAATGGATAATGTAGTTTATCCTTAGCCAGTTCTGTAGTGGTCTTTCTTGAAGAAACTAAGTTCTATTCTAATCTTCTCTTCCACTTGGGATCACTGAAAAGGTGCAGAAGTATAACTCTTTCTAGTGTTTAAGAGGACTCTGTGGGACTTCAGCAAAATTAGATTTTCATGCAGTTTCAGCTGAATCTAACTTGTGTACATGACTTGCTGAATGGTCCCACTCAGTTTCCCAAACTGGAAAATATGAAGGTTCTTGGATTTTGGCTCTGACCTGGTGGAATGAGTTCCTCTGGCCTTCAAAAGTGAGGAATCACTTTCATTGTTCAATAAAAATCTCAGAACCTTTCTTGATCTTTCAATGACTGTGTGTCTAAAGTTGTAACTTCAGGGGCAGCTACAAGCCTGGCTGGTGGCATCAGAAGCTTTGTATTGAAAGCTGGGTTTCTAATATCTGTTGTAGGAAAAACAATGAAATGGCTAAGAATGCAAGAAGCATATAGGCAGTGACTCATCTGCAGCACTCAACTGACCCCTCAACCATGGCAGGAAGATCTTCTACCAGCTTGGCTTCCTGAAGGTGGGACGTATGCTTATCAGCAAGGCTCACCTTGCAGCCTCCAATGTGCTGGATGCTCTTGCAGCTGGGAGCCAGTGTGAAATTACTCAACTGCAGAACAGATGCTCACAAGCAAGTGAACCTACCCTCCACCTAGGGGTACCTATCCAGATGCCTGTGGCAACACAATTATAATCATATGGCTAAAGCACTAATATAGTAATATTCATGAATGAATCTACCAAACAAATATATCAGATTTACATTTTATTTAACTTTTCTCAAAGTAGCTTGCTGTTATCTTATTTGCCCATTTATACATCTGGGTTTTACAACAGTTCCAGAATCTTCTAGTAAGATCTGAAGTTGAATCAAAGGAAGCTGAAGTATTTGAAATAAACAATTTTTGTAACAGCTTTGTGGCTTTAAAAATAAGGGGTCAGGTTTATAGGCCTTGCTGGTTAACCTAAAGGATACTTGTGATGCTTGTGTGCTTTTGGCAAATCATGTAACCTGACTAGTCGGACTATAAAGCTGGGTGTATAAATGAGCAAGAGATGTGATTTATCTGGCTGAGAACACTGGACTATAAACGGCATAGGCCAGTCATGGTGTACTAAGAATGTGGAGCAGTTTATCCTGCCACAGTCATGCATAGCCACAGTGAATACACATTGTGCTACCGCAGAGATGGGATCTCATAAGTTGACTAGTTATGACTGATGAGTTTTGAGCTCAGTTTTTAACTTATTTGCAAGATCTTCAGGTTACTTTGTGGTGAACAAAGTGGATGTTGATGCTGCCCTTAAGTACCTCTTTAAGCCCTTTGTTCACCTTCCTTTGAATAAAAAACAGATCTTTCTCCCCGAACGTTTAGTCTCCTTTGGACAACTTGGCTGAGTGTCAGATGTGAATTTTTAAAAGCGCCAAGCGCACTCGTACCACTCTTTTGACTGAAACCCCACTTTGCCAATTAAACCAGCCAAACAGACTCTTCGTATTGAGTTTCCGAGCCCCTGGTTAGAATGGCATCGGCTTTGCCCAGGACAACAAGCCCACGGCCTCACATCAAGAACGTGTCAGTGGCCTGTCAGCTGCTTTGACCAAAGGCTGGAGACTTCACGGCTGAAGAGCTGTCGGCTCCGATCTGGGACGGTGGGGAAGAGGCTGGGCTTGCGATCTTGTGGTTTGCGGAGAACGTGGAATGTCTCATTGGAGGTCTCCATCTTCAAAAAGCGTGAGCTGCATGTGTCCAGAAACCTGCCAAAGACCAACCGCTGAAGCCCCAAGCAGAACATTTCACTGAACAGCCAGTTTGTTGAAGCCTGGGTGTGGACAGAGTGAACTGAAACCGTTTGGGAACCATTTGTGTCTCAAAGTGCTTAGAAGGGATATTGTGACTCCTTATGAAGAGAGAAGTGTGTTTCATGTGGTGGAGATGTTTACCTTAAGGTCAGTGCACCCTTCTCTCGGGCAGATTGAATGAGGGGTCCCGATGGAATCGGAACTGGACTGACTTTGCTTCAGTCTTATTTACATTCATCTTAGACACTGAAGGGGTTGAGGAAGGTCTGTTTGCAACAATGGAGTCATCTTCTCAAAGACAGGGCCTGCATTTTGCTTCCAGGCTTGTACTAGAACAGCCACCTGTGGAGGCAAAAATAAAATGAAAAATAAAATTAAAAAAAAAAAAAAAAAAATTTTAAATCAATTTGAGCGGCAGCAGATGTGGCTGTTTCTCACTTTCAGCTCAGTTTAGCCAGCCTCAATAGTGCATTTTGAGGGCTGCATGGTAGCTCCATGTGTCGTGCTGTTGCCTCACAGTGCCTGGGTTGGTTGGTTGTGAGTTTGAATCCAGCTCAGTTGGAGTAGAGTTTGAGAACCTGTCCGTGTGGTGGTTTCCTACCACAATCCAAATAGTTTCAAATTAACATGTATAGATGTGTGGGGTGAGGGTCACCCTGCAATGGAAAGGTGTCCCCTCTAGGGCCATGGTTATACCCTGGCACACCCACTCTCTTCCAGAAGACTCCTGATCACCATAATGGATAAATAATGTGATCTGAGGAAGTTTGAAATGGTTACTGTATATATAGTTTTTGTTTAAAATTCAATTTGACATTTGAACGTAACACTTAATGGTCTAAAGAGCTGTGAGCAGTCATGTCACCGAATAAATGTATATATAATTTTGACCTGAAATACAGAGGGCGGATGTCCTCTTTGCCCTGGGAGCTCCTGCTATGGAGTAAATTCACATTCCACCGCACCTTTATGTGCTTCCTGGTTGGACCCATGGAGCAGGGGGGTGGTATGTCTGTGGGTGACAGACCATCTTGTCCAAGATTGATGAGGTGCTTCATGGCCCACAGTATATCCATCCACACATGCCAACAGCTGGACCACTGGCAGGCAGCAGATCTGTCATGGCCCCCAGGGCAAGACCTGCAACCAGGTGGGTTGGTAGGGGCAATGAGCAGGTATTACCTCACAGCTGACTTGCTAATAGCCCCTTTGGCTCTTGACCGGACCATCAAGCCCATGTATGCATGATCAGATGGAGCGACGTCAACCACAGTTCTTCTGCCCGTTTATGTTATTTGCTTTATATGGTGTGAACTGATGGTTTTGCTTGTAATGGTGCGGCGGAACAGTCCGTCAGATTTGGACCTGTGCCATTTCTCCTGTAATGAAGTCCAGCTGCTTCTGGTTAAGAAGACGATTATGGCTGCTGTATGAGGCAGCTTGTCTGAGGAGAATGCAGGGTGGAGGAAGTGCATTCTGCCAGCTTGTTGCTGTGTTGATTATTTCTCTCCGAACCATGCAAACACATCACTCCCACAAATACCCACAATGGATATCTGTTGTATTTGTTTGGCATGGTCATCCTTCGATTTACACACCTAATTGGTTCCTGAAAAGCATGTTTTATGAAAATCGCATAAAGTATTTCCACTTATGGGAAAAATTATAATGCATCCCAAAAACAATTTTTTTTCCTCCATTTTTCAGAACACCAAAAGCATGCATAAGAAACAAGTTTGTACACTCTGGCATAAGAAAATCCCTGGAACTCAGAATCAGTTTATGTCCTTACCGCATTCATCCATGTACAATAACACTAAAGATTGCTGTATTCTTTTATGCAGAGGAGTGCTTAATATTTCACCGATGTGGCACAACATGGGCACCACCACATACGCAAGGTGTGCGTGCAGTTGTTTTTATGTCGTGGGGGGGGGGAAATGCGTCGAGTGCACAAAAGCAAGGGATGATGGCACATTTAGTTTAAACTTTTTGCGCAAAGTTTATGTGAATTGTCAGCGGGTGGTGTAACGCTCACCCCATTGCAGCCTAGTTCCGATTCACCTTGTGCCGTGGCTCTCTTGTTCAAGATGCTTATCCTGAATTGAAAAATTATCCAGCTGTGTGGATGCGTAAATAATGGTAGCTTAGTGTACAAAGTAAATCATAAATTGTCTTGGAGAAAAGCGCCAGCTAAACTAATAAATGTAGCCTGTACACTGTGCTTGCCTATTGGACATGTGGCTGCTTTGTATACACACATGTGCTTGTATGTTGTTTCTGCTACTCTGTGTAGAGGGCTGTGGACCACAGGTGTTCACCAGGCTGCTGGCGGGCCAGGCTGTGCTCATGGGGGGGTGACAGAGGGCGCTCTGGATGCAATCCTCATCCCCCTCTTTCCACAGCTGGGGCGGGAGACCTTTTGGAGAGCATCTGTCTACGCGATGTGTTGCTGTCGTGTCGGATCTCCGTTCTTCAGTCAGGTACGTGCAAGACTAGCGTGGACCTGTGAGATCATGTCCTGAGGTCCGGGCCCAAACTGGAGTGTGAGCATTTTGTCAGATGCTTGGAAACATCTTGTTCGCCATGACTTAATTTCAGAATGAAGCGCTCATCTCCATGTTCTGCAGATATCCAGATTTTTTTTTCTGTGAACACCACTGAACGGGGTACGCAAATGGCCGCGCCTTTTAACCCGAAGCGACTGCGCAGATTCGGGTTGAGACCCACTCTCACGCCGCTAGCTAAGCAGCTGCTAAATGTTAACAGAAATCAGCTTCTGCGATTCGCGCCAAAAGGGACTCCCTCGAGCGCCACGGTAGGTTGGACGCAGCAGTCGCCGACGTGCACCTCGCTAATGCGGGACCGAAGACCTTTCCTCCTGATCAGAGCCGCACTGCCGGGTCTAATAAAACCCTGACCCAACCCTGCTGTGGTGGGCGGGCGAGCGATCAGAGACTCGCACCAGCAGTCAGAATGAAGACATCAAACTTCTGGCTGCATCCACTGCTGCAATACAAAGGAGTGGTCTGTGTTCGTGACTCATGGGAGCCAGAGGCCAAATAGTAAACTGACTGATTTCAGAATGACTGAGTTGGGTTTTAACAGAATTCGGTTTATTATTTTTGGCTGTTCAGGAGCTACAACCTAACTGCATCTCAAATGAATATAGGCCAAACATTGTTGCTTGTGCAGATAAACAGCAATTGTCATTAGTAAGCAATTTGTAAGGAATTATACACTGCGTATTTCACAAGGTAATAGGAGCCAAAAGGAGGAGAAGCCGTGGCGCTCTGGATTCTTCGTATCTCCAACGGGTTTATCTGATGTGTCAAACAAAGGGCCGTAACTACGACCGTTCATTTACGCCCATTATTGAATGATGAATGATTCTCATTAGTATTTGACTGGTAGATGTAGCTGCGAGTCGCCACCCTGCAATCCTGGGTTCACATCTCACCTCCTGCCCTAATCCTCTTGAGAAAGGTCCTCCAACCTGAAACACCCCAGCGGTGTAAGTGCGAAAATCCTTTGCAAGTCGCTTAGGTTTGTACACTAATGTTCTAAGCTGCTTTGGAGAAGAGTGTCACAGTTATTACTATGTAATGTAGCTTCTTCTGCCTGGGTTGAGATATCTGCATGAATCTGGTAAGCTGCCTGGCCTCACGTGATGGTCATCTGGAGAAGTGCACCTTCCCCCTGCCTGAGCTAAAAGGCGATCCCGTTGCATAGGAGGTTCACGATATTCTGGATCCACTCTGTGTAGCTGCAGGAGCTGAGGCCCGGACCTCTCTTTCTGCCGCGTCTCCGTCTCATTCTTCCTCGTAAACATTCCAGCAGAGGCTTAGGAGGCAGGGGGGCGACCCGGTTTGCTTTTGCCCCCTTCCTCATTGGAGGGTAAACTCATCGCTCTGTGATTTATGGGCTGGATGGTTTTCCTCGGGGGCAGCAGAAAGCTTTTTCTGAATGCACTTCACTGCTCCATAAAAATAAAAGCTGTTTCTGCGTTGTTTTTTTCTCCGGCGTTCAGGGGTGCGGATCTGGAGAACTGCAGTGGGGGTGAAAACGGCTCTTCTCATGTGCTGCCGGGACCTTCCGTCGGCCAAGCGGCATTAAATGCGTGGGTTCATAAATCATAGCGTTTGCTGTAGTAGGAAGTGTTGGTGGAGGGTGGGCTGGCAAGAGATGAGGGGGAAGAGCTTTGCAGGTATGGGAAACTGAAAGAACTGAGGTCTCCTCAATGCGATGAACCCCCCCCGCCAGGTTGCAACAAACTGCAACTCGGCCCCCGAGGGGCAATGTTTCTAATTACCGGCTCTGTCATTTATTGATGCGGGCTGGGATTGGATGGATTTTTCTTTGCAGTGGACAGCAAAGCTTTTGAATTCGAATTTCCCTCAGGACAGCAACTCCGGCTTTTCTGGGGCAGGCCGGGAGACGGCGATTTCTCATCTGTATTCACGCTCGTGGTCGGACAACTGACAATGGGCTTCTCTGGACTCGATGCTCGGCATTGCGGTGCTTAGTGGGAGAGTCAGCCGCCTGGTCCTGGCCCGCCTGTCTGGGTCCTGGGGTTTAATTGATAACAGCGCTCCCATAGAGTTTAGGAGGGGTCGCAGGGAGACTGTGGATCCAGCGATGCTTGTTGACACGTCGCATGGCACATGTGGGCCGTTTTTTCACAAGAAGCTAGTCTCGAAGGAGTGGACAGGGTCAGTCTTCGGAGATCAGTCATTTCACCGACGGAATGGCACACTTGTTACGAGAACAGCCCCCCCGTATTACTCATGGTACCGAGTTCTGGAACATGTAAAGCTTATGACAAAAAAATGTTGATTTGGGGGGGGGTGCTGTGTGACTCAACGTTTTCAAGTTTCTGTTTAGATGTTGGTGGAAGAGACAGCAGTTTATGAGCATCATTTTATCCAAGAGGCGTGGTTGCATTTGTTTGCACTGACATGAACTGCGCTGTATGATGTGCTATAACACACTGGGTTACCAGGGTGCTGCCTGAGAAAGATGCCAGTCTGAATTCCTAGGAATGCTGGGAGTACACAGTGGACGGAGCTGACTGGATGCCCGGTTGCCGTCTGTCGGCCTCGCCTCCTTGCCAGCTGGGCCCCTTTGGCGCCCAGCACTCGGCAGGGGGTGCTCTTGGTGATGTAAACGGGAGCCCCGCAGCTTGGAAACAATGCAATGTGGCTGCTTTTTAGCTCAGGCTTTGGCACAGCACTAGAAAAGGCTCCTCTGTTTTTTGTGTTTTTGCATTTGCTTATTTTCTAGAGTTCATCGCAGTTGCTTTAAGTGAAAGTGCAGCCAACTATAGGAAACCACTGGCAGGCTGTCGTGAAGGTGGTGGAGACTCATGGGTCAGTTGAAGTGGAGAAAACCTTCTGGTGTTGGGCCTGCCACAACTGTGGGGAAAACTACACCTAGCAGAAGGACACCACCTGCAGGGGAAGGTGTCTCCTAAACCACGTCTTACACCTGTAGATACGTTCTGCGCGTTTTACCCTTTTGTGTTTGAGATGGTTGTATCACTTGGTTATTTGCTCCATTTCAGCCCCACTCTGGCTTTTACTACATCATTTTGTTCTCCATAAAAGTGGAAGAACTGACAAGATCAGCCTAGGATCCTTTCATAAGAAAGAGCAAAATGGTCATTTACTATGTACAGTCTTGCCTCATTATGTTGCTCTCATAAATTTCTGGTGAGAGACAGGGTTGCTTACCTGGCAGGGGTCAGTGTCACACAGGGCAAGTAATCCACAACTTGTAGCATTATATTTAAAATACACTTTATTAACCATGATTGTATTTAGTTTCTAAGTGTATCTGTATGTTTCAGGAATGTCAACTATTGAATGCTAAGTCTGGCTAAAGTTCTTACTAAATAGTGGTGTGCTTTCTTGCTGTGTTTTGAAAGGGTTATTGCTGCGCACGGACACACCGATCTCTCTTCCGTTCAGTGCTTAGACAAAATTAGCATAAAATTTAACTGAAAAATCTCAATGAAAAGTTATAACTGCATTTAATGCTTCGGACAATCCCCTGAACTCAACTGAACAAGACTTGAGCAGTAGTGCGTGGAGGCAGGTGGCCGGAAGACATCAGCATAGCATCAGAGGGTACTGCTAGCTGCGAGTGGCACCGTGATGGGGAAGAATTGCCCTGCCAGGGACATATTCCATGGTAGGGCTGAGAGACGAGGTTGGCGGATTTTCTAGGAAAATGGCATGAAAGGAAGAGAGATAAGAGACACAAGGTGATGGGGTAAGACTGTGCTTAATTCTTGGAGCCTTCCTTCGTGGCTGCTATTCACAGGCCAAAGGGAGGTGTCTGTAATGACGGCTGCTGCCAAAATAATTGATTGACATGGAAACAGTTTAGTGAAAATTGTTTGGTACTGAATGCATTTGTGTCTTAAACTTTATATTGAAATGAAGGAGCAAGTTGATGAAAGATGGTTGAAAACTGGGGATGGTAGCAATAAAGGCTGGAGAAAGATTCTTGGGTAAACCTCAGTTCTTTATACAGAAACATGCTTGGTGCCCCTGCTTCTGAACTGAGCTGCTATGGATAGCCATAACGGTGATGGTTTTCTTGCAAATATCCCACTGGCGGCCAGCGCTGCCCACTCTGGAAAGGAAGTAAACTTGCTAGGCCGAGACATTGGACTTGTGATTGCTGGCAGGCATGACTTCCTCCTGCTGTGTAGGTTGTGGGTGCCAAGACTAGGACCATAATCTCAGCAACTCAGCAGTCTGATATTTATTTCTACTTTGATTCATTTATACGGGCAGTGTTGACACATCGCATTGAGCCGACCTGCAAGCTGCTTTTGCCCGCTCACAGAAGCTCTGGCCTTATTAAAAGATTGCTACTTGTATGAATCCTACGGCTGTATTCTTACTACAGAAGCTGCTGGGAAATTCTCTCATAATGGCATAACCTGTAATGCAAGCAACCTTAAACTGAGGCTCTTTGAGCTCCTGTTTCTCCACCATTTAGCACATTGGGCAGCACATAGACATTCAAATTATAGTTTCAGAGGAAATCTCAGTAAGAGGAGAACAATGTAGTGCAGTCCATTGGTACCAAAAGTTAACCAAAGAAACACGTAGGCCCTGTTTGTCTCAGTGGGCTTCCTTTTAGGTTCAGAAGTTTAGCTTGGTCTGTTTCTTATAATCCCCATTGATCTACTTATCCCAACAAAGAGGGTTGTCAAGGCAGTGCAGGGATACCATGAAATGGATGTTTTGCTTGGGACCTGGTCTTGACCAGGGAGATGGCTGCAATGGCAGGTTCCTCCTAATTGGGCCCGCAATATGGTAAGCTGTTATGAGGCCCAACTGCCTCCTTTCTGTCAGAGCTGGTTTCATTTAACACCGGTAGGGTGGTCAGGACCCAACGCTGGATGTTGCTGCCTCACTGGATGTCACGCTGGTTTTGCTTAGTTCATGCTTCGTTTGAAACTTGTTTATACCAAATGTTTGCGTATGCTGTAGCATCAAAATATAAAGTTTTATTTCTTTATGAACAGACTGGCTGGTGTCCCATCTAGGAAGTCCCCTGCTTTACATCCTATGCTTCTGGACTAGACTCTGGACCTCTGTGACCCTGCATTAGACAAGCGGTTGATGAAAATGTAAATGAAAACTGTCTGAATGCCTTGTCATTTGTTTGTCCCTGTCCTTACAGATGAAAGGGTCTCTCGTGTTATATGAGAACCCCGGTTATGCAGCAATGTCCTGAAAGGGCTTAAACAAACAGTCTTGGGGGCCCCACACTTCAACTGATGTGAGTCACTAAATGGGGTTTGAGGGGCATCTCCTGGACTTTGTTGAATGAGCTCATAATTTCCCGGAGCAGTCCCCCAAGTGACAGTGGAAGGCTTTGATAGCCCGGATAGCCTTTCAGGGGCTGTGAAGGGACGTTCTGGGGTTGAAGGGGTCAAGGGGTGACGATGTAAGCGAGTAGCTTAGCAAAGCAAGGCCTCATCTCGTACACTAAAATGTAAATGGTTGACTCCATTCAGCTAGAACGCAAATGGCTGCAGTCACCACTTCCTTTAAGAGAGGCATATTTACAGCTCAGAAAGGGTTTTGGAAAGATGATTTAGTGGATTGCTGACCACTCCCGTGCCTGGCTAACTTCTGTTGTGGTGAGCTGTGTCTCCAGGGTGCCGTGTAAGACAGGAAGTGGGCGCTAAGTGTTCGGTCCCATGGCTTGTGTGACAGACTGTTGTGCCACTAACATGTGACCCCTGGAGCCCTCCTGTGCAGAGATGAGCAAGTTCTCAGGACTCCATTTTACAACGTATGCTAACTTAGAGGAAAGTGTGTGTGTGTGTGTATTTTTTGTCACTCCCCACAGACTTGATGTCTTTTTCTGTTTTTTAAGGCCAGTTATTGAGTCTTTACGGGTATGCCGTGTGAAACAGGGCAACATTCGCATTTGTATTTGCTGTACTCTGAGGATGTGCGCATGCTGCCATTGTGCAACTTGAGGTGTGTGTGTGTGCGCGTGCGTGCATGCTAGCGTCTGCCCTGAGATGTGCCATCGCACTCATGCGTCAGCGCACATTCCATCGACCGCAGTTTTGACAGCAGGGATTCGCAGACAGCGTGGCTCAGCTACGGTCGTAAATCACCCGCCGCATCTCTGTTCCCCCACATGGAGTCCCCAAATGCCTCACACAAGACCCATATGTGTGCCACATTCGCTCCACTTCTCCATCTTTGCATCCTGACTACCTGTGGCTCTGTGGGTTTTGGGTGCTTGGTCTCCTGCAGGTTATAGGCTGGCAATGATGTTTGGTTTGCCTCTCCGCTGGGCGTCAGCTGTCTCTGTTACTGCACCCTGCCATGGAACAGCCCTTTGCCACTGAAACTGCTTCTCTGGTGTTTGTGTTACTGGTAGTCATTGGACCGCTGAAGGAATTAAAGTAGCACTCCTTAACTATTACTTTTGGCATTGTTTTCCTTCACCTTTTTCTGTTTATGCCGCCACCAAGGCCCTCAACTGTGCCCAGACCCGGAAAAGGTTAACTGTTCTGTATTCCTGCCCTTTGCTTCAGCCTGTGAGGGAAGATGAAATACTTTCTCAACATTTTCAGTGGAAACACGTTGAGGAGAATTGGACTAGAGCACTAAATAAATCACAGGATTTTTTTTTTTTGTATATCCACCAGGGTATAATAATTGAAAACATATTTCAGTGCTGGGATTGCTCTGGAGAGGCTCTGGGGACACTGGCTCTTTGGCCATTTTTGTTCTGAACACCAGTTATGGCAAAGCGTGCATGAAGTTGCAGGAGACCTGCAGCCCAGATCCCCCTCCCTTGCCTCAAACTGCCCCTCGGATTTTATGGAATACAAGGTCACCTGAAGGTGGAGTCATTAATCTGTGGAGTCGGAGGGCTGAAGCTGACCGATGTGGTGTGTGTGTACGTGCGTGCGCTGCCTGTATGAGCGCAGCAGGTAGTGTGGCGGAGGAAGGAGGACTTTTAACCATTCTGTTCCTTTAAGCAGTTCTGCCGTTGTACATTGGTGCCGATGCTTTAAAAAAAAAAAAAAAAATTGCTGAAGAAAAATGTTTCGCTGAATAAATTTGTTTATTGTCAGTGACTATTTGTCCAGTCCTGGGTCACTGTTGAGCAAAGCCTATCCTCGAAGGACTGGGCATGAGGCAGGGTTCACGCTGGAAGGGACATCAGTTCATAGCTAAGCAATCTCTCGCTCTCTCTCTCTCTCTCTCTCTCTCTCAAAGGGCAACTGAGATTTATACATCACCTGAAATGAATGTCTTTGGACTGTAGGAGGAAACTGGAGCCCTTGGAGGAAACCCATTTGAATGTGGGAAGATCACCAAATTCAAACAGACAACACAGGCTGAACCCTTAGCCCCAGAGCCGTGATCCACTAGTGATACCTGCTGTACTACGGTGCCATCTGTGAATATATTAGTAAGAGGTAAATAGGTGCGTAAATTTTTAGTAAAGGCCTCTGCTCAGGAATGGCTTCAGCGTTTTCTCCTCACATTCCTTCTGTTTGGATTCCCCAGCGAGGCCAGCACTTTCATCCTGACATTCAGGAGACAGGTGTTGAATTCTCATTCGACTGCATGCCAAAATGCCAACAGGCATGTTTAGCTCCGTTCTGTTTCCCTAGGATGAGATCCAGTCCCGAAATGCTTACTGAGCAGTTGTAGTAGACAGAAATACATGATATGAGGGCTTCCCATTCCTGACATTCAGAACCTCCGAGGTGCCGAAGCGCAACTCTCACTCTCCTCGCTGCGGTGCGACGCAAACCTTCACCGCTCATCAGTGTCGCCAAACATAGCCAGGCACATTTTTCAACAGTTGTGTAGAAGCTTAGATTTTGCATTTCGAGTTGGCTTTAAGCCGAACGTCCTGCCTCTGCGGGCTGCCAGAGCCGAGCGCGTGACCAAGCCATTGTTCCAGACGGGGGGCTGCGTTGTCTCACACCAAATTAGCTCTCCACCCTTACACAGGCCGCATTTGCCTGGAGTTGGCAGCTAACACTACACTTCTATATCTTCATTTTATTTCAACAGTCCCACATTGCCTTTTCCATCCACCACTTTTTTTGGGAAATGCAACGGGAAGTTATTATTAGGGAATTATTGCTACAATTAATCATAATTACGCCTTATGCCCTTAAATATTTTGCCATTATATTCCTTTTCTCCCGAGGGTGCAGATTTCTCTTTCATAAGTGTTGTTCTAACCTCAAAATGGAGATCTGTGCTTCAGTCACCACAGCTTGACTGTGATGTTACAAATGCAGAAGAGAAAATGACAGTGAAGAGTGATAAATGGGATAAATGATGGGGTGCAATGCACTTTTCCTCTTAAATATCTTGATGTTATGTTCTTTTTCTTCCGATGGCTCTGATTTTTATTTCATGAAAATGTTCTAAACTTGCATTTCTTTATAGCTCCTTTCTCTGGGTTGGTTCTTTCACCTCATTACTCATTCTCTTTGCAGCAGACCTTTATCTCCATGTCAGACAGCTCCACAAATACTCAGTTCATTTGCAAAAGTTTTGTTTTTGTTATTTGGGCTACCGAAGCCATGGCGACATCTCCGTAGCGATGATCTTTGAACAACAAAGTTTATTTGTGTTGGGCTGCTGGTAAACAACTAAGGCTGTGCCCTGGTTTGGTGGGCACCGGGGACCGTGAAAGTCGTGGGATGGCTGGAGGGAGAATGGCAGATACCCAGCAGATCCCTACCCTGACAAATGCGAACGTCTCAGTGGAAAACCGATGTGCTGCTGCTCGCTCCGTTTCATTTGCTAAATTGCCCCTGTTTAATTTTCTGGCAGTACCAGCGGGATGGGGGAAAGTCAAACATCACATTTGAGCAGCACCTCTTGTGAAGTTCGTAATTGGAGGTGACAGTCGCTCCATAGGCGGCAACTTGTGCTCGAAGACTCAGCTGGCAGTAAATGCTCTTATGTTCTCTTGCACGCTGCCGCAATGTTACTGTGGTCTCATTCCATATTCATCAGTCAGCTGGAGGAGAGCAGGAGGAACGCTTTGGAGAGACAGACCTCGTAAAACACTGCACCTAATCTTTAGATCTGTGCTGTGCCCGTGAGGTGCTCCCCGATTCTGTCCGGACTGTGGATGACCTGAGTGGAGCGATCAGGGTGACCGTACCCTACTTGCGCAACCTCCTCAAGGAGGCGGGGGTCTTCCAGCACTTGGTCCACGTCTACTTCCCTGGGCGAACATCTCCTCTGACGGCAGCACAGAACCGCCGTCCCTGTGCTCTCTCGCACTGTGGAAAGATCCAATCCTTGCGGCGAGTCTGTCGGCCCGAATGCACAGCAGGCCGTTTTAAAGCCAGCCAGGAAGGAGAGCCAAGGCCCATAGTGGCAGCAGACAGTCGCCGACGCCGCCATCCCGGCAGGGCTTCCAGAGAGCATCTGCACCGCTGCTGTACGCGAGATCTCAGCCGTGCAGCTTTGCTCGGGGCACAGAGCCACCAGAGCTCTCGGGGGAATTCCTCACGGAGAGGCATACGGCGTGTCTTTGTCACCCGCTGCCGGCGTTCCACACACCTCACCTTCTGAGTCAATTTTCCATGGTTGTATAACTCACCGACATGCATGTGGCCCTGTTCTTAGCTGTTGCTGTTTTTATAATATGACCGAGGCAGAGTTTGATGGAGATCTCTGCTTCAGTCACCACTAACAGTTTAACTGTCACGTGACAAAGAGAGAGTAAAACGTGGCAAAGGTGAAGGGTGATAAATGATGGGTTTTTTTGATGGGATGTCAGGCAGTTAAATTCTTTAAAAGAAACTTAAACAGCTGATATGTTTTATATAATAATGGACAGTAGAGCCTTGAGCAGAGATTTGGAAGTTTATCCGTTGTCTTCCCACATAACCACCCATGCATGCATTTCAAGGCCTCAAGGTCACTGGATTCCCCTCGAGTAAACCCGTGTCTTGCATAGTTTTTATATTTACAGCCTGCAGACTGGGCCCCTGTGTTTACTCACCTAAAATGAAGAGGTGGGCAGGTCCAAGAAGCTGTCGTGCTGTCATCCTGGCAACATCGGTGTCGAGAGAAGCTCGCTGGCACTTTTTGGGCAGTTTGCCCCATTTTCACTTGCTTCTTCTCTCCGCAATTACAGTGGAAATGTTTGGCTTTAATCTGGCCGGTGCAGTTTGTTCAGTGGGATTTATGGCTCTTTAATGTAGGCCGACTCGGAGGGAGGGAAGGAGGTTTGGGCTAATGATTTGGTAAACCAAAAAGGTCACGGCGCACTTCTTAAGCTCTTTGGTAACGTGAAGGAATTGTTCTCCACTGTTTTGGTTGTGCATGCCTTTGCCCTCTGTTCTTAATGTCCTTAAAATTTACAAGCGATTCCTTGAAATAATGAATTACCCGATTTAACAGGTGTTGGGTTGGTTTCTTTTTTTTAACTTCCCAGCTGTTAACACAATCTCACACCAGGCCTTTCATTACACCAAGAACCATTTAGGAGAGGTCATCTTGGAAATAACCAAAGTCGTGTAAATATTTTGCACGTGCTGACGGCAGGGTCAGTAACACAGCTCTGGTGGAGCAAGTTATTCTGTTTTTTGTCACGCAGAAAGACTAAGGTGATGTTGAGTGACAGCTTGACTGAGCCCAAGGTAGCCTCAGGCATGAGAGGGGTAAGCCCGTGGAGTCTAGCAGCAGTAAGAGACTTTGCCAAATCGGAAGCTTATCTGTGGTTGGGAGAAATTATAATAAAACTTTACACCCACTGGCTACACTACACCTAGAACCAATCCCCAGTAACCAAACTGGCCTTAATCTTTTGCTGTCCTCACTGGATGTGCATCCATCATTTGCCGTATTATTACAGGGAAAAAAAACCGATTTATCACCCCCATGTTGCCTCCACCTCGCTTCCTGGGGGGGCACCTTATGTCTTTTGGACACGTCAGGTGAGTTTGTGTTGGTTATTTACCACGTGTCTCAGTCTAATGAGGCCGCTTTACCAAGGTGAGGAGCTGTGTGCTTGTTATCGCAGGCCTTGGCATATGAATAGGAGTTAGACAAGGAATTGAATGTCTTTTGCTATACATTTCTTTATTAAACTAGGAAATGTGGTACTTTGAAGTGGACTAATGGCCTGCTGTTGCCTTTGATTAGAGATGTCAGTGGAGCCTGGAGCCCGGCCTAGGCTTTGAGACCCATTAGAAATAACAAGGGCTGTTCACGGGTCAGCCTTGCTTTAGTGTGGAGCTCCGTGGCTGGGCCTCGCTATTGATGAGGATGTATTTCCTCCTTGACTTCATCCCTGATTATGTTTATTTATCTCAGACAGCCTTAGCCCTGCTGCCCATGCTTGTTTGTCAGTTTAAAGGGAAGGCAAAAAAATCACTGCCAGCAACATTGCTGGCCTCCCCCTCTTCTCTGTGTCTGGGTTGTGTCATTTCGAGTTGTTTTTTCATTTGCAAAGGTCTGAACGAAGCTGGCGTGAAGTCAGTTGGACTGAGTTGCTTAACATGAGAAGTGGCATACAAGTCAGTTTGGAATCTTAAGTTTGTTGACATGAAATTTAGCATGAAGTCTAGTTTGAAATTAGAGTTGGGCTGAGTTAGCTGACTTGTCAGCATCAGGTAAAGCTAGATGCTGAACACTGAAGTGAACCCTAAGATCTTTGGTGCTGAACTGGGTGATTTGGGGATACTCGGTTTCTCAGCATCACGGAGGTATTGGCTGGTTACCCACCAGGCGAAGGCAAGCACAGCGGAGCTGCTTAATAGAGCCATGGGGTGAAGGACTTGGACGCATTTTGTCCAGAGCTCCATCTTGGTTCCATTTATTTTCCTATCACAGGAGAGTGCTTTAGCCCCTTCTATTAGCTACCTGAAATCTGTCCTTTCTCCCCGCTGCTTTCCAAAGGGCTTTGTTATGCTAGTTGAAGTGCTAGAGATTGCAGTGCAGGATCTAGTCCGTCTGGGAAGAGGCTTTTATTCTATATGTCCGAGAGCATCTTAAATCTTCCGAGGGCCTTCTGGCAAGGGAAAGTAGGTTTTTTTTTGTTTTTTGTTTTTTTTTTAAGTTATGTTTTTCACCATCCACAGGAAATGCCAACCTGAACCTGAGAAGCAGGTTCTCCCAACACAATCAGGCATAGGCAAAATACTGCCATTATAAGCTTTCGTTTTGCAGCCAACTAGGAGCTTAGCTTGGAAAGAAGAGGAAAAAAGGATTTACGTTGCTGTTTCTTTGTTCCCTGCTGATGAATGCCACTGGAGGACCTCAAGGAGAAGTACGAAAGCCACTGTCTCCTAGTGGAGCTGTGTCATCTGTCTTCACTGTGGCGGGGGAATACCAAACTGCAGAAGTATTAAGATTTTTTTTTTTTGCCCTGAGAAGAACGCTTGAACGTGCCGAAGCTTATAGCCAGGTCCACAGCATGACCTTCACTTGAGCTGTCCTGGTTGTTTGTTGATTTCTTGGCGAGTCCTGTCTCTAAGAGTACTCGTAGCCTTGTTCTTCGCTCAACAGCTTGCATGCATACCAGAGAGATGACACCATTTGCCACACATTTTTAAAAGGCCACCAGCCAATTAAAAAAAAAAAAAACGTTTGCCGGTTTCATGTCCTTCTATTGCCAGGTCCTCCTCTTTTCTGGAGTTACCGTGACATAAGATTGCTTTATCCTTTCAAAGAATAATGGGTCACAATTGTCTCTAATCGGTGATGCTGAGATATAGGTTGTGGTAGCTGCTGAGTATGACATTGCTACCCTGACTTCTGACAAGCTTCAGTTTGGACAGTAGATGAGCAAGAGCAAATCTTATCCAAAATAGTTTCCCTTTTCCAAAATAGTTGTCTGGGTTTCCATTTATATTCACCTCAGCTGTTCTTTTTATGCAGCCATTTCCATGTCTGTGTCATTGCCTAATAATATCCTGAGTACTTCCTGATCCTTTAAAGAATCCCCCCTTGTCTTCTGGAAATGGCAAAGTCAGTGCACAAATCATGATTGACTCAGACAGAGCAGGTCAGCTTTGTAACCTTGCCAGCATGTCTATTTTTCCCACAAAAAAAAAAGACTGACAGAAATCAGACAGTTACCCATTCCTAATCCTTACTTTTTATGTTTCAAAACAGGTGACAAAAGAGAGTGCACATTCACTCAAGAACGATCATGCAGACTTTGGTTGCTGCTCTTTTTCTGGAAGTGTTTGGCCCATGCAAGCGTGCTTCATATCTGGAGAAGAATGAGAGAACTGGCCTGATGCTGTCCAGCAACTGCCCAGATTAGCTGTTGATCACCTGGAGGCATTTAGAGTCCATTCTGAGGATCAGAAGTGATCTGAGCATTAAAATTTGTGGTGGAATTGGATGCAGAGGCAGCGCTAAGTTCTTATCAGATCTAGAGGGGTTTTTTTTTTTTTTTTTTGATAAAACCATAACCTTTTGGCTTGCTGCAGGTGTTAGTGAAGCAGTCCTACTCCCTGTTTGCAGTCAGCAGTACACATCCACACCACTTCAGTTATTCAGCATCACCAGTTCATGATCCCCCGAACATCTTCGTTCTCAGTCTTTGCCTCGTGTGGTCCGTGTTTAAAATGCAATTTGTGCCTCATCGTTGGGTTCACTTCTGTTCAGTGGGCAAGTACCGTAGTAAAAGTCCATTACAGCAAATATATTTGTTTTTATTTTTTTATTTTCCATTTCTTCATTTTTAAGAATGAAACATAATGTAATATTAAATTTAAAACAGTAATGGCATAAAAACACACATGCATTTCAGCTACCTCACAAACTGTTTAAATAGGTAATTGCTGTTTAAAGTGTCCTTTATCACTCTGAAATAGGTATTTCATAATGTTAGCAATGTTTTGGATACATTTCAGTTTCACTGAACCTGGAATGTATCATAATTTTAAAGAAATAATGTAAATATGTTCTTTATCAGAGTTAACTGTATTGAAGACATTTCTAGGAAATGGTTACACTCGGATACTGGGTTTAGGTGTTTATGGAGATGTATTACTCGATTAAACGTGCTGTATTTTAATATTGACAGTAAATCAATACTTAGTGCATGGTGTGACCCCTTTCCAGTGCTGGTAAGCCTGCGTGAACCGAATGTGCTTAAGAGTGCCTTATTTAGGGCTGGATGTAAGGACAGCTGCAAGGGTGATTTGTTGTCGCTGCTCTTGTACACCACCTCACATCTATAGAGGGATAGACTTACAGAGAAGAAATGTGAGGTTATCTGCCTGTAACCCAACGCATTCTTTCCTCGATCACAAAGGGCTTCCTGTCATCAAGCTCTTGAGCTGATTGGTTGAAGTGAAAATAGAACTAAATGTGGGAGGATAAAATAACAAAACAAACACAGAATTTTTTTGTTTTTTTTCTTGCACTTCTGGATGCAAGATGTGGTTATTTGGAGCTTTGCGGAAAAAGACGTTGGTGTTTGAAATTGCAGTTGCAGTGTCGATCCTGGAGATTCCTGGGTTGATGTTCCGCAGCTATGTAGATGCTGATGTGAGGTGTGACATCACTACCGCGAACATCCTCCTGGCCATTGTCTCTAGAAAGTTGGCTGTTAAGGTACATTTATATCATTTAATTCATTTTTAGATGCACGCTCACAACTGACATGTGGTTTCCTGCAGTAGTCCTGACATGTGGAGGCCACGGCTGGAATTCGATTAAACGTGGCCCATGGTACATATTAACTCCCCGTCACTTATTTGGGTAATTCAGGGAGCTGTTAAAAGAATGTTGGACGATTCTCAGTAAAGCCACTCTATCAAAACATTTTTCTTGTCCTGCCATACTGAGCGAGGTGCTAACATATCTGGTACACAGCAGACGTTGGAGGCCCATTATTCTTCAGAGAAGCGAGAGGTTGGACATGACTGTCCGTCAAAGAACACCGCACTTCTGACAGGCTTGTGCAGGCTCTCCCCTCTGATCTGCTCCCTCTGCCAGAATCCAACCACAAAAGCAGAACAATGCTAACCAGGTACAGCTCCAACCCGGAAAGCAGCGCTGGAGCTTTGCCACCTTTTCTGTTTACCTGATGCAGGACCAGCATTTGGGGACACCTGGTTTTGCTGCTCAAACTAAAAAAAGGAATAACAAGCTTAGAAAACAATTAAAATTTTGCTCTATAATAATGCTTTTTATAAGAAAACTGAATCTGCCACTTTATGTCATATAAACATATGATGCGCCGCCTGACCCATGTCTTTGAAACACTCCAACATTTTGAATGTGTACCTCCTTAATGAATTTTAGGCTTGAAAAAAAAGTAGTTTCCAGCTTATTTCCAGGCCTTAAATTATAAATTAGCGCTCTGGGTACATACAATGTTAATGCAGTTTTTTTAAAATCATAATTCAAATGTTTCTTTTGCTTTATAATCTGTATCTATGTCCATCATTTAGTCACATGCATTAAATTTAGAAATAGAAGTCTAATGGTTGTGAGATTGAGTCTTGCCTTTGGGTGCCACAGGTCACAACACTGACCCTGTCCACATGGGAACCCATTGCTGTTGCTGCTTCTCTTTCCTTGTCTGCCACACTTCTGTCTTCACCCTGCTGTACCGTTCAGACTGGCCTGCTGCTCGTGGGTAATGAGACCGGGGTGGGGTTGGGCAGCCATAAATCACCACCTTTATATCACCTTTATGAGTGCAGGGGAGTTTATGCTACTTAAACATCTCAGTGGCATGCAATAACTCTCCCCACCCTCATTACGCTGTCGTTGGCCTATCACCCCCCACCTACCTCCTCTCAAGCAAAGGTCTACCAGTCTTGCCATAATTTCATATATAATGAGGTTTTATCAATGGGTGCCAAGCATTATTTTTAAATTTATAACGTGTGAAATGACTCTGAAGTCTCAGTGGAGTCACAATTATTGTAGTTCTTCATAAGGGATGACAGCCAGACACTGTTTGAAATCTGACAGTAAGAATTACAGCTTTTATTTGAAGGGTTAGCATATCAGTAAGGTGTATGGCTAGCCTGGGGTGTAAAGGATAAGGAAGATAATGAGAATTTTTTTTTGCCACGTTCAGGTGATACCGGACATAGATGCAGCTGGTGAGGGTGTAGAAGCTAAACAGGTAGGCCCACATATTGGGGTGGCAGTGGCGCTGTGGTTTCTTCTCGCCTGTGCTGGCATGGCTCGGCTCAGCTCTCAGAGAACATCTGAAATGCGTTGCTCATCTTCAGGCAGTTAACAGGTTGTGCCCTTCCTCTGCGTCATAGTCAGTAGGATGTGCTCTCAAGCCAGCCAGTCACCTTGGCGCCTGGCAGGTTGCTCAGAGCCCAGCAGGGACCATCCAAACATCTGGTCCTCTTTGGGCTCCCCAGACTGGGCCAGAACCCAGAACCTCAGGATTCCCAGCCCTCTAGCACAGTCTCATTGGCCTGCCTTGCTCATCTGAGCTGGGAAATATGACAGACTCAGTTTCCAGAAGCAGGAAGCAGAAACTGGAGCCTTGGTACACCAAGACCCAAATATAGTGATGGGGGGGAAAAGTCAGGAGGAGTGTTTGACAGGATAACATATCGTCACTTGTTGCACATGTCTTGAAGCAGTCTGTAGGAGCCTGTCTGACCTTGGAAGTCAGTACACTTTAACATCACGGGAGGGGGGTGGTGAGGAATTGTGGGATTGAGCATGGGTGGGGTGTGTTTGGAGGGCAGATTGACCAAGGCGCCCGATCGCTCACCATAGCATCTTGCTCTTTTCCAGTTTCCTGCTATAAAACCAGAGTGCCGAGCTGCACCGGGAATGTCAGGAATTTGGGAGGATCTGGCCTGACCTCCGGTAGCCTGCACGTGTTCCTGTCCTCTCTACCTCACTTGCGAAGAAGCGCTCTTTCTTCCCCTTTTTATTAGCAGCCATTGATCTTTGATGCACTCCTCATAAAAACACAGCACTCCTCTGGCACGTTTTGATGTCAGAAAGCTCAAGGATGGGATTCTCTCCCAACATCTCCAGCCTCTCTACTAAAGCTATTGTTCAGTTGCTTACATTTCACTCGCCTGTTGCTGCCACCCACTTATTTCCAGCAGTCCCTTTCCTCTATATCTGAGGAGAGTAGAACAACCTCCTTGGGAAGCACCAGCATGTCTCCATCACTGGCAAGAAATTAATTCAGTACCCACCCACCTTCCAAACCTTGGACATCATGACAAATCAAAGCATTCCCTGTCTCAAGACCTACTGTTCTCTAAAGATTTTGAAGGCATTTGTGCTTTGCAAAAGAAGCGGTACAGTTACTGAGTTCAAAGGCTCTCCACCATGTGGCAATGCTCCTGTTGTAAGCCATTGGCATGTGTTGCACAGCAGCATCACACAGTGGCTGGACTTGGAACTTACTGACTGCACCATACGCATGCTTCTTCTTAATGTTCCCTAAATAACCGTTTTTTTTTTTCAGGTCCTGCATGGGAAATCGTAGGTGTCTCGACCCTGTTCATTTCTGCTGATGGATGTTTAAAGTTTCATGAGCTCTAGAAATTGAGCAAAATTGCATGTGGAGCTCATGACCGTGATGATCTGAAGTGATTGTGAACAAAATGTGAAACACGGTCATTTGTTGTCTTCATGTCAAGAAAGCAGCATCTGTCTCCAACCAAACAAAGTCCTGATAACGCTGATGAACTTTGAAAGCCCCAAGACAAAGATAAATGCTTTTCATTTCAGGGATTTACCTTTTGGAGGAAAAATATGGAGTTGCAGTTTTAACCCCGCTACCCCAGAGACGCAAATCCCAGCTGGAGTTGTAAGAAACACGTTGGATATTGAAATGCCACAGGATGACGGACTGTGCAGAATGAGTTTCACGGTGACCGTCTGACGTGCCTGTTGCTCAGCCTGATCCTGACAAATAATCGGCCTCCTCTTGCACTAATAAAACGTGTGCCTCTCCAAGTCTGCAGCTACATTGCCACAGCATTGCTTGCGATCGTCTGCTCTCAGGCCTCGAACCAGCTCAGCCTTCGTAAGGGTCTTCGTAAGCGTGCGGCCGTTTCCAGCCCCGCTGCTCAACGTCCACTCTCACCTGTTGTTAATATTTCGCTCTGTAATCCGCCCTGTACAATGTCAGCAGTTCAAAAGGGTGCTGTTAGTATTTTTGTCGAGTTCAATTAGTATGAGATTCAAGGGGGCTCACCGATCCCATTTCAGGCCCCCACCCTTTCCAAATAGGATCGGAGGGGTCTTCAAGTTCAAGGATGTATCACCAAGCAGAGCAAAGGTAAACGAAACAAGGGTAAAATGTGTAATTTCACAACATTTTTTTTTAATTTTATGTCAATACACTTTAAAAACACTTGCAAAAAATTCAAATACAACTTCAGTACAAATTTTAAACAAAGCTCCCACTATCACCCCCGCCCTCCCAAAACAAAACAAAAAACAGAGCATCTGAGGCTGAATTGTTCAAGGTCAATTTTTTTATTTATTTATTTATTATTTTTTTATTTTTTTAAACCAGAGCTGGGGGGCCTGTTGGGGAGTCCCTTTGCAGAGGAGTTTATAGGAGTCTCGTTCATGTGTCCCTGGACAGGAGCGTGATGGAGCATGAGACTTCCGCAAAGCAAAGCCGCCGTTTCGCAAACCAAACTCTTTAAAAATAGTCCAGCTCTGAATCAGTGGGAAACAGCGCTGGAGAACAATATCACTCCCACGCAAAATCAGTGGGAATCGCTCGCCAGCGGCAGATCGCTTTACACAAATGCGCCATGTGTTCCCCACTCTCGTGCGGGGAGAGTGCAATGGGAGAGGACCAGGGGACCAGGCCGCCCGTATGCATTCAGATGGAACAGGGAATTTCAGCGGCTTAATTCCTGAAGGTATAGACGGAAAGGCTGGGATGTGACTTCACTCCGCTATTATGTATTTTGTTTTTCCCGTTTCCATAGCAACCGGGAGGGAACAATCCCCATCAGAAGATGGGAACTTCTTGGGAAACGCTGCAGTCTTAATTACTGCAGTTGTCCTAAATGTTGTTTCAATCTCTCAGGTCAGCGTTCTGCAGTTGCATTGGGATCCGAACATAAATTATGCCGTTCTTAATGTAAAGGCGAGGAAAATCCTCCTTAACTGACCACGAAAAGCTAATCCCGTTTATTTATTTGGCAAAGGTCTGTTTTGAACACAAATAAACTTACCATTCCTAAAACAGTATGTAAGTGCAATAACTTATTGCGAAAACTCACACGAAAATATATAAGACCACAAAATAAAAAGAAAAACAATATTATCTTGAAAGCAGTACAAAGTAGCTTAAAGCTAACCTTTAAATGCTCAGGTACATTTAAAAAAAAAAAAAAAAAAAAAACCAGCTCAAAAGCCCTTTAAGCCTGGGAGAAACTCACACGCAGATAACGCTCTTGCTTTGGGTTATAATGCTGTCCAAACAAACTAGTTAAGTTTCTTGAGGATCTTTTGGTTAGCGCTGAAGAAATGGATCGAGTTTACAACAAAAGCAGAAGGTAAAGTCGCACACACAATCACGCATGCACACGCAAACTCCGAGTATTATTATATTAATCTTGAACTTGGTTGCCCTGCTTCAGTAGTATTACAAATCAAAGGAGAGAGCAGAGATGGTGACTGAGAGACCGGAAAAAAGGGGACGCTCGCGTTGTCGGCTTCTGCCAAAGCTCAAGACGCCTCGCCCCCCCCCCACGGGCAAGGAAAGGGTACAAAATCCTGGGTCTTTCAAAGCTTTTAGAGTGGCACACAAAAACAATTGGATTTTGTGCGAAGAATTTGTCAATAATTGCAGTTTTCTGGGAACTGGGAGGTTTCTAAGGTCAAGCGCTTGGGTTTTTTACATCATCTGAAGCATTCTGCATGACATCAGTCACCTTATTGTATGTACAAATGCAACCATGTTGAAAAACAGAGCTTTAAAATGCCCAAGCTGTGATTTGCCCTTTTTATTTGAGAGCCCTCTAAGCAAATTTAGGCCAGCAGACAACCTGGAACTACTATGCTTGGCACCTTTTCATTTCATTTACAAGTCTTGGGGTTGTGTCTTCAACTATGATTCTCGCCATAACTTGCTGTTGTGTGGGCAACAGGAGGAGAGCACCATCGTGGCATCTATGTGCCGACCAGAGGAGCCACGAGCAGCTGAGCAAAGAGGTCGGTGTGTCTGTTTTGCACGTAACACCACAACTGCCCTTTTCTGCCTTTCTTCTCCGAAGCTTTGCTGGAGAGGCCTCCATAGTGAACATACCTCCTAAACCAGTTAAAGGAAAGTACCATCCAGTGGAGGTGGCCTGCCGGTTGAGTGAGAGGCTTTTTTCGTGGAGCTTGGTGGAATTTTTCCAGTGAAAGCAACTAAGGTTCTTCACTCATATCCCTACGGTGACTAATTCATCCACTTTAACCTACCAGAAGGTCCACAGGGGGTGAATAACCCGCTGCCTCCTTTACATCATGCTATTGTTGAGAAACGGTACCACTGAACGAAGACCGATCACCACTGTTTTCTTTTTGTGCGGTGCTATTATTTTCAGCTATTTGTCAAATGATTTCCAGCTGTCATTACCCATTGGTACTTTCTCAGTAAATTCTGCAATTTACAGTAAAGCTGTGGGAGAAGTAATGCACCTAGAGCAAGAGTTTTAATTTTGCGTATTTATGTGCCAAGGATTTGCCTTGAAGCGGAAAGAATTATCATCTGTTATTATTATTAACACAGAGAGGGAGGAAATAATCTGTGGCCTGCAAGGCATTACATGGATTACATAATTACATTACGTATACAGGAAAATCTTTTTGTTGCTTGAAGAGAAAAAAAACAGCCCGGTTGATCTGGTAATGATGCAGTTTGACCAGTTGCTGAGAAAAGTCCTCTGAGGTGTAAGAGACTGAAGGCTTGGAGTTCTTCCGGACCGTTGTTTTCATTGGCACTACCACGCTAGCAAAGCTCTTTGCCCTCGGTGACTCCCGGCGCTTTGATCTTTGGGCAAAACAGGCACCATCCTCGTTGAAAAATGTCCGACGCACGGGAAATATGCTGTGCTCATTGAAACAAGTCAAACCCCCCCCCCCCCAGTCAAAGTTTTTTTTATTTTTCTTCAACTTGTAAACATGACGGTTTTGACTAAATTTGGATATCAGGGTAAAGTGTGACAAATTTAAACTAAGAATGCTATTTCAAGTATGGGCACTGGCTTTATATCCAAAGCAGCTTTGATTTGCCACTGTAAGGACCTGGTGTAAAAATCAAAAGCATAAAAAATTTGAAAGATACATTACAAAGAACTGTCTCATTGATTTTTCATTAAAAAAAGAAACTATCAACTTGCAAAACTGAAAAATAAGCAAGGTGTCATGAACACACTTGGTTTTCAAAGAGCTTCACCCCAAATTTGACCAGTGTCCCAGTCTGACTTTCAACTGGGGAGAAGGTGGCACCAGGGTTCATGAGCTCTGGGTAGCTGGCTGGCTGGCTGGCTGGGAAATAAGATCCTGATTCTGGCGAGCTGGACATTTTTCTTGAAATGGTCTCCCTCAGGCCATGCCAAGAAATAAATGAAGTTGGGCTCAAAATTCAGCCTCAGCCATTGCCCAGCTTATAGAGAGCTTTCTCACAACACTTTTGCAGCTCCGCTACCAGGTTAGCTTATTGCTGTAGTGATATGCCAAGAGCTTTGACAATTCCCATCTGATACATGTGGATTTCACATGACTACAGCATTTCACAGCTGTGCATGAGGGAAGTACTTAACAGGAGGCTCACCCCTAGGTGGTAGAAAAGACGATCTTGAGGGAGACCAGGATTCTTCAAGGACTGTAATGTCATAGAGTTCGTCAAACTTTGTGCAGCTAGTGCCATGCTTACGTTTTTGCAAGAGATTCAGTCTCTTCCAGGGAACCAACAGAATCTCAACAGATATGTGGGCTTCCAGTTTAACGGTGTTTGTCTTTCCACAAGTCTACAACGTCTATGAATCAAGAGACTGACTTTATCTACAGGTAAGCACTGGCTATGACACTTCAGTGCTTTGAGATGGGCTTCTCAGGTTGAGGAGAATCCTTGAAGGTCAACAAGGATGAAAAAACAAAGCAACGCTGTACATTTTGCCAAATGATCCAGACTGTGAAAGTAGGACCCTCGCTTGCCTTGATAAACCATTCCACAATCATCACGTGCATTTAGACCACAGGCGGATTATTTTGCCCTGAAAAAAAAATGATTTTTTTAAAAAAAAATAACTTCCAGTGCTGCACCACTGTTTTACTGGGAGGGTCTCCATCTTTACTTCCCATTCCCAGCAAAAAAAAAAAAAAAAATTAATATTGATACCTGTGGTCAAAGCTTTGCAATTCTCACTTTAATGTGGACACGGAACGCCAGTGCACACCCCGGCACTTTGTATGACTTTTGAAAGGCGAAGAGGCCTGGCTACAAAATGCAGTGTAAGGCAGTCACTGAGTGTTTTTGCTCTCCATCAGGCTCCGCAGGAGTATGTGGGGGGGATCCTTTCCTGTAACCCGAGGACAGGAGGACTTTCTTTGAGGTCCAGCTGTGCAGAGCCGGCAAGGTTACCTGTTGGAAATGGCAGGGGGAGGAAATGGCGTGTCCATGCTAAATCACAGCCAGTCTTATGCTTTCCAAAAACTTCTGCTGAAGCAAACACTAAACCTGTCTGGGGCCCTGGAAAAGCTGCCACCCCACTGAAAACTGGCAGGTCAACTGGGCTGCCTTTGCACGCACCGGTGTCCCTTCGGGACCATGTGGAAGCCAGGCAAGCGACAGCAAGCCCTTTGCCCCGTCACAACCCGGTTTAAAACAACACAGGAGCTGTTTCTAAAATGGAAATCGAAGTGGGGAAGGCAAATCACAGGGAAGCATTCAGAATGCTGACCTTCCTTTTGAATCTTAATGATTTCCTTCAAGTTACCGTTTTTTTCAGTTCCTCTTAGATCACGTTGTTGAAATTATGAGCGCAACAAAAAAGCTAAAGGAAAAACAGGCTGGCATAAAAATTGTGCATTGAGATTAAAGATAGGGCTGTAATTTTGAAGGATTACAACTGTGTATTAAATGTCCATTTAGCTGAGGGTTGGCTTCACAAATGAAAATTGAAGCCTCCTAGAAGGCTCACCTACTAAGGCATTGTCCTGAGAGGTTTGAGCCTCAGCTTTTGAGTAGAAGCTCCACAGTGGTGGAACCTTGGTAGCGTTAGACCTTCTTGCTGTCTCCTTGCACCATATAGCAGAAAGCTACACAGAATTTCAGATGAACAGCAGAACTGTGGGACACTAAGAAATCTCGCACAAATCATGACAAAGTCAGATGCCCCAACGCTGGTGTCCTCAGGTGGCCACATGTAGCTCAGAGAAGTTGCACCTCTGCTGAGTTTGGCTCGGAATGGTAATGGTGTTGCCAAGAGGAGACAAAGGTCTAGAGCTCTGCAGGAGCATTTTGCTCTATGAAGTAAATCTGTTTTTACTTTACACAATGTTCTGTGTTCAGTTTTAATTTGCGAACTTCACGCAGGCGGAAAAGGGGTTGTGTCTCAAGATTATACGACCGAGTACTTGTGTGTTCACTCCTCATTCACTCCTTGTTTATTATTAATTTTATTTCTTTATTCAGTTATTCACGTTTAAATCAGTCCTGTCAATGCTGCCAACGTCTGCATCCTCCCCGGTTGAGGCCTTACAGAAAGAAGGAATCCCAGATCTTGAGTCCATGGACCAGATTTGCCAAATGAAGTTCCCCTCAGCTTCAGTCGTCTTCTGTCTCACTGCTCTCTCTGCTTTTTGGATATTCTGATTGCTGCAGTTATAGTTGCTGGTGGACGGTGGGCCGTTTTTTCATCTCATTTCCTCTCTCTTGGGTTTGTCTGAATGGTAAAATGGGGCCCATGAGGCACAGGCGCCTGCTGCCCAGTGTGGAAGGAAGCTGCGTCCACTCCATCATGTGGCCCAGGAGATGGCCGCACTGTGCTCCTTGGCCTTCATGCGAAGGGCAGCGATACTGGATGACTTGCGATCAGGGTCCATGTTGAGGTCGTAGCCGTTGAGGCCAGCTCCCATGCCAGGGCCGCCAAACAGGCCGCCCATGTGTGTCTGTCCCATGTGACCCCCAGGACTGGGGACACCCAGGAAGTCGGACACCCCGCCGGCCGCATGAGGGTGGGGGGTCATGCAGGACGTAACAGAGTCACAGGGCACCACGCAGCCGGGCACCGGGGAAGCCGCGCTGCTGCCACCAATCCACGATGGGTTCTGGATCTGTAACACAGGGAAGTGGCACTTTGTTGAGTCTCCATCTTGATTCCTCGCTCCCTGGGTTTATTTCTTATCCGATCGTACGTCTGCAAAGCTGTCCGTGTTGACTGGGGGAAAAGGGGCTGCAGCAGACCGAGCCTGGAGTGCTGGTGAGTTACATGTAGCTGCATCTCTGTAGGAGGGATGCAGGGGAGAAGCCCCAGATGTGAGCAGCACTGCATTCCACAGCTGCAGCCCGCCGCCCCCCGACCTCCCAGCAGATTAATGATAACACTGGGGCTCCTCCTGTCTCCCTGGAGAGGCAGGTCCACCCCCTTCAGCCAGACCTGCTGCGGCCTTGCCCTGACCCCACACCAGGGGCAGTGTGCCTCTGGACTTGAGATCTGACGTGATGGAAGGGGGGAAGTGAGGAGTGCCTTTCGCTCCCTCCCCCTCCCCCATCTTGCCCCCAGCACCCTTTACCTCTGCGATCAGTCTGCACTTTTTCGGTATGAGAAGGTCTGTCCACCTTAGCATTCCATTCCTACTGGACTGGATTCAATATGCCAGTCCTTCTTTGGTGCTGCGCTGAGTGGCTTTACTTTGAACTGTGTGGTCTTCGGTTTGGAATCGCTTAAACCCCCCGGCTTTCACAAATACTGTCTTGGCTGTAACCAGATACCCTCTTGGCTCCAAATCATTATAAACATTTACCAAGTACCTCTGGACTTAATGAAACAAAAAGGATGCTGGACTTTAGTCCACTGGGGACCAGAGGTAAGGACCACAGCGTTCTGACAGTTCCTGTATGTGTTCCTCCCCAGGCCTAACTGGACTGACGGTGTACACGATACCTGTGCATAGTTCTCGGCGCGGGTCAGGAGCGGCAACTCGTAGGCCGAGGAGAAGTGAGTCCGGACCTGCTGCATCTGGCCGAAACGCTCCCTCTTCCTCCACTTAGCTCTGCGGTTCTGGAACCACACCTGCAATGGAAAAGGGAAACCGGGCCCTAAACTAGAGATACCACCGATGCACGATCGTTCCAAACAACAGCCCCCTTACCCCAGAAGTAGGCAAGCCGCTACCGGGCCTCCCCAGTTCACACTCTCGATCACAGGTTCCACAACCAGCAAAACACACAATGCAACCTGCTAAACGTTAGCGGTGGAATTAAGCCCTTGGGTCTTTTGGAAGTCATCATTCACCGAAAAGATGTGGCGGGTTTACAGTGAGGCGGTGTACAGTACCAACAGTAAATTAGTTCTGTTGGGCTCCGCTTTTAATCTGAAACAGAGCAGTTCAGACTCACCAGACGGATGGACGGACCGAGAGAGGAAAGGTGTAGTCAGTGCAGCTAATAAATTATACAGTACTTGAAAGTGCTGCCACAGGCTTTGGCTGTCATGGCTTTAAAGCGCCTCCCTGTGCTGCGCTATTTATACGAGACTCCGAGCTCGCCCTCCCTTTGCACATTTCATATTTTAGATACTGCACGCTCCTTTTTTTCCTCCTCAGTGTGGAAGACACTGGTTTCGGTGTTTAAAATCCTGACGTGAAGTATGGCGTGATGTACGATCGCGCTTGGTTTCAGAATGAAAAGACGCGTACGCGTGACTTTTTTTACGAGGCTCTCAAACAGAACCTGCGCGGGATTACAAGAGCATCCACAGATATGTAAATACTTGCAGAAATTACATTTACTTTTGTTCATTCGGATGATTTCTTTTGCAAATTGAAATGTTAAACTGCTTACAATAATACAGCAAGGTTCTGTTTACTGGAGCAAAAAAGCTCAAGGATGCTACAGCTGGAGGAGTTTGAATTCAGTCACTTGAGTCCGGTATACCACCCGTTGCCCCAAATCCCAGTTTTATCAAACAATTAATGATGCTTTGGCCATGTTAGCATCATTTTCCATTATTTCTTGTGGGAATAATAGGCGTGATTTACATCATTTCACTATGAGGCATACGTCGGGGGCCATATTGGTTTCTTACAGCAGTGACCCCCGCACCTTGACCAGGAGCATCACAGCCACAGTAACCACTGGGGTTTGGGACAATAATCTTCAGATCATAAGGTTGTAATTTTAACCACTGTGCTGTACGAAGAGACAAAACAGCTTGAATAGTTGAAGAACTTGAAGGGGAACTAAAAGATGTTTCATGGGGTGTAGTTTCAAAATGAGAGAACAGCGGGACTGTCGTGGAGCTCGAAGGTTGAGCTGCTGGTCCTAAGCCTGGTTACCACTGTCTCCAGATGCTTGCAGAACCCCAAAGTCAACCTCAGAAGGAAGGAGGTTGATGTATATCAGCAGGAAGAGGGAGAGATAATGATGGGCACAACCGAGTCAAAGCAAGCTGGAGTGACGCCTGTCTGCGTTTGGCCTGCCATGCTGGACATCCAGCAGAAGACTCGAAGAGCACGGAGTTCTTCATTCCTCTCAGCTTCTCTGTAGGCGGAGCCAGACACAGCCCCCACTCTCCCATCCCCAGCCCGGGTCTGTCCATAATACAGTTCCGATGCTCTCAAGAGTCCAATCACTCATCTCCATCCAAAGTAGGAAGGTCCTTTCGACTTGACTTTTCAAACCATCCCACATGTTGGGCCCTGAAGAACATACCTTACACTGTATGCTGTGAAGTTCTGAAAAGAGTGAATGACAAAGCACATGATTTGCAGGGATGCTTATTTTAAGTTGCAACGTTTACTTCATAACAAGAGGTTTTGTGACCTAACTTCATTTTTAATTATTGGATAAATGTAGAAAGGGAATTATAATATTTCAGTTTGTTGTAAGCTGGAAAGCCGGATGTGGGCCAAAGACTCAGATTTGAGCTCTGGCTCACTTTCCATTATATTTGCATTTTGAGTTGGAAATTCCTTGGCGAGAGATTGCTTAGAAGCAATTTACAGTAGAAATGTATAAAACCACAGTACAGTAGAACAGGTGAGAGGTCCCATATGGAGTTCTATCAACGGTGAGAGCAGAGGTGAGGTCTTATGCAGAGCTTCAGTCTGCCCATGCCCGCTCTGTGCCTGGTCCCGCCCCAGAGTTGCTCAAATCTCTGCTCCCTGACTGACAGTGATAGGCGGGGGGGGGGCTCAAGGGGTTCCTGCTGCTCACATTGGGAGCAGCTGCAGAGACTCCTCCCTGCCCCTTCCAGTGGCACCCACGCTTTCCTTACCCCATGCTTTCATGAGGTCATGTCATAGGCATGGGTGTGGGGTTGCGGCCTGCCGCTGCGTCGGCCTGTTCGGTGGATTCGCAAACATGCACGCCGCGTCTTACTCCCTCGATTCGTCCTTCAGACGAGGGCTTCAAACAATACCGTAGTAAATCAAACGTTTTGCAGATGCTTTTATTGTCTCTTACGTTACTGAACGAAAGACGCAACCAAGAGGCGTGGTGCCGTTTCCACCAGATGACATCACACAAAGAAAGACCCAGCTAGCCAAACAAAAATGCATTTCCTGTCGCCACCGCGTCGCGGTAACCAAATTCCAGATTATCTTCCCTTTACTTAACTGTATTCGTCTTAGTGATTGTCAGACACGCAACTCCTTGGGGGAGAGAAGACCCATGAAAGGGAAGCCAATCTCTCCTCGACGCGGAGCGTGACCTCCAATTTGTGGACAAGTCCCTGGCCAATCAGTCAAGGGTTCGCCACCGTCGACTTCCCTTTTTGCAGTACGGCCACATAAATTTTTTTTTTTTTTTTTTTTTTTTGGGGGGGTAGCGTAATTGAAAAGTCGGCGATGTAATAAAGCCACACAAGGCGCTACGCCCGAGGGGACGGTGGGAGGGAGCAATCAGGGAGGGGAGGACTAAAGGCCTCTAATACAGACAGCGGGGCAAGATCGTCCTCACAAAAGGTCCTCAAAACAAAGCATTGCCAGATCCCGGAGAGTGCAAATTACCCATGATGCACTCCGCTTTCTCGGAGGAACAGGGCAATTTTCGTATGATAAAAGGACGGGGAAATTACCCCCGACATGTGCGCTTAAAATGGTTGTTCAAGATGTTTAGCGTGAGCATTATCAATTCGGAATTTCCACGAAAGCTTACGGAAGGCATCTAAACAGATGCAGGGTTCCAGTTGGGTTGGGGCCGCGCAGCGTGACGTTCGCCGAGACGAGTCGGGAAGCCAGGTAACTCGATATGAGCTTGACTTTGGTTGTCCCTCAATGTCGTGGCAAAGATCACCGTCCATCTATTTCGTGTCACATGTTTAGAGGACGCCTTTGCTGCGTGCGAAGAGGCTTCGCGGCATTTCTGTTTGGCTCCGTTTTTTTTTTTTTTCTTTCCGTCAAAGCGTCATCGGCTTTGTTCTTCTCAGAGAGCCCCTGGTCGAGCTCTTCTTTCGATGGGTGGCACAGTCAAAGGCACCACGCTGAAGGTAGGGTTCGCTTTTGAATAGGGTCATTATATTGGATTTTTGCGGTGGTACCGAAGGGATTTTCGGGGCTCCTTGGATACGGTGCATCCGCATCAGGGCAATAACAGGAAACAGACTGGATTCTGGGAATTTTGGACAGTGCCGACAGAAAGTGCAGAACCTCAATGCAGAATTAAGTGGAGGATTCAGGAGGTGAAAGGCAAAACCCTTGAAAAAGACTCCTCTTGCTTCCTTTTGCTCACTCTCTTCTGGTCTGTCTTTTTTCCTCTCTTTCCTTCAGCTTAAATCTGAAGGGGGAATTTGGGAAATTGGAAAGCGAGATGGGAGAATGTTCAAACCGGGGCTTTGTTTTCATTTCATGTTTAATTTCCTGGTGCCTAAGCCCCTGGCTTTCCGACTCTGCCCCCTTTCAACCTCAGAAGAGACACGCCAGCGAGAGTCAGCTGCCTGCCTTGCCTGCCCCCTCTCCCCTCTGTCCTCCCACCCCACTCTCTCAAGTCTCTCAAGATCCCGGCCCCCGGGCCGACACACACGGCCCCCGTGGCACTCCTTCCGGGAGGTGGGGGGGTTAGTGGTCGCAGCGAACACGCCTTTGAACAACAGCGGGGGAAAGGAGAAAGGCCAAATAGCTGGGAGGAGAGATCACGGAGGAGCATTATGAAGTCAGACGTGTTCTCTGCGGCTCTGCGCCCCCTTATCCTTTTAACCCAACCCCCCCCCCCCACACACACACACACACAGGCACTCCCCAACTCTCATCTGTTCCCAGCGCACGCTTGACACGACAGCTCAGCACAGCATCACGCTCCGGCACTTAAATGCAGGAACAGCTCTCTGCCAACAGAAACTATTTGCTTTTGCTTTATTTGCCGGTCATCTGCTGCAAAGGTTGTTCTTCGCGGGGGAGCGAGAAGCACGGCGTCCGCGAGCGGGAGCGACTCGGGTAATTGCTAAAGACGCTGACAGCTAAAGCAGCTTACGGGCTTATTAAAGAGCTTTATTTATGGTCCAGCGCAGAAAGAAAGACGGGGAAGCGTGGAGCTTGGCCCCACCGGGCGGCAGAGAGAGCCGCTTTGATGTGGGTGCTGCCTCGCTTTGTTCTCGACCCCGTGTGTGGAGGCCCGATGCTCCGTATCTGCACATTTTCAAACACACCTTTACAGGCCCCCTCGCTCAGGTGTCCTGGTACAACACGAAAGGGCACATCTACAGATGATGGTACGGTTTGCGCTCACATCGCGGCTTGCGCTCCGTGTTATTTAAAAACTTAATAGTGACGGAACGCAGAAGTGCCGGGATCGGATTTTTAATGAAATGACCGAGCGATGCGATGGAAACGTCGGCGCAAGGGCGAGCGCTGACCTTGCTACTGATGTTCGTCTGCTCTGCGTCTACCGGGTTGAGACAGATTCCGAGAGCTCTGCGGCGAGCCCTGCGTGCTCCAGACGCGGCCCGAAAGGCCAGAGGTTAAGGGTTTCTCAGAACTTCCTGTCAATGATCCTACAAGACCGTGGGCTTTTTTAATCCCTCCAATCAAAAATAATTCGACGTGCAAATAAAAATCACTTTAAAGTGCCACTTTCAATTTTAAGCCTGCGCAGAGATGCAGTCAAGCCCGGGCGAATGGTCTTCTTCAGCGCGTGCGGTGAAATACCTGTTTTATAGAGAAAGCTGAAGTTACTGTCCAACAAGACAGCTGTGGAAATGTGCTGCTAAGCTGCATCCCCTGACAAATCCAAAATAGCAGTCAGAATTTGGAACAAATCTGTCTGTCTCGTAGTACGGTTGCAAAGACTGTTGTCCAAGTTCTGTTCCGTTTACACTGATATTTCGTATTTTTCCTCTGAGAGCCAAAGTATGCTACGACAGTATATACAATACAGTTGCAATACAGTTGAGTTTTGCATATGTAGATAATATCGTGTTTTCTGTATGTCGGCTTTCAATGTTGCCAGTTTCTTGCAAGACCAAAAATGCGGACTCCTATTCTTCTTGATAAAAGCACTTTCTTTCTTACGGCCAGCACATATTTTATTTAGCATTGATACAGCCCGCGTTTAATTTTAGACATATTAAAGCTCAATATGATCGTAGTTTATGTGAACCTGTTTCAACACAGTAAGGCCACTTTAATCCCGTTGGTTCCCTTTTCACCTCATAAATTCCATTTATATTGATTTTGTGTCAGTATAGGAGGGTAAAATGAAGTTATGTGAGTCCCAAAGACAGGGGCCGAGCAGCCAGCCCAGAGCTATACTGAAATAACTCTTCGGTGCCACGCTGGGAATATTTCTAATCCAGTGTGTTTTAAAAGAGCCCCTGGGAGCACTTTGGTAGTAAAGAAACAAGGTTAAATAAATCCACTATTCCAACCTGAGCCACAGAACTGCACACTGAGTTATAACCGTGTACCTTAGGGAACTTCCTGTGTTTCACTGTTATGTTTGTGCCGACCTTGCCAAAAAATTTGGATGTATCTGGATCTGCCCCGGTCATCAACCTGTTTTATGGAGTTTGAGGGTAAATGGATGCTCCCTCCCACAGTATCTCATTGAGCAGGCAAGGCGTGCCATGATGTATCGTCTTGCTGACCGCACATCTGCAGCTTGACATGAGCCCTGGGATGCATCTGCCAGCTTGTGGAGACTCCCATTGCTGTACGAGGCGGCTTGCATGCACCTCCAGGCCACTACATACATTTCTCCCCATGAAGACCTCCAATAGGTGTTTCTGTCAACAGGTTTCTATGTCTCACGCAGCCACTGGTAGAAAACCAAATACAGTGACTCTCACTGGCTGACTCTTCGCTTCATAAGTGCCAGGACCTGGCAGTGATACATAAACACACTAGTGACCTCACCTCATTGTACAAAACATATAACTGAACAAATCGGTCATATAAACAGTCTTGGATCACTGTTGCAAGAACTTTCCATGAAGTGTAGGATCATGAAGAGCGAGAAACACAAAACTGATCAAAAGAGCGGAAAACCATCATCCCTGTTTACTCTCCAGGACCTAATGAAACCTGAAAGGAGTCTGACTTTCTTATTACAATAAAATAAATATAAGACTTGGGGGGCATAGTGGCCCAGCAGAAAGTTGTGCCACCAAACAGCAATTTGAATCCAGTTCAGTCTGCATGGAGTTTACTTGGTCCTTCCATGTCTGTCTGGGTTTAATCCCACAGTTCAAAGATGTTTTTCAGGTTAACTGGTCATTTTAACTGTCCATAGTATGAGCGTGTTTCTGTGTTTGTGTGTGTGTGTGTGTGTGTGTGTGTGTGTGTGTGTGTGTGAGACACCACCCTACAATGAACTAGTATCCCATTAAAGGTGTGGTTTCATAGAGTAGCAAACTATTCTAAGCAGTGCAGGCACATACCTGCACGCGGGCTTCGGTCAGGTCTGTGCGCAGAGCCAGCTGTTCACGGGCATACACGTCTGGGTAATGCGTCTTCTGGAAGACCTTCTCAAGCTCCTCCAGCTGGTAGCTGGTGAAGGTGGTGCGGTTGCGCCTCTTCTTGCCCTTGTTGCTTTCACCTTCACCCTTCTCCAGGGACCCCACCAGTTCAGGGCCTGACCGGTCCTGGGGACTCTTGGCCCCTGGTTCCTTCACGGTGAGGTAGCTGCTGTCCATCCCGGTGGGGTCAGCATTCGGGGGCAACTCTGAGTCGGGCAGCCTAGAGCCGTCTTTGGCTGTTGAGGGAGGAAGAAGAGAGCGATTATGCCTGAGTGGGAGAAATTGAGTTTAATAAAACAACTGTACAAGAAGTCAATAATACAGTTTATTATAAAAATAGAGTGTGAAAACTGTGCATGCGCAACATAATCCAGACAGATTAGTTATACTTTCAATAATAGCAAATAAATACAGAAAACTTTCCATTTATTGATAAGAAATGGAAAAACTACTGTGAAATATTTTTGGAATTTAAAAAAAATCCGGTACATTATTATGACAAACGGCTCTTTTGCGAAACAGCTCTGCAGGATATAGCTCTAGGCATGGTATTTCTGTACATGCTGTAGCTAAAGGAATAACTGTCCTGAACCACCTGCATGGTAAAGCTCACCCTGTTGCTGGTAGACTGAAAAATTCATAGAAAAGTGTAAGGAATAAATACATGGGGAAAATTGCACATTACGTCTAATTCTTCCACTGTGGTTTTCCTAACCTTTTGTTCTCCTTACGTTTAATAACATGGAGGTAATATTCTCCAGAGGTGCAGAATGTTTTCTTATCCATTCTGGGATTTATAGGAAGTTGTTACACACCTGGGTGTGGCTGAAGAGATATGAGAATAGAATGCAGTGTGACAGTTGTAAGGAGGATTTATGCTTTTGTACTGAAGAGCAGCTGAAGGAGGCTGGCTGCAACCTGTGTTTTTTTAGCAGGTGGATGACCATGGTGAGGAACACCACCATAAACCACAACGTAAATGTTCCTATTCACTGGGTTCAGACAGCACCCAGAGGTCTTCATGCAGTAAGTTATAGCCTAATTTTTCTTTTTCCACCTCTGTAATTTTACCCAAGCTATTATTATTCTCAACGTGTTTAACTGGGAAGAAAACCCATCTTGGTGATTACAAAATGTCTCCATTGCTCTAGAGGGATTTGCTTGTATTCAGATTTGAAAACCCAAAAGAATTTCAGTGCAAAACATGCCAAAGAACTGATGACTCATCTAAATTTTATTGTAACTCTTCTCAAACATGCATTTTTGTAAATAAACAGAGCTGCAGTGTTGTGCAAAAAACATAATCATTTCAAAAGAAAAGACTGTCCAACTCTTAACTCTCATTTTAACACTTGCCCACCTCATGGTTGGACTCTAACCGATACACCAATACCTCACTTAACACTGCCCCATTACACTGTTCCTACTACAGGACACATGCTAATAGCATACATGGCACTGAGATCTCCCATCTTTGTTATTAACACTGTCGAAGTCCTCATTCTCCACGTCTGCCGCACACAGCACAAGATGTCCGTTCTTGGCGCGTGTTCTGCCACCGATGCCGCGCACAACTTGCAGGCACTTGCTCTCATACACATTTACGTCTCATGGGCAACTGAGAACACACTGTGGCACCGTTCTACCCTTGTGTTCCACATTTTCTTTAATCTCCAACTTTTCCAACAGCTAAAAAGCCAATTCTTTATCTATGTGCATGTGTGGGTATGTTTGTATGCGTGGACTGAAACAAGAGAGTAAGAGGAGCTTGCAGTGGACATTCGCTTATTAGTTATTGCTGGGAGATGTTTGTTGGAAGATGTGCGTATGTGTGTAGGTAGCATTTCATGTATCTCCCTACTTATTTTCATGGATGATTACAGTAGACTTTTGAAGATAAATAAGAGGAATATTTATATGATTCTCATAAGATTTCCCCTAAATGTTCATTATTGTTCTGCATTTGAATGTGCATTTGACCTATCTAATCTAACATAATGTTACAATGACCGCATTTACTGCTATTTCAGTTAGCACTCCACATTCTAGGAACATTTCCTGAATGCTACTGTTTTATAATACTGGCAATACTAAAGCATTTCAGTTAGAAATACACCATTGTCAACTCAAGAATCACACTTTTTATTTGGCTGACAGTATTGGAAACATTTGTGTTTATATATGATGTTTTAAAAAAGAAATATCCAGCGTGGCCAGTGCTCAAGGGTGCATCGTGGAACAGCTCTTCACCTGTATAGACAATCACAAGCAGACCCTGTCTAGGCCTGCCTGTCCTGAGGATGTCCTTAGAAGTGATAGTTAGTCTTAGGCCACAAACCCCACTCTGTTATGAAACAGCTGCCAACTCCACACAGATGGAAAATAACAGGCTCTTCCAGAACCTTTGGGGAACCCCATCATGTCAACTGGGACCTTGCATCTGCAGACCACTTACACCCAATTGCTGGCCTGTGGTCGAGCGGGTAACCTTTTGCTGACCGCTTGCATGTCAGAAAAGTCCGGGAACAAGGATGTGAGAGGTTATTTTGAGTACTTTGAAGATAAATATACTGTGGTAAAAATTGAGAGGCATCGCTTTCCATCATTTACCATCAGCCGGATTGGCCTGGGCAGGGTGGTTCAGAGACTATCCCAGAATCACTTGGTTATGAAAGATAGGACACCAGTCCATCACAGGACAGCCACACACACACACACACACACACACACACACACACACACACTTTATAGTGACCGTTTAACCAGAAATCCATGTCTTTGGAGGAAACACAGACAAAGGGAGAATATTGAAACCTCACACAGACTGAGATGGATTCAAACCCACCCCTCAATGCTACTTGCTGCACCACTCAGCATCACTTTCTTTAGCTTAACATGTGTGGCAGTTCTAAGAGCTCAAAGCTGTAAGTTCCTGAGAAGTTGCCACAACAGCAGTATTTTGATGAGAGCCAACAGGTTTTCTGTGTTGTGCTTCAGAGATTACAACAGGGTACAGTGTGGCCTGTATGATGTCATGTTGTCATAGAAGGTTCAGATGTGACACCCAAATCCCAAAGGATTGGAATGGCAACAAATGTCAGGGTGCGCAAGTGCAGCTGCATGCGTGCCTAGAGGTTGAAATGAAGTGGGACCTCCGATCACCCCAGGGTGGTTCATCCAGGAGCTGGCGTCTAAACCAACCGCAGGCCTCACCACCAAAGCATAAGCTGAATGAACTGTGTGCGCCTGTGCAAGGCCAGGCTAAGACCAACCTTCCTTCACGAAAATCAAGTTGACTCGTGTCCTCTTGAGACGCTAACAGTATTTCTTTGTCACCTCTAATTTCAGCTGCTTTTACCCTGTCACAGACATTTCACTGTTGGAGATATAATAAGTTCTGGTTTGAAAAGATGGAGAAAGCAGAGTCTTGTTCTATAAACAAACAGCCTTATGACTGCATAAGCCTGCGGGTCTGGTTCTGGGCCTTGCTCCGAGGCCAGCTCTGTCCGTCTCTCTGTTTGCCTTCTCTGGACGCCGGCCCTGATGGAGACCAAGTCAAAGCTGGGGGTATAATGGCTCCCACATTGCCTCTTCCTTGGTTCTGACACATCCTGTTAAGCATGAGCGAACGAACACATACTCCCAAACGTAAATATTTTGGAGTGGTTCTTCCAGATGCCTTGCGCCTGTTTCTCTCTGCCAGGGGGGCCCCCGTCGGGCACTTGGAGATCCGGGACCCAGTCCGATCAAAGACACTTGTTTATTCCCCCCATCGTAGATCGTTCCTGGAAAAGAAGTGTTGTTGTGACGGTTTTCTCATTGGTTTGTGCAGCGTGGCCAGACTGCGATGTGTCCCCAAGTCAAATGAAGTGTGTTGGTGTCTCGATGCAGATGAAATGAGGCCAAATTTGCCATGAAGATGGGCCTCAGAATTAACATGGAGCAGCTGCATCATGACAAACTGAACAGAAGGTCCAACGGTCGGTGTTATCATTCCTCCAAGGGGACGTGAACACCTTCGGTGACAACTAGACGCCCGACAACATCATGGCATTCCTTCTCTCAACCTCATTCCTGGATTGCCCGAGCCAATTTTTGCCTTAATGAAAGTTAATAGGAAAGGCAGACAGCATCCCATAAACATCATTTCTCCATCTTTTGCTGTTACCTGCCAGCGGTTGCAGCTATGGACTCGTTTTTACTAGCTGATGCTCCTTCATCGCTCTGTATCTAGAAGACCACAGTGTCAGATCCTCACAAATCTCAACCATACAGAGAATATTTTTTTTCAGTCTAGACCTCTGTCTGTGACCCTTCTAGCTTAAATGTTGAGCTAACCCTGTTCTGCTTGTGTGCCAAGAGCCTCTTCCCTTTTCCTTCTTCTCATCTTAACTCGGCGGCTTCGGGGACTAAACTCCCCAATCCCTGTTGCCACAAACGTCTCACAGTATCTATGCATTACAGTAATGTTTTGAAACAGAACCACAACATATTTTCCAGTTGGAAGCCAAGCATCTGGAACATCATTCCCAGCCATCAGGAAGGGCAGACCTGAAATCAAGGTTCCCTCGGTTCCTTCCCGTACATCTAAAAAGGTCTGAATGATCTGTAATGATGTAACTGCTGTTGAGCTCAAACCCAAACAGACAAAGCGGCAGTATTTGATCTAATACCCCACACAAGTCCTGGAGGGCCATTAATATGTCTTCAACAAGAGGTTCAAGTCCATGAGCAGATGAAGAAGGTGTGAAGTCAAAGTCCAAGAAAAAGTGGCAGCTTGACCATAATTCAGCAGCACAGCTTGTACAGCCGTTCGACTGTAAAGATTTCTTTCTGCTATGCAGATGCTGTATCTCACAGGTTCTTTGTTCATTTAGTCCTACTGACAATTTCTGCTGTACAGCTGCTGTAAATGCGTGGAACATTTTTAGTTTTCGTTCCAAATGTTTTCTGTTTTTTAATAGATTTAAACTTGAAGAAAATTGTGTTTCAGTAAAAGCAGGGATGAGAAACAAAAGTCGAAAATGACGCATCTACATTTTAATAGAACACCTATCCCACATTCGAGCCTCAAAATTACATTTTACGGCGGCATTAAAAGGTTAAAATAAATGTTTTGTCTGAACCTGGGGCGGAAGACTGCAGGCAAAACCCACACGCAGCAGTGTCCTCAGTGGCACAACAGGGACTTTCACATTCTAAAAAATTGTGTCAGTGCCACAGGAAGGAAAATATATGGTTCCGGTCAAGGCTGTGCGCTGGTGTGGTACTTAAGATGCTAATGTGGACTGAGAAGATAGACCCTGCGCTAATTTGTCACATGCATGCCTCTTCAGCATTTTTTTCTTCCTGAATTTTGATGAATTATCTATTCCTGTGGTGGAATAATGCTCTTCTTTCCTTGGGGGACTTTATCCAAGCAGACGAGTGAAACTTATACAACCCCTGCTCCAGACCCATTGAGTTACTAAGGGTCAGATGTTTACTGGGGGCAACCATTAGGTTTGCTGTCGAAATCAGGGGAAAACATCAAAGTGTAATTTAACTGGCCATAAAGCAACAGGGAGCCCCTTCTGTGTTTCCATGAATGTCACGGGGAAGGTCAGGGAGAAGCAAATAAAAGGAGCACTATGAATTAGGCACCAAGGAGATCCCATGAAGGATTAATGGCTGAATATTCTCAAAGAAGGAAAAATAAGGAGGCTGTTTAAGCTACGTAATAGATTATTTACATATCGCAAGCACCATATTAAACCATTGATTTGACTGGAAGCATGGAACAAAGGCAGCGCTTTGTTACTTTTGCTATGAAATTTGGAGAGGGTGTTTGCTTAGCTAAGTATTTATTTATATCCATAATTGGATTGTTTTCTGTTCTTAAAGTTTGGATCACATTTGTCTCAAAGTCCTCAGAATGTCCGCCAATGCTTGGAGCTTCCCAGCCTGTGAGCAGCAGTCCCACAGACTTGCAGCCCAAGGGGACGGGACAGGAGAGGCTTGGACGCACACACAGGAAATGTTTTGACAGTGGAGACCGGCGGGCCAGCGATGGGGGACCAGCGGTTTGACCGCGGGTGGAAATGGTGGCGATCAGTGGGTTGTTTCACGGCTGATTCCGAATGTGATGGCGGCGGTGTGAGCTCTTCTGTGCGGAGCCCTGCAAACAAGCACTTGTAGACCGAAGCAAATTGCCTACACAGAGGCAGATGTGGCCGCGACTTACACAAGCACAGCGTTCGCACCGATCGTGAGGTTCCCATCGCCGTCGTGAAACCCCCAAACATCTACAAGTTGTCCTAATACTCCCATCAATACTGCCCCCCACACGCAACTGAGACGCACAGGGCTGCACTGCGACTGCATTACTCAGTGGGCTAAAAACACACAGCAACGTGAGACCTAGAAGTGGCCTTAAAAAGAGCGCTTGTGACCCGAGCTAAGGAAAACATTACCGTAATCCCCGGATTAGTGCTGTAGACGTGTTCTTGAGAAATGGAACTCAGCAAAACGGCGCTATCGGTCATAGTCATTAATGCAGCATATTACATAAATGAAACTTGAAAACTGCTTGTGCAACAAAATGCAAAATATATACTGCCCAGCCAAAAAAAAGTCACTACCTGGATTTAACTTAGCATAATGATCTGGGGTTGCTTCAGCTGGTCAGGTCTAGGTTCAGCAGCGTTCTGTGCCCAAAAAATGAGCTCAGCTGACTATCCGAACATACTGAATGAGTAGGTTTATCCATCAATGGATTTTTTTCTTCATATTCCAAGAGGACAATGCCAGGATTCGTGGGGCTCAAATTGTAAAATAGTACTTCAGGGAACATGAGAGAGACATCATTTTTACACATGGATTGGCCACCACGGAGCACAGAGTCCAGACCTTAACCCCACTGAGAATCTCTGGGATGTGCTGGAGAAGACTTTACGCAGCAGTCCGACTCTCCCATCGAATACAATACAAAAATGAATGCAACTCTGGACAGAAATAAATGCTGTGAATTGCATAAGCTTATCGAAACGATGCCACGGCGAATACATGCCATAGTCAAAGCTAAAGGTGTTCCAGCACAGTATTAGATTATGGGACTTTTTTTTTGGCAGGGCAGTGTATATTAGCAAATAAACACAGAAAACAGTTTGTTTTATGGATAACAAATGCAAAATGCCCAAAAAAAGACTTTCTTTTAATTTTTATTTTTTAATCTTTAAAAACATGTCAAATTGTTATGTTATTCAAAGAACAGAGTGCTATTAGGAAACACCATTGTAAGAGGTAGCAGGAATCCAGCTGTTACAGTATTTTCATACGATATTAAAAGTGTGTCGTAAAGTGACTTTTGTCACACACCGGGAGAAGTAAAATGTTCCTTGGTTAAAGTTTCTCACAAAGTCTTTTGGAGCAGATCATTCCTCACCCAGGGATTCTTTTCCACTGTGGCCCCAATTTCACTCAGGGTTACTCTTTGCCGCTTCCACTGGGACACCGACTGATGCGTCTCCATCAGCCACATAGCCGCGCTTTCTGAACAGCAGAGCTCAAAAGTAATCCTCCCTGCTGTGACTGCGCAAGCAAAGCGTCCTGTAATCTTTCTTCTGTGCTGAAGGACCCCATACTGAAATGTTCTGTAATTTTGTTTTGAAGTCACTGTATGTTTGTGTTTGTGTAGCAATGAAGGCTGACGTACTCCTGTCCCATTTGGTGAAGTCCTCAATCTCTGCAGCTAAGTGTGGCAGGGTTTATAATACAGGCATGAGTGTGTTGCTGTCATCCTGCGGGAAGCATCTCTGTGTCAGGCTGTCGCTCTGATTCCGAACCCTGCCCTCCACGTCTTTGAGTCTGATAGTCATTTTGGATCAGAACCAGCTGTACGGAGACCAATGAATTGTGCATCGCTTTGACAGAGAGGCTGGGTTTGATGCGAATTTCTGGTTCTCTATAACATTCCCCCTCAACAACCTGCCAGGCTCTGCCTTTGTTCTCTGGGTGGCTGGTTTTTGTTTAGATTCCGTTCTTACTGGAAGTTTGAAACAGCATGGAAGGGGATCTAACTGACTTTAAAGTGTAGCTGGAAGGGAAGGACAGGCCACACAAAATCCAGACTGTGTAGAGCCCAGCAGACAGGATGTGCACAGCTGCCGCAAACTCCCCATCCTGTAGGACCAGCAGACACTGGTGTCAATCTAAGTCTGCCCGTCAGGTGACAGTTCACAGCCCAGTAAGTCATGGGTGAGCAACCCTGGTCCTGGTGGTTTATGGTCCATCTGGAATCAGTCTTGGTTGGGATTTTGAGTTATTAGCATTACCAGCCTGGTTAAAATCGCACTCCAAATGCATTAGCTGAGTCTGTGGGCAGTTGTTAGATCCACCACTTCTCAATCAGAGGTCCCAGGTTTGAATCCCTACTGGCACCATTGTACCCTTGATAAAGCTACCTACTCTGGTTTAGCAAAAATTGCCCAATTCTATAAATGGGTAAATCACTGTAAACAACCAAGTACACAAACCCATCATTGGAGACTACGTAATGGCATCTGCTAAACAAAGGCTAATAATAGCCGAGCACCCGATACTGCTTTTGCTTTTAATATTAAGAAATATTCTAAAAGTCACAAGATAAGATCTTTTCAGTTGCTTTTATTTCTGCCCCAAAATCCTAAACCCCTAAATTATTAATAAATGTACCCTTAATAATATGCTCCTTTAGCTATCCATCCATCCATCCATCCATTATCATTAACCGCTTAATCCTGAAGGGGTCATGGTGGTATGGAGTCTAAATGTGCAAATTTATACTGTTTTAATTTAAAAAATGAAGGAAAAAGCTGTCATTAGCACAAAGCCGTCCTATGCAACGCACTAAAGCCAAGGGTGTTAAGAGTCCAGCTGGAATGAAAACTATCATATTGGCACCAGGGCTGCTCAGCTGTGCTCTAGGTGGGCAGAGGGTGGAAGAAGATCTGATGATACTCGGTGATGGATGTTCTCTCCATCGTCAGACTGCAACAAAGTGGACGCTAACCGGAGTCGTTGCTTCTGTAGACATCCTGACAATATCTGCCAGTACAGCAATTCTGTATTTGTTTGCCTTGTTTTTACAAAGCATACCAGGGTAATTTCCCAAACTTCCCACACACACATACAAATGCACCGATCCATGCTGACAGTTTCTTTAGTCGTCTTTTTGCGGTGGAGAAGTTCAGACTTGGAATACAAATCCCCCACCACACCCAGCCTGCAGTTCAGTGAAGTGCTGTGTGTGTGTGTGTGTGTGTGTGTGTGTGTGTGTGTGTGTGAGAGAGAGAGACTGACTCATCTGCCCACAGCCATGATGCTCAAGCCCCAAGGCCCAGTACCCTGATCCCTTTGTTTACTTTCTGATCTCAACCTGAATTCTGAGGGGCACTTGCCCTCCTGACAGCTGTTGGTCTGCAGGTCACAGTTTGCCCTCCTCACCAAACAAAGTTTGCAATTTTTGCAGCAGGTGGCGTAGTGGTTACAGCTGCTACCTTGCACTCAAAAGACCCAAGTTTCAGTCCAACCACCTGTTGTACTACCTTTAAGCAAGGTACTTACCCTAAACTGATATAATAAATAGGCAAGTCACTGTAAGTAGCTTAGTATAAAAGCCCAACACAATCCAACCTCAATTTAACAGACCTCAATTTTATGGATTTCAGATTTTAGAGTTACAAAAATATTCCTGGAAAAAAAAACAGTCATGAATATTGAAAAAATATTGTTAGGCATAAATACAAAATATAAAATAAGTATATAACTTCATTAATGCACAAAACATTGTTTGTCAAACAATTTTGTTCCTGTATCTAAAAAAGATCCATCCAACTGTCCGCATTGTTAGTGAAATGAATGCTGCACAGCGCCCCCTAGTCCCCCTGTAGCAGTGCCTTGGTCACTTTTTTCTGCATATAATCTACTGTACTGTGTGTGGTTTTTTCAGTTACAGTCACTACACATTAGGGTGTAGCAGTGCTACTGTAGTGCATATTATAGTAAAAAAATACTATGGTTAAATTACATTTTTGGAAAATGGAGGATGGACTGTATCGGAAGAAGCTTTGAGGGAATACATCCGCATCAAATAAATAAGTTTTCTTTACAATCCACACACTGTATATGTCAAGCACCTCTCACCAAAGCATGCTTTTTTTATTCTTCTCTACAGTTACACGGTTTACACGGTTTACACGGTGCCGTGTGCTGTCCGCCAGGACTTTCGAAATGGATGGCCAGCAGGAGGTGTAATAGTTAGAGAAGTGGAGAAACTGAGAATTGAGAATGCAGTATTTAGCTAGAACTGCTAAAGAAAAGACCCGCCTACTGCTACGGAGACGTACAGAGAAGCTAAAGACCGATTTAAAAAAAAACAGAGAGCTTTAACGTTTAAAAACGAATGGCCGCCTGGTATTCTTTAATTTTGGAATTGATTCTTTTTGGCTTGCTTACTTGGGGAGGGAGGGGGGGGGTGCAGGGGTTGTCTCCTCATGAAAAGAGATGGCAGGAAGCAGAGGCCAAAGCTCACTCTCTCACTGGTCCTCGGGGAGAATTGGCAAGGATCATGGGAAAAAAAAACCCAACAAGGGGAAGAAAAAAGCCATTGTTTGGAGTAAATGACAAAGGAACAGAGGAAAGATTAACACGATGATTGGAGGACTGGAACATTAATTTCTTATAATGATGCTCTGGCTTTTCCGACTTGCGTTGTGTAACTTATATACTGAGAAGCTGCTGTTGATGCTTTCTGATCATCCACAACAAACACACACACACACACACACACACACACAAATGTCCAGGTTTATACAGCATTTCTCCAGCCTGTACAGTACGTGAGCATCACCTCCCCACACTCTGGATAGGTTAAGATGTTTTTTTAATGAAATATCTTTTGCAGCTCAGCCACGTACGTTCATGCTTAGGTTTAAAATCTTTACTAGGATGGCTGTCGATATTTACACCATTTCACCACACTTGCCATCTCATCCAACTCTTTAGGTTTTGGTGGAAACGAGCGGAACAGCAAATGCGATAATTTTACTGAAATGTCTGCACGTATTAAAGAAAGCACGCCTACATATTTGTGCAGTTTATAGGGAGTTTTTTGCGGCTTTTTTTTTACTGCTTTCCCATCAAATAAATGAAGAGCATGGGATAAATTTTAGCTCTGCTTTTGTGCTTACAAAGAAGACAAATGCACTTAAAAAACTTTAGGGCGCTCCAGTGGACAGAAAACAGTCACTGTTCAGTCTTTGTTTTTGTGCAACAACATGGCTTCCAAAAAGCAATTGGTGGCTTGGGAGGGGGGGGGGCTCAGAGGGTACTTGAGGGGACTCGGCCGCACCTTGGGACCCACAGGGCTTGTGGGCACGCATACAAAGGGACACGGTGGCCCCTCTGTCCTCTAGGAGGAGACCGGAGACAACCCTGCATCACAAGCGTACCCTCAGGTCAGGTCCGAGCTCTGCAACCCAGATGTTCCCCCCCAAACCCCAAAGACTCCTCGCCTGTGGCCTCTCACTCATTTCATCTCTGTTCTACACACTTTCATGATTCGCTTTCTATTATTCCGTTGTGTTGATGTTGTGTTTTCGAGCAACGACGCCATACACAACACCGCGGCGTTCCTCTGACAGATGACACCAGCTATCACTGAAAGCTGTGACACACAGCGAGTGTGTGAAAGCGAAACCGGTCTGCAGCAGCTCTGCTGGGGTTCTTCTGTACTCTGACCCGAGTCGCGGGTCGTCCTTTACACCTCACGGCTGAAACGGATCACCCCGCATTCGGCGGGCGAAACTTACGGGGACGACCCCGAATGCAAAACATTTGTTGCCGGTGCCTTGCATACTGCTGCAAGCCCCCCCACCGAAAAATTTGCCGGAGAAATCCGCTCGATCGCTGGAAATCCAAGCTCACGCTCGGCCCAACGTCGCTGACGTGTAGTTTGTTTGTACAGGGCATTTGTTTAATGAGGTTACACAAACCAGTCACCTCTTGTCATTTCTGCGACTCCCTACGGTTCTCAAGCTCGTCTTTGAAAGTATGAGGAATAACCCGGCGACGGGCCTGCATTTGTACATCTGACTCCTATTAATGGGAGAGCTCTCCCGGTGAGCGGCCACATTCTTGCCGTCTCTTTAGCGCTCGGTCGGTGCGGGGAGCTTGATTTCGCCAGTCGCCGCGGTTACAAAGCTTCGACACTCCCATCCAGTTGAGGCTCGAGCCCTTTGAAGATTGTGTTTCCTGTAGGTGCCTCGCACGACAGCTACAATGGACCGCGTTTCAATCCTCTGCGTGCCAGTTTCTCGGTGCAGCGCAGATGAACCGGACCGTTTTTTCCATTTGCCAATCCGCGCTCGTGAGCCCCGACAGGCAGAGCCGCAATCTACCTGCAAATGGTCGATCCGAACAATGTTTTTTTGGTTTCTTGTTGCGGAATTTTAATCTAAAAATGCTTATTTTGACAAATCAGCGTTTCTCGCTTGCAAAGTTTACCTTTTAATCTTTCCAACAACCCCTTAACACGATTATTGAGTTTATTGCCAGTCATCACTGCAGCCTTGCTTTGATTTTAAGGGTTTAGGCCTTTCCTTGAAGGAAGGTGGTGTCAGAGGTGCGGCGCGCAGGTCATCGGCAGGTTCAGCTCGACACCAGCAGAAACAAACAGCCGCCGAGTCTCCCAGAAGTAATGCCCCGTATTATCTTCAAAGGGCCCTGCGGCCTACTGGGGAATAAAGCCAAGACTGTATGACTCCAGCAATTGAATGCCCCCACTGAAGGCTGATTGAGATGATAACTCAAAACGTCCCACCGGAATTTTATTTACCGAAGCCCTCGGTCGAGAAGCGGGGAAATAAATAACACGGCGGCCTCTAAGGTGAGTGCACGAAGGAGCAGTTTATCTCCGGCCCTGAACGGTAACTTCAGCTGTCAAGCCTCCATACCAAGAGGGGCTCTCGCACAGCTCACGCGCCCCTCCTCCCCCGGCTGTTTGTTGTGTTTTCTTTTTGATTTGTAGCCGAAACCGTTTCCAAATGCGTACAGTCAGGTTACTCGGTACCCCACACCGAGCGAGCGAGGGCCCGTCATTCATTCGCAAGCAGCCATTAAGGATGGGTTCATCCGTTGTGCAAGCATCACATCATCTTTGCCTTCGCGAAAAACACTATGATTATACGATTAAAGACATCCTGCGTGTAATTTATACGCAGTCGGAGTGGAAGTTTTGGCTGTTGCATTCTTGCTGTGAGGGGACAATTGTTTCCGATATGCCTTCCCAGCTACAGTAAGTGTGACTCGGACACCTTCCCGACTGCATCGGCGTGCGCTGCTTATACGCGTTTGTATGAAATGGGACGCAGGGCATTTGCGCCGTCCGCATTTTATGAGTTTTAAATAAATGGTAGAAACGTGTTTCTAATTTACGGCAGATTCCTGTAGATCCTTTCTCGAGGGAGAGCTACCCTTTCCAGGTCAATTAAACCAAACTTTCAAAGGTTACTTTTAAAGTCGGCCCTCTAAAGTGTACAAATAATGTTACCCACCCCCACCACCCCCACCGAAGGACACCTATTGGGGGTGCCCTCCTTCTTCAAGCCAGGAGTAGGAGTCAAAGTCCCTCACTGGTGCCCTTTTCTGTCCCTAGCAACAAACTGAACTCGGTTTGAAGGTATGGTGGGGCTGAGCAAACACGGGACATCACAGCGATCCAGCTTTTCACCAAGACCCCCGGCAGAGACCACAGCTGCCATTTAAGAGCTGCATGGTGCAATATGTGTACAAATTTGTTGCTCCCTTGACATACTTTGGTTTACAGCAAAACACCACTAAGCGGTTCTTCTGGGAGGGAAGGTTTGTTATTGTACAATTTTGGTGCCTTGCCTTCAGACAAATGTTTTTATTTACTAACTAGCAGTTTAGGGATATCGCACACCTTTAGGGTGGAAAATATAAATCACCGAAGCTGAAAGTTAAATCTACGGGATGTTTTCTGGCTTCGGGAAAAGCGGAAGCACAGCATTTTCCGTTATTCCGTTTATTGTCCAGGCGCAGCATCGCTTCAGTTTCAAGATGAAATGCTGGTTGGATTCCAAAGTGGACTCAGAAACTTTCTTCCGCAAACATCATTTCTGCGAAATTCCACCGTCTCTGTGACTTTGTGCTTCCATCCTTCGGAGTTATTTTGTTGGTGCCTTCATGTAAAAATTCCTTAGAAAAGGACTGCACACAAATATTTAGAGCTCATTTCATCGGGATTAAATTTTATTCAGCTGACAGCTGCGTCCAAGATGGCTCACGCTGTTGGATGATCAGTTTTACTATGGTTTACCCATACATACAACAGGGCTTCTTTGCTGTAATGTGTAAGGTAAGGCGCCGCGATGAAGGGTACTTTCGGACCCAGAAAATTTCACCTGCAAAACAAGAGGACGGAGCACCAAGACAACTGCTGCTCCGACTTTATTTACATTCCAGTGTCTCTGTTAAGGTTAAAAGGTTGGTGGCTGCCGGAATACAAAAAGTCACGACTAACTGAAATTTTAAGAAATTTTGGATGCCTCGGTTTAAGAAACTTCTCGCCTGGACCTTACTTTGAATAAGACAAATGGCGAAGGTGAGGGGTCACGTTGCGTCAGGTGAGCTCAGGTTGTCCGGCTTGTTTCGAAAAACGTTTTGAAATCTGGTGCAACCGGCAAACCATGTAAATATGACAAGAACCTTGACAAATGGACTGCGGACTTTTGGCTTCAAATATGAACAAACTAGAAGTGACGACCTATGGAGTAAATCGGGTTTTTGGTTCATTTGCAAGGTAAATTTAAAGGCTGCGTGGCAGACGTTTCGCTTTCACCGCCTTCAGAAGTACAAACTTTTTTCTGGAAATTCGAAGGATATTAAGGTAAGTGACTCAGCATTAATATCATTTCACCAGCCTGTGACTATTACCTGTATAGTTTAAATTTAAACAATTCTGTAGCAAAATGATGATCAATATAGAAATGAGGCGCACCTGCAGTTTTTTACATTTTTTTTTTTTTGTAGCAAACAGGTCTGTTTGTTCAGTCGGGTCTCAGTTTAAATTCCAGGGATTGTTGAACTAGTTTGCTTTTTCTCCCATCCTCACATTCCTCTAGTTTGCGTGCTAAAATGTCATTTGGCCCAATTTATATCCATAATAATAGTTTTCATTTTTTGACAAATGCAAGACTGCGGTTATTGACGCATCACCGTAGAATTCGCATGACGTCACACAGCAATAATACATTTATTAATATTGATAAATTGTAAAGATGCTTATGAAAAATGCTATGTGAAACACATAAAAATACATACGAAAGAGCAGAATGGCTTTCAAAGCGACGCTGTACACAGTTTAGTGCTATTTCTGTTCATGACAGTTCCTTAAAGTGACAAATTTTTAAATTAATAAAGTGTGCGGGGTGTTAATACATGGGTGAAGCGAGAGACAGAGAGATGCTGACAGGTGTCTGGGGGTATCTTTCACCTGCCCCCCCCGCACCCCGAAAGGGGGCTCATGTAACTCAAAATTCCGGCAAAAAACTGAAATTAAATTATCGTATAAGTCTTACTGAAAGCATTTTATCTTCAGTCTGATACGTCGCATGCGCCATAAAAATGAGTTAGTGTATATATATAGATAGTGAAAATTTTTCCATTGAATATTTTCTTGAACGGGAAGATGTGTTGTTGAGGGTAAGAATGTCGTGTTCGCATTGCTTATTTTCATACTGCATTCGTTTTGCTGGAACTTTCTTGTGTTTGTTATCGTTAACAACAGTTGTTAGAGTTCCTTAAAATTATATTTTAAATTTTTAATGTGCGAGGCGACGTTTAGATGTTAAGTTTAGCCATGAAATGTTACCATCGTTTATTATTATTATTATTATTATTATTATTATTATTATTATTATTATTATTATTATTATTATTATTATTATTATTGACCCGCGTGTTTGTCTCATGCCAGGAGGGAGTGGGACGGACCATGAAAATCGAACCCCTCTTTTCTCATAAAACCACGACTTTACACACTGATCCACAAGCAAAAAATAAATAAATAAATGTCCTCATTTTGTCAACAGGGTCGCATATTTGAATAAATTCGAATAAATCACAGCCGCACAGAAGGCCGCCAGTAAACTACATTTAAATACAAATGTTAGGTAACTCGACCCAATAAAGAACGATCGTGGCACAACTGGGGAAGTCGGTGCGGTTTATTGGGTTATATTTTAATTTGAGATAATAAAATCCCGCGTGAGCCTTTTTCTGTTTTTTGCAGTGGTGCGTTTTAAGCCACGGTCTTTCTTCGCGTTATCGGTACCTTTTCACCCCCTCTTATTGCAGCTTATTTTGTCATTTATTCTGGTTTTCGGTCCACCTGCCAGTTTATTTTTTCTCTGAAGCTGCAGTAAGTTATTTTCACAAATAAATGTATTACTCTTGAGTACGGTTGCTTAGATTCAGTGCCTTGTCCTTCATTATGATAAGTAAATTTCCAGTGAAATACAGGGGGATAAAAAATGAACAATTTCATAAATGTATTATCCAGTAACTAAATATATGAACAGGTAGTCTAATCTCGTTTCTAAAGTGGCCTCAATTTTTAATCTCATATTTTGCGCTTGAAAGTTGTACGCGTCCCTGCCTCCGTGACTGGGATACTGAGTAATAAATGTATGAAAGTGATCAATTCTTTTAGAATTACTTTGTAGTTATTATTATATTTATGAATATGACCGCTCCTCCTGCAGTGTAAAAATCTGCGATTTGTTCATTCGAATAGGCTTCTGGACCCAACTACAAACATTATTTTTACCCCGAGGTAAAAAATATTTTATTTAGCTCATAATAATTTGTGAACTGTTAGGGCCATGCAAATAATAAATACTGTATTGATTGTATGATATTTTTTTTGTTTGATAAATTACTGAAACCTGTTTGATTTTATTTGTAAAGTCGTTCCTCATCCCGTGTCGAACCTCCGAAGATGTAGATATTTGCTCATTCGAAGTGCTGTGATAACGATGAGGAATGGACGGTTACGTCAATGCTGTCCGGATTTGCGAGTGACATTTTTCATTTTTTTTTCCTTCTGTGTGAGCATAAAAGCATAACAAAGTTGTATTATTATTCAAGACAAGTCCATTTTTCGGAGATAACATGACGGTATTTGGACGTCCAGGCACAGAAACACATGGAAGATGTTATTTTGGAGGCAGATGATTAAACTTTTCTTTGTAAACTGCTGCTCCGCACGGGAATGGCAAGAATAAAATCCATTCCCCTCCCTTTTGGAGTTTGAATTTTAAAAAGCTGTTGGACTGTCACTCTGTTGCCCTTTATTTTGGGCTAGAAGCAGGAGTTTGTGGCCTACAATGTGAACAGTCGGATTTCAGTTCATATTGGTCCATTCGTTTTTTTTCCCCTTCTGCAATGAAAATAATACAATTATTTTAATTTAACATAGAAACGGTTGCCAAATGATGTGTCGCTATGAAATATTAAAAGATTTAAAGGTTTTTCGGAGCGTCGATTTTAGCTGCGTTGTACAGACAAATTTAAAATTTGAACTCTATTATGACATCTTTTTGACATTTGTTTAATGTCAGTAGATATATTTTGAGGTCTGGCTGTTGTTGATCTACAAAACAATATCAAAATATGCTGCTTAAGTAGATACTTGAGTTTTTCTTTATATTCCTAGCAGTAGTTTATATTCCTAGCAATAATGATAATATTATAAGAAGAAGAAAAATGGGTAGAAATAATAATGATATCTCAAGTGAATATTCAAATAATGATAGAATTTATTGTTACTTTAAGTTCTAATGATGAATTTAATTCAAAATACAGAAGGTTACAGCGACGCTTCTATTGAAAGATCATCCAGGTCTTTTTGCCTTGAACTTAAGGCAAAAACATGCGGCATTTGCCAGATTTATTTAGACTGAAGCCGCTTACAGTTACTTCCAGCGAGTAAACTTAGTTTCTTGGAAGCGGTGGAGAAAATGACATTTATTTAACCTCTTCTGGTGGAGTCTAAGGGAAGAAGATGCGGTGGCTTCGGCTCGAATCGCGGCCCCAGTGTTTGTGCTGCTCTGTTTCAATTTAAAAAGACATTAAGTAAGAAAGCAAACATTTGCAGAGCGCTTTACGGACACTTTGAAGCGATGGACCGACAGAGGTTCGCCTCCCAGCCCGAGGCCCATTCGCAGGACTTTTTCGTCTTATGTTCGCTTTTGTCAATCGCAAAAAAATCCTTAATTCTTTTAGCTCCCCGTTATAGATGCGCATGTTGAAGTCTGGAGAAGCTGGAAGGCGCTTTTGGACGAACCTCATAATATTTCACACTTATTCCCTATTCACGTGTTCATCGTGGCGGGACAGTGCAACTGCTAATAATTCTCATCGTGATAAATCACTGCCACCTTCTTCTGGGCGCAGCGTGCGTGCGTGTGCGTGCGTGTGCGTGTGCGTTTTCCTTCTGCGTATTTTCTGCATGTTCTCCCCTCAGGCTCTCATAATTCGCTACTTTTAGACTTTACTGCACTTCTGTCGAATTTATAGTTTGAGAAATTGATTTTCCGGCCCACACTTTGGTCTGAGAACAGCGCTCTTTAACGGAGTCCAATGATCACGGGCTGTTGCTGTGGCTAAGTTATATTAACCCAAGTTTATATATAAATGTGTGTTAATATATACATTTAAAGCGCTAGCTGAGTGATGTATGTTTCCAGACGAATGATATTTTATAACCCGAGTGGTACTGGTTTTTTGAACATAGTTAAACCCCAGATACTGTACATGTATGTACCCATCAAACGTGGGTAATATCCAATTTAACCCTAAAATTGAACATGTTTGAACTCCAAACCTTTTTAAGAGTTAATGTTTCATTTGAACAAATGCAAATATTAAATTTCCGCAGCCCCTGTATTGTACACTTTTCTCCGTGCAGGTAGAATAACGGTGTGTTTTTTTTTACACCACTAGAGTGTGTAAATGGAAGCGCTGCGCAGCGTTTGGTTGAAATTTTATGCGCGTTGCTAAGTTAAACCGTCTGACATTTGCGCTGAGATGACTTGATTCATTTATTGGCCTGATATCGATCTCTGTGCATTACAGAATATTATCGGGTTAAGTTCATACCGTTGTCTGTGTACATTAAATTTTAACAAATTGACGCAAGGATCTGTTCAGCCCTAACGCAAGTGTAATTTTTTATTGCTAAGATGAAAGTGTCTTGGTGACGGTTTCAAGTTAAATTTCACGTAATTCACCCTCTTTTTTGTGTTAAAATAAGGCACCAGGTTTATTGTCGACGTCGGTTTAAAGCATTTTGTTATTGATCTCTGCTGAATTTTTATGACGCTTTTGAACGCCAACTGCGCTTTTGTCGCGCTGCGGCCGGCGGTGTGAGCGCACTCGGCCCTGATCGATGGCTTGTTAACTTAACCCCGGCCTTTTTCACCAGTCCTCCGTGCAATACCACAGTAAATGACCGCGTTTAGTACCACAGTCTGCAAACGTGTTAATTCGATTGTCCGATCGGGCCCCGCTGCTCAGGACCGCGGCGCAGATTATCGCATTAAACGCAACTTCGTTCAGTCGCCGAAGGGAAAATCTGATCGTCGGCAAAGTTGCGCCTCTTCTTATTTGTGTCCCTGGAACAGCTTTGATGGTGAAATTGGCAGTAATTTGTTAAGATGTCCGCATTTATTTTCCCAACAATCATTTGGTGAAAGGAAAGTTCGCTGGCACATGAGTTGACTATGCCCTCCTATATTTAATATGAAAGTGGTCTGCGCCCACGCTTGCGCACCCTTGTCGTAAATAAGTTTTGAATTGGACGAGGCTTCATGTTGAATTGCAGTTTTTACACCAAGCCCTCATACAGGGCGACTGAAAAAGATCTGAACGCTTTCATAAACGTGTTACTCGGTATCTGTTATACATGACATGAACATGTACAATAGGACAGTTTTTCCTTAATCTTGCAAAAACTCCATATACCGCATATCCATATGACACTTGGTTACTGAGAAAAAGGGCATGAAAGCATTCAGTTCTTTCGAAGCACGCCGTAGATCCTCCTAAAACTGAGGATTTCTTAAATGTATTTTAGATGAAAACACATCTGGGACACAGCCTCTGCTGTGAAAGTCTCACCGCAATCCTTCACACTTGTTATAAAAAGGCAAAACGCGCGAAACGGTCCCAGAAAGGCGCGCGTCGGAACGTCTTATTTCTCCCAGTAAGTTGCTCTGATCTGACGCCACGGCTGCAGGGGACACACGCTTTCATGCACACTTGCGCACATTTGCGCACCGTTGCGCACACTTGCGAAGAGAAATAAGCGGGCGAAGGGCAGCGGGCAGCGGGACTCACCGTATCCGGACCCGAGCGCTCCGTTGGCTCCGCTCTCCTGCTGCACTTTGCCTCCTTCCGGGGGGGTTTTGCATGAGGACCTCTGCATGAAGAGGTGGTATTTGTTAAAGGTGCCTTCGCCAGAAGCGGCATCCAATGACTGGCAATCCTGCTGGAAGGGGCTCCTCGGCTTCTCCCCGTAGGGCTGACCTTTGGTGCCCACGAAAGCGGGGCTGTATTTGGTGTCGGGCGCCCCGAACGTCCGGAAGGGGATCGGCTGGTGCTCCCGGCCCTGCGCCGCAGACGGGCTATAGTACGCATCCATGGATGTCATCTCGCAGTATGAAACGCACGTCTCGGCGTTCATTCCTAAAAAAAAACCGTCCAGAGGAGGAAAAATACCTCCAGCCTTTTTTCCCCCCTCTTTCCTTTTTGGAGAGGGAAGCTCACAGATGCTCTCTCCTCTCCCTCGCGCGTACACACACACACACACACACACACACACACACACACACACACACTCTCTCTCTCTCTCTCCTTCTCTCTCACACACATACACACACTGGCCTGGCAGCTGGCTCTGGTTATAAAATGATTCAGATGTTTTCCAGAAACTGCAGGCTGACCAAAAAAAGCTGCAAAGCCCCCTAAAGGTTTAACGGAGTAACCAAAATGCCCCCCTTTCTGGAGAGGATGCTGCCCAAAACCCCCGGAAAAGGACTTTCGCTGGCGGCCCGTTCGGGTGGTTTTGTGCAGAAAGATTGACGTTGAAGGACGTTTCCCCCAAATAAAAATTAAAGGCCTTGCTGTAAATATTCAGCGGAGGCCGCGACACGTGACCCCGCGTTAACGTAACGGGGATGCGAACATAAAAACGACTGGAGGTGAAGGGGAACGGACGGAGCCCAGTTGCCCCGCGGTGGTTTTGTGTGAATGAAAAAAACGTAGCAAAAAAACGCAATAAACACAGTTAATTCACTTCTCAAGCACATCTGTCGGGGGTGGGGGGGTGACACCGGGACTCCAAAATGTCATCGCAGTTCTCTCTGGGTTTACACGGCAAATGTCGGCCTCTCTCATGAGTTTTAAAGAGTTTTAAAGAACTGATATCATAATTATAACGTGCGTCGTCAAGGTAACCGCGTTATCCTTAGAAGGAGCAGTTGTCAATGGCAACACTTGCAGGTTATTAATATTATTATTAATGCACCACACATCTTATATGTTTTCCTAGTGCGTTTGCTAAAATGTCCGTTTTGTTAGGCCTTTTTCTATGATGAAAAATAACTGCAATATTTGTGCCTTTCTATACCGTTTCTTTGACCTTTTTTTTTTGTTTTGCCCCTGTCCTTGGTGAGCTGCTTTAGGTTAAAACCAGTAAAAATCCATCAGAATGACGAGTGTCGCGTTTCTTCATTTTGTCCCGCCCTGTTGCGTTGTTTCCAGGTGGTTGAAAGAGGAGAAAACCACGGTTCTTATTAAGGAGGAGGCCCAGTTATGTCGAACAAAATTTAGAATTTGTTGGCGTTCATGAAAACAAATTAGTTGTAGGCAGATGCTGAGAAATACAGTAAAGGAAAGTGGTGGAATATTTTCGAGTTTAAGTTATGCGCACAAAGATGTTTGTTTTTGTCACCTTTTCCCCCTCAGGGTGTTTGTTTTGTAATATTGAAATTATTCTTGCCACTTATAAAGCCTTTCAATGTCACCTCCCCGAATTTCCAAAAATTGAGAATAGTTCCTCCGCATTTAATTTTTTTTTTGCTTTTATTCCGTTGGGTCGTGGGAAATCAAAGCCAAGCCCTCGCTAATAAAACTGTCAATAAGTTAAGTTCATCTGAAGAGACTGGGGGGGGGGTTGGAGGTCTGTACATGTGCCATGCCCCCCCACCCCACGTCCACCCTTCACTTGATCCGCAGAGAAAAGTGTTTTCTGTGCGGCCAATAATGGAAAGAGAATAATATAATGATCGCTCATATTTAAAGATATTTTGATAGTTTTATTTGTTAAACGTCAGTGGAATAGATCTTGGTGTCCAGTTTCATAGGTTTTAATGCAATATATAGTTATTAAACCAAATTTTGTTTGTGGAGTCTCGGGTCAGGTTGTGTTTCCGTGGTTTAACCGTTGGGATTTTTATTTAATCTGCGCAAAAGTGGGTTTGCTGTCAGCCTTCTTTACCCGGGTAAAACAGGGTGACCCAAAAGGAATTTAACACTTTCGTAAATGTATTACCCAGTAACTAAGCAACGTGTAAACATGTAGTATGTGGAGCATTTGTAGGATAAATAAAAAAATTAGTTGCTGTATAAATTGGTTTAGACCACGTGATCATACTGTACTCCCGGGCAATAAATGTGCGAAAGTGTTCCGTTCTTTTCTGAAGCAGCCTGAATGGGTCAGGTTGTCCAGAACCGCTGCCTGCCTGCCTGCCTGGATGGACGCGGGAAAGAGGCAGGAGATCTGCTTTCCATCCAACAGTTGTAGCAGTTTATTTATTTATTTATTTATTTATGTATTATTTTATTATTTTTAAATCATTGTGTCATTAGTAATATTTGAATGAACTGAAATAATACTGCCTATTGAAGGTGTTAGATGTGTGTTTTATCGTGATGGGCCCGTTTATGCGGATAAAGTGTATTGAGGAGTAAGGCAGGCTGGAAAAAGTGTGTCGTTTAATTTTACTGATTTATTTTATTTTATGTTTTAACCAAATGCACCCACCCAGCCATTAGCTTTAACCGCTTTGTCCCGGTCACTGTCGCCACGGTCTGTCCTCGAACCACTCGGCGTCGGGTCATGAAGCTGCACCCTGGATGGCACCCCAGTCCATCACAGAATAAATGCACTTTTCTGCACCGTTTTCATTCAAAGTGTGCGAATGGGACAGTCATGAATGATCATAATTAATAAAGACGGATGTACATATAAATCACCCCAAGTTTTTGGTGAACTCGGCTAAAGGTTAAAGTTCATTGACAGGCGATTTATTCCTACAACCGGGTTCAGCTCAGCACTGTTTGTCACTCAGCGGCTTGTCCAAATATATTAGCATAAATGATTCATACGGCGATACTGAACCACACGCAGTGTATTTTTGGGGTAAATTGTACTTGTTTTGCACCTACGGCCTTTTGCACCCATCTTGAAACCTTGAAACCTTGGCCGTCACCTGTTGTCTGCGTTGACAAGCAAGGGCTCCACCGTCTTATTTGTTTTAGAACCGCCTTACCTGCTCAGTTCACGCGGATCAGTTGCGTATTTTGGTTCGATCTCTGGGATAAACTTTGAAAAGTGATGTTAAGCAAAATGGCTGCATGTATCGAAGGCACAGGGTACGAGGGACCAGCTGGAGCGGGAAGTGCCGCTTTCTCAGCGAAGTCGCTCTACGTCTTCTTAAATCACAGCTCCTCCACTTCCACGTGGCCTTCTGGGACTGTTTGGCAGGTTAGCCCCCCGATCCGGACATGTGTCGTTTTAACGGGAGGGGCTTTTTTCAATTTACCTTTAATCTTTTTATCCCCCGTTTATGAGCCCCTGTTAAACCTTTCCTCCACTCTTTAAGTGATATTCCGTGTCCAGGGTCCAGTCCTGGCGAAGAGGAAGAAGAAGAAGAAGTCCAGTGAACCGTTTTATCCAAAGTCCCTTTGCGCATAAAACGAACCAGCGCGCATCTCCTCCGATTATTATTATTATTATTATTATTATTAGTTCAGTGTTGACCGAGATTTTCTGCTGTCTGTTCTGATTTCTCATAATTTTTTTTTGCAGTTGTTACGATTTTATTTTAGTCTTTTGTGTTCTGGTCCCAGTTTTGAATTTTAAGTCGGGCTCCGATGATTTTATTTGAATTAATGGATTCGTTTTGGAGCAGCACTAACGTGAACGTGTTTAAATGGGCAAACGTCGATTATTTTCCTAACCGAAATGTAGCCGTTTTCGTTGCTTTATTGTGGTTTGTTTAACCGATTTGATAAACGGCTCCGAATCACCTGTTTGGCTGCACCTGAGTCGCGGTGGAGTGGAACTGAAATGGCAATAAAAGTTTAAGTTTATTAATAACTGGGGTAATTCATATTTATGAGGATAACAGGAATCTAATGCGTGTCGAATATTCAGACGACCATATAAAGAGAGGAAAGAAGGAGAGGCTGATCGATAACATGGAATGCCCATGTGCTGCTGTTATTGTTGTTGCCCCAAATATCTTTTGTGCTATGAGATTTTCTGAATGAATTCATAAGTTTTACAACTAATACATTCCAAATGGAACTCCGATTGTCAGTAATATTTCATAAACCGATGTACTGAAGTAGAAAAATGAATTGTCCTTTTAAAATAATATTATAATAAACAATAGGCTGATAGGTAAAATAATTGATCAGTAAGATAATTCTCTTAAATCGCCAAGTCATAACTGAAATTCTAATCTGAAATCCGAGAATTTAAAAAAGCTTTTTATTTAAAAAGTATATACAAGATAAACGTAAATTTTCTTTTAGGACCCCCGTAAGCGGCTGGCATTCGGGTTAACGTCATTTGTACTTATTTTAACTTTTTCATCTTCCTAGTTTACTGCGCTAGGCTAAAAAAATAAACTGCGGTGACTAAAAGTGCATTAATCTTATTTTCTTTTAAAGTTTATGAATTTGAACCATTTCATATTTACTTACAAGGACCCGCAACATAACTTTTTTCTTTTTTGTTAAGTACATTTGTACTATTTTGTTGCATTTTTAAAATAAGAGATACAAACTTACCTACAGTATGTGCGCAGTCACATTCCAGTGCCCTATTCGTGATTTATATCTTTTACATTTTCACTCTGCTTTTAAACTAAGTTTTTTAAATTTACACTTTAAGCAAACCCATGTTCATGTTACAAATTCAGTGAAGAAGTCCAGAACGCAATACTGTGTTTAATAGTTTTCCAGACCTGGGGGGGGGCACTTTTCAGCTTCTTGGTTCGTAGACGTCCATCAAATTTGGATGACAGAGGTAACAAAAGTAAAGTCCACTGACTCCAAAAAAAAAACAGGTGGACAATTTCATATATATTCAATTCTGAAAAGATGAATGTGAACAATAATTACATATTTTGGCAGTATTTACAGGGTGTAGTTTATGTCCACGTTATTTAACTGTTTACTTTATCTCATTATGGCTGCCTATGGTTATAATAAAGTTATTCTGAAGCCCAAAGGCCTATGATTAGTTTTCCAGGCCGAGAAAATGACCCGGCTGACCGGCGGTAGCTCTTTCTGGCATCATCCGTGGCCGCACTGTTTGTTTACTGCCCATTTGTGTAGTTCTGCTGCAGGTTCCCCGGATGCTGATCTATGGTGCCAGCGTGCCGCCTGAGTGTTTTTAGCAGAAACTCATTGGGTTAAACAGAAATAGAACGCAACGCACAGGCTGTTTGTTTCCAGTAAACGTTGCGGCAAAGTCGGTCAGACTCACGGAGAGGAAGGAAGGAAAAGCCAAAGACACGAGAGCTCCGCATTTGAGCCGAGACAAAAGCAAAGGTGTGTTTCAGAAGCAGCTGCTGGAGTCGCATTCGTTTTCGACTCCCCTTGTGTGATGTCGGCCGCTCGGTGGACGTGGAGGAGAGATCCTTGCTGTGATCCTCATATCCACCTCAAAGCGAAGACAGAGGATTTCTTTGGAAATTAGAAGCCAGGTCAAGAGGCAAAAGCAGACCTTTTGCATTGTCGCTAGAAGCCCATAGCGGCAGAGAGCGTTCAGCCCATCACCCTCCGTCACCCCCTGGGGCTGCGACCATTTCACAGACCAGGATCTGGCAGACGTGATGTCACTTGCGTATTTGTACTGCAGTTAGGGACAGGTTGTGTTACAGGGCTGGGAGGTCAGGTGTCCAAAGTGGGCCGAAGAAGCCTATCGCTGGCCCCGCATGCGGGAGTGGCCCCACCATGGCAGAGCCAAATGCAAACCAGGCCGTGCGCTAATGTTCTGAGGCCGGTTTGCAATACTCCCCCCCCCCCAGCCAGTCCTGAGCGGGTGGCTAACTAGCCTAAAAGGTGCCTATATGTTTATGCGCTGCTGTCTCCGGGTGTCAGCGCCGATTACTTTCAGCAAAAACAGCTCTCGCCTCACATGTGCCAGGCCCCCATTTCCCTACAAAGGCCGGTGGAGTTAATAAATGGACATTATTTCAAGCTGACATTTCACTGCATGCGCCTCGCAACCCGGCTAACCCACCAAAGGTCCGCCGTGTCTTTCTGAAAGGAGTGGACATTGATGTCCCTCCCTCGCCCCAGGTTTGTGACCTCACTCTTTTCCCGTGTCCAGCAACCGTCTTCTACTTAATATAGAGAAATAGTAACAAAATAACCTTTGAAAGTATGAACTAGAAAAACTTGCGTTAAAAAAAACATGACAAATGATTTTGGACATCAAACATTATTTATATTATACCTCTGCTACTCGGGTTATGTAGTCAGCATTTGTATTGTGTGAACTGTGATGGTTTTTTGTGTCACATGACCAAAACCTAGACAAAGTCCTAATACATGCAAAGAAGTAAGGCAAATAAACTGGAATCCAAATGAATCACAAACAGCACACTTTGTTTATCTGAGACCAATCAAAATGGAACGTATGTTCTGTATTCATTTAAAGGATGTTGCATGAGTTTTGTTTAGATACCTTACACAGAACTGTAGAAAGTGACTATTTCACATAATGGAATGCTCTAGTTCTCCACCAGCATAGGTTAAAAGCTGCATTTGACAGCTACGGATACCGAAAAAGTTGCACATGCACACTTGTCACCTGGTGGGCAGCAAGGCGGCTGCAGATTTAAAACAGAAGTGTCTTCCGATGCAACACAGATGTCTCAGAAATGAGCTGAAGTCGCGGTGGTGACCGGTGTGCTGATAAATGCAGGGAAGACACTCACACTACCAAGTTCAGAAGAAAGCCGAGGTTTTTCTCACCTCGCTTTGGCTGGGGTGAGAGCTTCAGATCTCCGACCAAGAGCAAATGTTGTCCGGCGTAATGGTGAACGCATAACTAGACATGAACAACACACTGCAACCCCACAACACACTACGAGCCACTGCCAGCCACCCACGGCCTTTTAGCTCCTAACACGACCAGCTTTCCAAGCGCATGAGTTGCCCAAGTGTTTCAACTCACGTTGCGGAGCAAAATGGTGCCCGGCATCGGTGTTTCCTGTGGTAAATATGTGTAAATTTCCAAAGCACAGCGAGGATGCACGTCCTCAGTTCAGAGCGATAGTTTTGACAAATTCGGATAAGCGCTCTTGACTGTTTACTAACACGCAAACACAGTGAGCAGAAGAACACTGCAGTAAGGACGCATGGGAGCCCCTGGGAAAGTTGGGCAAGGGTGTGCTGCAATTCTGTGGTGCGGTCTCCTTTGGCCACAGGCTTTGTGACGGCTCCTCGTGCTTCGTGAGCGCACAGTCTCGCATCTCCCCTGTAGTAATTGTCGTGTTATAGAAACCATGCGCTCCAGATCTGGGTAGAAATGCTGCAAGTGCAACGGGCTCGAGCAAGCATTTCACCACGGCGGGTATTGGAAACACATTGACATGTCACTCCTCTAGAAGGCTGTGAAGAGCGAGCCAACAGCCTGTGTTCCCAGCGCCCCGTCCTTTAGGAGCCATTTCTCTCTCAAATTCATCACATCCTTCTTTCGAAAGTGTCCCACACACCAGCCGATTTAATTAAAATTCATTTTAAAGGAAGGATATGGCGCAACTTTGTCTTTTTAATGTGAACAGCTAGTGGATTAGATAGACCGGTAGGTAGGCTTGCTTTTATATTTTTGTGCTGCTTTTATCCTCTGTTCCACGGTCGGCTTTTTTTGCAAGTCGGTGTGAAATAGTATTTAAAAATATTGTCTTCGGACGTTTGGGCTTTGAGGTTACGATTCTTCCCCAAAAAGGAAAGACATTTCTAGCGCTATGTGTTTACAGCTCCGCGTATGCAAGATTAAAACACAGTACTTATTTATATTGCACTGCAAAAAATGGTTTTCTGCAGCGACTTCCACAGAAACGAGTGAATGACCAAAATAATTTTTGTTGCACGGAAATATCAAATCACTGCTGCAGTTAAACTTATCATTTATGCCTTTGTGACCCTATGGCATGCATATAATTTATGAGAGATTAGAGAATAATGAAGTATAAATGTGGGATTACTAAGTCACCCGTATTTTTATTGTATTTATACCATTCTTTAATGCCGTTCCAGACCATTTTGGATATGAATATTTAGAGCATAAGAGATTATTTATATTTATTTGTATGATTTTAAAAGTTCTTCTGAGACCATTTATTATCTTGTTAGTAAAATGGAGTGTTTACTTTCCAAGTTAAAATATGGCGCTTAGACTGTTTAAAGCCTTAGTCATCAATTTTTTTATGCATCTATTTTCCACATTTTCGAATCAAATCCATGTTTAATTATGGCCTTGTGGGTTTTATATTTAATTCACGTATTTGGAAAGTGGAACTTACAATTTTTAGCAATAATTTTTCTCCCCCCTACCCAGAAGTTCTATCCGTTTTCATCGTGCTGAGGTGCTTTATTCCCTTTTTTCTTTCTGTAGTTAATTTTTTTTTTTTTTTGCTGCTATATTAGTCTTTCTTGGAGAAATATTGTTTCAGTTGTGTAAAATTATAGCAAAAAATGCCATATTGCTACTGATTTAAAGATCTGTTTGTTTTTTTAAAATAGCATTTATTGAAAAAGAATGGCCATGCATTGTCACTTTTCTTAAATAGTTTTTATTTTTATTAGTTTATTTTGTTTGCCTGTAGCTCCTTGCTGTTTAATGCCTCCCCGTGAAACAGCCGAGTTGTTCCCCCCCTGCCATTAAACAAGGATTCGTATGCTGAAAAACTGACAACGTAAACGTCGACAAATCTTGTGCTTTATTAAAGCACGGGGCCCTTTTGTCCAACACATCACAAAACACCACAAACACACCGAACAGGCTGGCCGCTTGGTGCCCCTCCTATTGTGACCCCAGCTATTCCGCACTTTCCAACAAAAAGACGCGGCCTGAAAAATGGAGGCGAACAAATATGGGTGAAGATTGTGTTTCATGTTGCTCCATCGTGGGGTAACAGACTGCTGTGATTTATCAGATTTGGCGACGAACGTTTTCTCATAAAGCCGAGCAATCGCGACGTGTGATGGATCGGAGCTGGGGGGGGGGGGGTTGAGGCGCCAGAGGGACCGGGGAGGGCTGTAAGGGGGGTGGACAATCGCAGGCACCTTTTCGTGCTGTGCAGGTATTTGTTAACAAGGCCCGTGTTGCAGTTTTCCTCATTTGTTTTATTGCTCACTAAATGCCCTCCTGTAAAACTGTGGCCTTTTCCGTGCAGAGCGATCACGATTTTTCTTTTTGCGATATTGGAGGTTCCTGTGGGATGGGGGGGGGGGCGTCTTGCTGGCTACCTGACTGCAGTTTTTCTCTGCCATGCGTTGGCTGTGGTTTGGCGAATGGCGCAACAGCTGTCCTGACCTCTTCTAACCGTGCAGTTTGTTACCCAGTGTGTTTGGTGTGTGTTTTCAGTCAGGAGCTGTTGTATTTTATTTTTTTATTTATTTACTGTATTTTTTACATTGCAGAGATGCTTTTCCAAATCCTCACTCTGCACAGGTGTGCGTTCAGGCTCCCTGAGGAAGGAGCTGAGGTCTCCTCCCAGAATGCCACTGTCTGACTCCTAAAACGCCTGATTAAACCACCCATAAATCCTTAAACGAAGGAGTTTGAAATATTTTATTTAAATATATTTGTGACATAAGGTCAACTCAAGAATTATTGGCACCCTTAATGAAACTTAGCAAAGATGTATAAAATAAAACATAGTCAAATTTTGTGGAGAAGGTATATACTTTTTTGACACAATAATGCACATTCTCATTATATTTGCATTTATGTTCACACATCTGTGACCTTTTTTTATTTATCTTTTAAAATTGTTATCTATTTTCGCTTCATATATCTACGTTCAGTTTTTTCCTGTTAAGTCTACTGTGCACCATGGACCAGATCTTTGTCATTTCATTCTCCCTTGTACCTCTGCTGAGCCAGTATGATGATAAACTATTTTTTATTCCTAATTTTTCAACCACAAAAACATTTTATAGAGTAGTAGTTTCAGTCAACTGTTAACTGAACTCTTAATTTTTTATTGGCCATTTTTTTCAATACATTTCTTACATGGACACAGTTTCCACTGGGCCAAGAGTTGCATTTTTGCGTTCCATACGGTACATATTTAATCCAAAACATTTACCTACGAAATAGCTGTACACAACGCGCCCGACTTGATTTTGTCGATGGACAGGAAATATACAAACAGAAGGCAGAAATGTGTATTTATGCTGAGCGTGTGTTTTATTTATTTAGTGTCTGACGACCATCTGGAAACAGCGAGCCCAGTGTCAGAGCTGCGGTGTTGTTCGGCAAAGGGAGGCAGCAGGGGGCCCAGCGTCACGGTTTAGGCCTTGCTGAGCTCCAGGGGGTCCGGCAGGTCACCAGCGGAGTCCACCAGGACTCCACCTCGCAGCCCTAGATGCCCCCGACCATTCGCCAGCAACCATCCAGTTAGAGGATAGCTGCACGATAGGAAGCCTGTCAGCAAAAGCAAAATGCCAATTGGATTCAGTTTTCTCAGCACTTTTATCCGCCTTTTGCTGAGAACAGCCATCAGTGCAGTCAATGTCGAATAAAATCCCCTTGTGATCTCCCAGAGACGCCCAGCCGTGCCGAACCGCACCATGTGAGCCTGGGCACAGCTAAAACGAAAACGCACGTTGAGACATTGAGATGAAACGCGCGCCAGCGTGTCATCGCAGATTTCGCTTTGTCCCTCATCCGTCCGCCCCGTTTTTCTGCGCTGATCCCTCACAATTTCAGGCCTCTCATCTCGAAATATGAAGAATTTCTTGAGCAATGCAGGAAACTTTGCCATCAACGCCCAGATTGTGGATGAATTTATTATCCACACAGCATGTAACAACGATTGTTTCCTTCATTCAGCAAGAAATGACTTTTAAAACTCAGAGAAGCACTTAGAAGGAATTACTGCTTAATAATATTTTTCTTTTGAACTGCTGAAGCACAATACTAAAACTATTTAGATTTACTGTATTGAACTGTATTCTTTAATCTGAAAAGCTAGTCATTTTTATGGAATATTTTTGTATAAATATACAATTAACAAATAAAATGGTAATTTTTTTATTATCGTAAGTGTAATATATAAATTTAAATAACGATAAATGTTGCAAAACTGGCTAAAAGTGTAGTTTTCATGTTAAAACATCACGGAAAATGTACTCATCTCTGGCGTGCGCATCAGCTCCTTCTGTACAATAGAAGGAGGCAGCTTACTGACAGCATCGTGAGCTGTTTGCGCCCAGCTCTGTTCGGCTGAAGAAGTGCCGAAAGTTAACTGGAAGTCGTTATTCTGGGCCTTCATTTATCTTTTATTTTCTCCGTTTCTCGCCGCGCTTCAAAAGAGCGCAGCATAAACCCACAAAACTTTTTTTTAAGTTTAAATTTTCTGTAAAATTGGAAAACTTTTTCTCAAATCCTTGCGTACACGTCTCCGTTTCAGGGAAATCAGTTCCATCATCCTTATGTTCAGTTTTTAAGCATACACAAAATGTTATTAATAATAACAATCACATAAATAATACAGTTATTTTTGATGCCTTGCTGTTATATAGGATATCAGGTTTGTGTTTTCATTTACGTTACATAATCATCAGTATGGTCTTCTCTTTTCTTTGGCAGCATTAAAAATGGGGAGGTGACCCTTAAACGTTTTAATGATACCCTTTTTCTTCACATTTATAGCCCTTATTCACGGGACAAAATGAAAGAATGATGCTTCGGTCTGGAGGGGTACCCTGTCAGGGCAATCCTCTCGAATGCCATTTTAAAAATCCATTTGTTTGGCACATCGTTGCAGTTGGAAGTTCGGCTGTTTGCGCACTTAGGTATTTAAATACGTAAGGATATGGCTCAGACCCCAGTCGACTGGCTGGTGGGCAAGGCGTCTTCATCCTGCCCTTCGACTGCGGCAACACGCTGTAGCAAGAGGCAGAAGAACCATCCACATCGTTCCCAGGTGGGGAAGGATGTACCAGGTTCTGGCTGGCAGACGTGATGATCATTACACTCTGTATTTTGGCACAAAAGGAGTTGCTGCACATTAAGGGTTTGCCTGGGATCCACATACGACGCCCCCACAGCCTCCTCGGGCAAATTAGTTCCACTCACTCGCATGCAGTTGGACATACAAGCTGCTGAATAGTCTTTTCCTTGGAAAGTCGCTCGTGTGAGTCCATTCCCACCATGACGCTCCCTTCACCCACCTGCCAAGATGTGGGGAGGACTTCCATTCCGTGCTAAACACCTCTACCTGCCTTCTAACACAGTCCAAAGCGTGCGATGAAGATCACACACGTGTGTTTGCGCAGTGATGGCCCACGTCAGGCCTGCTGACTGCACCTGGTGTTGCACATGCAATCTGCACGGCTAGGGCGCTTTTCCTGGGGAATCTCTGAAGCGCCATTGGGGGTTTCTCTTTTCTCTTTGTTTCTTTTTTATGAGGTGACTTCAGTTTGGTCGTGGCTAATTTACAACCAGTTGACAAGGAAATTAAACTCTTGAATGTATTGCTGTGTAATTTTGCGTCTTTTTTATTTCTTCCTCCTTCCCTCCCCTCCTTGGTTTCACAGTTAAGTCTTCCAGCCTCACCAGCATCTTTTACTCATCGTACTCGAAAAAAACGGAACGGGGTGATTTATTCTGCAAAATGCCCAATAGAATAAAAATATTAACTTTTTTTTTTTTTTTTTTTACAGAATTTTCGTTAGCTTATTTGGTCATGGCATAATTTTAAGTTATTTTTGGGTTTAATATATTTTTGACAAAATGACAAAAATCTGGGTTTTACCCTCATTTATAGCGACAGGATAACATTTTATGTTTATGGGTCAAAATATGCATTTTGGAAAGACAAAAAATACTGCCAGTTTTTTTTTTTTTTGAAAATTTTTATTGTCCAAGTTGACAAAACTTGGATATTATTCTTATTTATAGTGTGAGAATACTTTTTGTTTTTGGCGCCAATAATTCATTTGATTTCTCAGGCTTATATGTATGTCGTCCGAGTGTAGCAATGAGGCTCCTGGGGTACTTTGTTCAAGCAGCTGAGCGCTGCCTTTAAAGACCCCCAGAGCTAACAAGAAACACACGCTGGAGAGATCCGTGTGCCATTCAAGCGTGACATTTTAAACAAATGCGCTTTTCAAAGAGGCCGCTGTTGCTGCTTCTCCCCTGCTTCCCTCCGGCAGGGGAAGTGGATGAAGGTAGAGCCCATATCGCTGTGCCCCACACCAGGCCGCACCCAGCACTCACCGACCTGCCCAGACATAACAACACCGCGCCTGTGCTTTTTATTACTGCACGGTGCACCTACAATTCGATAATTGTGCCACTCAAAAAACCCTCGACCCGACCCAGTTCTCGAAATGGAGAGGAAGAGCAAATAAACGTTCCTTCTTCCATTGCGGTCAGCGTGATTCAGCCTCGGAGGAAGCCTGCTGGTATGCCTGTGGGTGTAGGAGTGTGATGGTGGACAGAACCCTGTTAGCGGCGCGAACTTCGAGCTACTGACAGCGCTTAATGGCTTGGCCATATGAACCACACAGATGGTTGGCATCGACACGCACATGCCTCATAAATGCTGTGCTTACTTAAAATCACATTTATTTATGTATGTATATATTTATGCACACATAAAATTCTTTTTCCAGTGAAGATACTCAAAAAATTTTTTCGTATTATAATTTTTGTAGCAGCTCCTGTGCCATCATACATCTACAGCGCTATATTAGCATAACAATATGGGTTTTAAAGAAGTCAGTTTTCCCCTTTCTCATTTTTTTTCTCCCCCCATGTGTAAAGATATTTATCCCCCCCAAAAATTACACAAAATACACTGTCACACAAACATATGTGTTTATATTTTCCTGTTTGTCTCATGTGTGCACGCAATTCTAAGGAAAGTCAGCGAGAAAAGAATCAGATTTTAGCTGATGCAAATTTGCACATTTGATCTGGTTATTTTTTCCTTGGTTCCATCAGCTTTGCTTTACAAGAAGTGTTTTGCATCATTTACGGGAAAAAAAAAAAAAGCCAAGTCGTAAAATATTACGTTTGACTTGTGTTCCGGTTAGAAAGAACGAGCGTTAGACGCGTCTGTAACCTCTGAATGTCTAACCTCTCGGTAGCGCTTGTTGTTTGTTGTTAATAAAAAAAATCTCCAATTTTCAGTCCAGTTCAGGAAACAAACGGACCCACCGAGATGAGTTGGAGTAAAGTCCGTCCTCTGTGCGGCCACTCCGGCCGCTCCCTCTCCGAAGTTCGGCTCATTATAGGAATGCTGGGATTTTATGGAATTCCGGCACTGCTGCTAACAAACACTCTTCCGTCTGTCTGCCCATTCTTCCCAGCTGTCCACACAGCGTATAAGCTGATATTTCAGCTTTTACTGTAGCATGACCTTTCCACTAGTGCACCAGACTCATTTGGGTCTCTCCTTAAATCAATTATGTTATCAATTTTTGTCTTTAAAAGCATGAGATTTTTCTGGCTTTTGAGAGTTCCTGTTGGCTTTTTTGCAACATAAGAACCATTTACAGACCCACGGATAAAAAAGTGCACGCGTAGCGAAAACCCCAAGTGTGCTCTCACTGGCTCTTTTCACCTGTTTGCCCGTCTTCCTGCGCACGGAAAGACCTCCGTCAGGAAGCGTGGAAGGCGGCCCCTTGTCGTGAGATGTGCTACAAACAGTTCTGAGAGACAAATTTAATAATAAGAATGTGATTTAAAAATGCAAATAGCCCGAAGGCCCCCACATGCCATTCAGCAAGTGCGCGTCTCCAAGTCGGCGCATGGACACGGTAGACAGACCAAATGGTCCTGTTCTGGTTTATCATGATAAACAGAGCGCAGTCCCCCAGCACCAAGACACACTGGGTTTGATTGTATGAAACATGAAGCTCAGTATTCGCCGCGGGGTTGTTTATTCCTGCGAAGACGTGGCGCTCTCGCTCCAGTTTCCTTCTGCGACTTTTTGTTTTGGCTGCACGATCTCTCCCTGGCCTGCCCGCGCATCCAGGTCTGCTCGACCTCCAACCCTGTCACCTTTTACCCGAGACCCCATGCAGGGGCGGAGGGTGGGCTGGGGGCAAGAGGTGTGGCGGGGATTCGCCCGCCTTGCCGTGCCATTCTGGAGTGCAGCCCCGGATTCTCATGCGTGGCTGAAATTGGTTTCACATGAGCCTGGGGCAGACTGCGTCAGCAGATTCTCTGATCAAATTAAACATAGAGGGGGAAAAAAAGCCAGTGGTTGTACTGATCTTTAATTTAATAAACGGGACCAAGGAGAGAGACAGAAAATCATCCATTCCCTTCTTTCTCTGTTTTTTTTTTTTTTTTTTTGTATTTAACCCTTCTCGGTTTAGGGGCATTTTAGCACTTCATGCCTCTGACCATTAACCATTAATACATCTTAAGGTTTTTCTATGAGAGACATTATTGTTTCCCCTATTTCGTAAGTAACTGACAGTACCGGTGCAGAAATAAAAGTAGCACGGAGGACCAGTTTGAAAGTTCTCGCTGGTGTTAACTGGTTCTGAGGTCCAGGGTTGAGACTGCAGCTAGAGTCCTGCAGACATCATTCCAGCACAGTGCGTGTTTGGATCTGGCAAACTCATTCAAGGGCCCGGGACCCCCTAATCTGTAGATGAAAGTTTATTGGGATTTGTAAAAATGCATCCCATATGTGACTAGGTTTGGAATCCGGCCTTGATCTGAGGATTTCTCCTTTTAGCGATACAATCAGCCGGGCGAATTATCCCGCTTCTTCAGATTCAGAGCACACACTCCGCGTGAGCCGCCCCACAAGGTGATGGAAGGCAGATAGTGTGCTGGGGCTTCTCTGTCCTCGTACAGAGCAGAGACCGGGGTGGACGGCATCGGCTCCTTTTTTAGCCCAAGGACTCTGATTACCCACGCTCGAGTCTCCCTTTCAGTATGGTCCCATCTCCTTCTGCTGCCCTGTCTTCAGGACTACAGTCTAATGCTCTGTATTATTATAATAATATATGTTACTGGGGGGCATGTGCATTGGTCCCTCTTTACACTTAAACACTCCAAGACAGCCTGTTGTGATGGGTGTTGTGAATTTAATCATCTCAGATCATAATTTGCTGTTTAGATAATGTCGTCCCCCCCCACCCAGTGAGGTTTTTATACATTTACACAGTTGCCAGTGACAAAATAAGGACTGTGTACCATACTCAAGGTCCTGTACTCGGGGTCTGAACCATCAACCTTCTAACAGTGATTCGGCTACACCTCTGCCCAACCCCAAGGATGCTGCACACCTATAAATATGCTATAAATCCTCATTGGTTAAATGTATCTTTTCGTATAAGATAACCCCATTTTGGTTATTGCCTGATCCGGTTGTTCCATCCCTAACAAACGCTGTAAAATCCTAAAAAGGCCCCAGGATTATTTGGAATGATTTAATAACAAGTGCAATCAATCATATTGCAAGTATGAAACACAAGGCCACTGGTATGTAAATAACTGGTGTTTTGGCATCCGTCTCCACTTGGAAGTTCTCGCACATATAATTTAGTGTTTAGAGCAACCAACCCAGATTTTTGTTTGAGGATGGCATGTCAGTATGATAGCTTGAGAAGTTATGCAATGAAATTTTTACCTGTCCATTCATCATAAGTGTTTTGATGTTCTCATTTCTCATTATTTTTCAGTTTAGAAGAGAAATAGGGCTGTAATTTTTGTGTGATCGGCAGTCTGGTATTTGAATAATCCTGAGGTTGTTCTCAGCTGTCCTTCAGATGTGCACTTTGCACGTGTCCTGCTGCTACATTGTGCTTCAAGGACAGGGTTTGAAACGAGTTCAGTTACGCTGTGAAATTCGTCCATCTACGAATGCACCCATCTGGCTGGCACCAGGCCATCTGAGAACTTGCAGAGATCGTACAAGCCCATCTTTAGGGTTGTGGGTCCTGTACAAGGACATGCTATGATCCTGACACTCCCAGCTCACCAGATGGACTCACACGCTCTCTGCTACTAATGCTGTGCAAATCGGTTGCAGACAGCAAACAGCGATATGACAGCAGGTTCTGCACACATTATCCAAACACCCTGCAATTTTGTGATTTTTTTTTTCTACAATTTAATTTTTTAAACTACCGAAAAAAGCCAGATGTACACATTTGAGTTGTACAACCATCGCTGCTGGTTCGCAATAACCTTTATCCATTTCAAACCCCCGCACAAGCCAAAGTCACAGACATAATCCATCCATACTATCTAGGGTTTCACAGCTGAGCTGGTGCTGGCTGTCAAAAGGAGAGCGGCCCTGCTAGGCTGACCAAGGGCATTCTGGGCAAAAGGGTTTGGTGTTTGAGATGTTGAGAAGAGAGGGCTGCCCCAGCGCAGGGTGGGGAAAGGTTAATGTGTGCCAACAAACATAGAAGCATGGAATTGAACCGCTCTGTCTTAAATAAAGACTCGCTAGAAAGTACAGCTAATTGGAGGCTGAATGTTTGCAATTTGAAAATGGCACACAGGGCTTTTTTTACCCTTTGAAATAAATATTTTCAGTTGCGAAACAGCTCCAGTCGCAGCTACCTTATGATGCCAGCAAAGTGCCTTTAAATTGTCCCTGTTTTAGACTCCTGATGTCACTCAGGGACAGTAATTGTAAATTGTTTATTGGGACTAAACAAGATTTCAAAGCTGCTTTGCACACTTTCGCCTATCATTTGCCTGAATGTAGAAAAGCAATCTATTGAAAGTTGCTGGGCTCCGGTTTGAGTGCCTGTTGGGAGCACCCTTGCCTTCTGAGCAGCTATCCTGAGTTTGCGTGCCCACCATAAGCTGCCGAGGTGTAGCAGGTAACTCATTTTCAACAGACTAGCGTACATACCTAACATGGTAAGTAGTTTTGGACAAAGGTGTCAGGTTAATAATTACATATGTGGGCTGAAAGGATTCTGGTGATCGTATCGGTACACCAAGCATCTTAAGAGCACTTAATACCAAGGCGATACAGCAATTTCAAGTATATTTAAATGAGAAAGATGATGCTTTAAAATGTTTAATTTTCAGATAGAAAATAATCTAATAATTCATATCTTATGCAGGACAGTTTTGCTGAAAGTTGCATCGATATGTTTAAATTGGATGACATGGTGGCGCAGCAAGTGTTCATCCCTTTCAGCTCCTGGGCTTTGAACACAGGTGTTTGGGTCTACCTGTGTGCGTGTTCTCCTCATGTTCGTGTCAGTTTCCTCCCCGGTCCGAAGATGTGTGTTTGGTAACTCTAAATTACCCGCAGTGTGCTGGGGCTGGTGAATGAGTGTGTGGTGGTGGATTGGCGTCCCATCTAGTGCGGACCCTGCCCCAGGCTCCATGCTTGTAGGATTTGCCCAAGAGCACTGTGACCCCTGCGTTGGACAAGTGGATATTAATAATGGATGAATGGATGAAAACTCATAAAAGGAGCTCAGGTCCCTCAGTTCGAGCGGAAACGAGAAAGATAAAACCATAAAGACGCTATTGCATGCCATTGTCAGGCATTTAATCGGAAGGGCAAATGAAACAGTAAAAGATTTCACACCATTTTCTCAGCGCATCTGGAAAAACAGATGGGCAGCTGGAGCAATTGTCTTTTGATGAGGAAACTGAGAATTACACAATAATTGTTTGCATTGTAGTTAAACATGATCAAATCGGAGTTTAGATCACGTCGGAGCCATCTCACGTGTTCTGCATGTGTTTTGTTTTTTTTTTGTTGTTTTTTTTTTTTTCTTTTTTCTCAAGGAATGAAAATTTCGAGAATTTAATGGAATACAATTTTGGCCGGGGCTCACATCCAAACAGTTTAATACCTCAATTAAATTAGGATGAACTTTAGGGAGGACCTTGTGTTCACACCACCGCACGTGCGAGCGGTGCATCGCGCGCCGCAGCGGTGCTTGCAGACGTGCTCGCTGCATTGCGCACGGCTTCGGGGTTGACGTTGACAAAGCTCAGAGGGGGCAGCCGCTGCTGTCCTGGTTCGTAGAGCAGAGTCGACTATCTGCTCTGCAGACACTGGTGCGTTCAACGGACATGTGGAAACATTTTGTAAGGACAATTAGATACAAATCCAAATGGCTCCGGAGGCCTATTTATAGTGCACGCCTGCAAAGTGCTGGGCCTGTTTGGGCCATAATGTGGTCATATGTGCTACCTGTACGCCGTGATGTATTATTGTGATTGTGCCTCTGGCACCTTGGACCGTTTTTACGTTTCCGTTTCTTCGATGCTTCACACCAAACATTGGCAACTTTGCGACATCTCTGTCTGTAACCATACGAACGTTTGCAACATTTCTGCATGGAGGGTTCAGCCATGATAGTAACACAAAATGAATAATTTGGTTTCCCTTCGACAAGCTTTTTGAAGTCTATTAATGTGATCCTTTCTGCAAAACTTTCTGCTGATGATACCGTTTAACGGGTATTTTGAAAGAGTGCTACAGAGTATAAATCTGTCATCTGGAAAGAGGAATGCAAAAATGCATTTCTGTCATGCGTTTGGAAAATTGCTGGGTGTCTGGTAATCTTCTCCCACAATGTTCTGAGGCTCCAGAGCAGCTTCTGCCCAGACAGTCTGTACAAAACAGCAAACAAGGCCGTGCCTCGTCGAGAAGGATCTTGTACGGAGGGTAAGGTCAACTGTCGTGTCCTGAGACGGCAGACTTTTTCCTGCTTTCTAGTGTGCTGGGTAGATTGGAAAGCGTCTACCAGCTTTGGGTGTTGTTGTGGAGACTTCGTTCAACAATATTAAACTACTGTGACATACAGATGCTCACATCATGCACCTTCTCTTCAAGGAAGGGGGCGGAATGGGCCAGAAGTACTTGACAAGGCTTCAGAGGCAACTTGGTTTTTGAAGAACAAGGTTTTATCTGTGGGGCACCTCAGTGGAGGCCAAATTTCAACCCCCAGTGGTAGACATGTTTCTTCCCACAGGCCTTTATACTTTGAGCCAGATGACTGTTGAAAACCCTATGGTAGGGTAGCAGTTAGACTCGCCACCTTGCACTGAGTAGATCCAGGTTCAAATTCCATCCCTGCTGTTGTACCCTTGAGCAATGGGTAACTCACAGCTTGTCTGACTCCTGCCATCCTTTATTCTGTCGCCTCTTTTCTGTCTGAGATTTGAACAAATGCCTCTTCGCTTGTGATTTGTAGTGTGTAACTCAGAATCCTGTTGAATTTTTAAAAACATAGAGAATGTAATTCAGGGTTTTAAAAGGACCCCCCTCCCCCAACAATTTCACAGATGCATTTTAACACAGGCAGTTTTGAAATTGCTTAATGAATGGGCTTCTGACATTATACTCGGCTGTCGGCATGACGAAACAGTACTGAACATTTTCCGTGATCCGGCGCTGAAAACCGTTGCGTGTTTTGGACTCGGCAGGGCCCACATGTCAGTCTGGCTTCGCCATTGGCACCGTGCAACGCTCCCCAAAATGGGAAGATGTTCAAGAAACATCTGTCATGATTGAGGTCTCACCCCCACGTTCTCTGGCTCCAGCCGACATACCGTAAAGTACCATTTGGTTTGTTAAAAGCATGTTGTCTGAATGGTTCCCTTATGGATTGAACTGTGAAAAGCTGGCTGCAGAAGTTCCGTGTGAAGTTCAGAGTCATGCATTTGGCTCATTTCTGTACCCTCTGTGCCTCGCTGCCTTTTTATTTATCTCCCAAAGCTGTAAAACGAGGCATATTTCACGTCACCCGTCTTTGGAGCATCCCATCAACCCTCTCTCCATGGGCTAGGTCACTGTCTCGTAGTGCTGTTTGAACTCTGGGTAGGTCCGTGACTGACTTAAGCAGACGGGCAACATCCCTCTTTAGATGAAACCCATGTTTGAGTGGCACTGTCTGCGAAGCTCAGGCAGGGATGTTGTACTGGTTCGAGGGAATAGGCACAGGAGGAGAGTGCCCATGGAATGGTGGAACAATTTTTTTTTTTTTTCATCCATTTGTTTTCAGTGTTTGCTCTCGTTTCATTTGCTTCAGCTGCTCAGAAGTTTTTAGGTTGTAACCGGAGCCATGCTGTAGCACAAGTGCCGTCGCGCATTCTCACAGTGGTTCGGGCCCAAGGACCCAAAGTGTGTCGGCATCACACAGACAAGAAAAACAAACAGGAATGGCAGAATGCAGAGTCCAAACGGGTGTCCGGCGTGGGTAGACAGAGCACCCCCATGCCCTCCAACAGGGACAGGGCCGCATTCCCTGTAAATGAGCTTTGCCCAGGATGAAAGCAAAATGTGATCTCTCAGATTGACCCACAACCTCAGTGGTGTTTTTCCAAGGAGTGGCCTGATCCTTGGGCTTTTTTTATCTAGCAGGTTTTCGTGGGGCTGGAGGAGGGGAGCTGTCGCACGGAGGCCAGGCAAGCGCACAGACAAGCCCCCGGTGTTTTGATTGTGGGGTGTGCGCACTATCATCGTTGTGTCCTCTGACCATCAGTGACCGCACTACCCCCCACTACCCTTCTCCGACTCAGGGGTACAAAGGAGTTGTCCACAGGGGTCCAGCCCTGGCAGAAGTCCTCCACACTCACCCAACGTAGTTCACTGAACAGCGCCTCACTTTTAATTTTCTTTCTCAGATCACAAAGCTTTTCCCTTGTTGTTGAATCATAGTAGTGGTCTGTAATTTCCCCCCAAAACAGTCTGGCAGAATGTTAGTATAAACATGCAAAGCCATGCAATGTATAAATCACAGAAAGACAGGGCAAGGGCTCTGTCTCAGTGTTTGTTTGTCCTAGTGAACAACAGCATCACTTGCAAGTTTCATGGTATTCAAATGTCCCCTGAGACTATAATCTCAGCCTTGCATTCCTACGTGGGCTGTGGGTGGAGCCTGGAGTCAGGGGGCATCACGTCACACAAGCGACTGAAGGAGGAGGTATTCATGGACCTGCTGTTGTCTGTAAGGTGGCGACCAGTTGGGGAGCGGTTATCCGAGGTTGTCCATACCCCACAGTCACGCAGACGTTGAACTTCTCAGTCCCAGGCTACCTTTTGCGTGAAGCTACGGAATCCCAGCCGCAGCCTAACTCAGTGTGAGGCCAGCATCCACCATGACAGACAGGCGGACATTAATACGGAAACACCCGGGGACAGGCCAGAAGTCAAACAGGAGCCGCACCCAGCTCAGGAAGAATGTGAAAATAAATGAGAAACCAAGGTTTTGCATTCAGCTCAACACCAAGGAAATCCATCCCACCACCCACTTGTTTTGCCTCCCTCTGCACTCTTCACTTTGCCTTGGGTGAATATTGGAAACCATCCCCACCCATGACACATATCCACCTCTGTGGATTGCCTGTGTGTGTTACAACCTCTGAGCACTACATTCCATCCATTTGCCCCCAGGGGTGGCATAGCGGTGAAGCCTTGCTTTCTATTTCTGCCACTGCCCTTCCCTTACACTTGGACCCTACACCATAGCATCCACCATCTCCAAATTCCACTTCAAGTCGAAACATTCCCTACTTCAATCCATCCCTTATGGCGGGGTCACCCTCCTCCGCCCTTTCCATATCCCCTGCCGGACACACTCTGGTAATTTGATTAAGTTTTTTTTCTTAAAAGGGATCAAACAGGAAGAGATTGACTAACTTGCCAGAAGCACACTAGCCCAAACCTGCCAGTCCTCACCCAGTGGTGATAACAAGGCCTCAGTGCCAGTCAATACAACACAGGAGTTCAGATTTTCAAAATCTGTCTCACAAAAGCTTCATCATCCTCACCTTAGACGCAGCTTCGAGTTTAGTGAAAAAACTGCCATTTTACGGCTGACTCGGTGATCACACATCCTAATGCTGCAACGGCCTCCGGTGGGCTCAAACCAGTTTCTCTTTCTCTGTGACCGTCTTAAACATGGACTTCTTGCTTCTACACATCTGGTTAGTCTGAATCCCTTCGCACCAGCTCGGTTGTCAAAAGGATTTTGCCTTTTGAAGCCAATTTTACTTTGAATGAATTGGCTGTTTTTAACGCCTTCCGAGAAGGACAACATAATTCCTCTCCCTTATACTTACTTTCCACGTTCCTGTCCACATTTAGTTACAGTGGAAAGCAAAATCTGATCAACTCTCCCGCTTAGACGTCATGGTTGTGTGAAGCCTCAAACTTTTTAATGACTGTGCTCCTTCTTAGGTTGCCACAGAAGTTCAAATTGCCCCTTTAAGCCATTACATTCACTTGTTCTTTGTGTAATGTGGCTACTTTCCCTGTTAATGGCAACACGGAGAGCAATTAGATGTTATATAATAGCCCTGCGTTGCAGACGGTATTCTTGAAAAAGCCCATCTGAAATTAAGAGGTCTGTCTTTAATTTAAACAATCTGAACAGAAAAAGCAATCTTTGTAGAGCGCAAGTTTGAGGGTTTAACTTTGATCTCCCATGAAATCCAACTTTACACAGAGAGAGCCACTTCCAGAAGCACGTTTTAAATCTCTTTTTGTTCATACCGAAATCGGTTTTGAAAAACTGCAGAGCATAGTGTAATTTCATTGCAGTGATTGATGATGGTTGTACTGTAATACAACACATTTGAAGCCTTGAGCGAGGTACGTGCAGGTGAACTACCTTTCCGAATGTCAGACAGGGCTGTAACCCATCATTCTCCAGGTTTAATTTAGTAATCTTGCAAATGTGTCTTGGTAACACGCTTCTCAGATCGGTGCCGGATTATTTTTACGTTAATGTAAGTACCCAGACGTACCTGTGGCCAAATCTTTACTGTGAATATTTTAAGTGGGGGGAAATTGTCACTGCCGAGATTTCAACAATCCAAGCCAAGAGCAATAAAAATGCTGGCCAATTTAGAAGTAAAATATACTTTTCTTTAGTAAAAAAGAAAAACCTAGAAATAAAAAAAAGTAGCAAGCACTTACAATGAGCATTTCGGTACTTAATTCAGGTCAAAGCAGAACAGGAAATGTCTTGCAAACACAAGCCAGCTACACTATCTAAATGATGTTTAACAAAATTACAAATACAAATTATATGGAATTAAAAGAAAAACGGCGCTGTTGGGTTTGTATTTCATTTCAGCTCTCTTCTTAGACAGCATTAAATCATTAAATAACATTTTTATTACATGCGCCAGGGTTCATTCAGCTAACTGCCGCTCATCTGCACCTGGGACTCGATTTTGAGTATCAGTGAATACAAAAGACAAATCCTAGAAGCTAAATCACATGTTTTTGTGACAAATACACACAGACAGGAGTATAACTGAAGAGTGACGCTTGCTTCGTCTCTACAGCAAAATTGCAGGCCATCGGTTTGCTCCCCTGCCCTCGGTTTCACCCTCTGCCCATCAGATTCCAACGAGTTTATTTGGAAAAAGAGACAGCTGACAAGGACTTTATTGGCACCCTTGTTCTACACATAAAACTGAAGTACAAAGTGGAAGATGCCCTTTGCGTGGGTGAGATCGTGAGGTCTTGGTGGATTTTGTAGGGAAGAATATATGGGTAAATCTTGACGTCATGAGTTATTTACGCTTTAAGTGGAACACGCAGCTTTACAGAGGGCCACGGTACACACTGCTACAGTAGATTTCACTTAAGATTTCAATTAACTGTGCGGCGAAAGGGAAGCTGGCATCTCACTCTTTGGAGGACTTTGTGGTCTGAGGTCTTCAAGTGATTTACACAGATAACTGGAAATATGGGACCAAGGGGTTTGAGTTCAAGCCATTTGCATGGAATTATACAGTATGTAAAACATTTGTCTTCTTCTGTTCGTGATGGCTGAGGTGTTTGCTGCAAGAAACCAAACACTAAGTCACACAGTGAGCTCTCAAGTATTTGTTGTTGTTTTCCTTTGCAGTGGAAAGAACCTCTTCTGTTGCTCCAGCTCAATTGATGTTCTTTGTTAACCGCTCTCAGTTTTATGCTGAAGCTGAGATCTAGGATGCGACATCTTCCAGGCCCCGGTGTTTTCTACCACTGGTCATGTAGGGATGAGAGTCAGCAAATGATCAATCTCAGCTCACAGAGTGTCCCCCATATCCCAGACCATGTAGCCCCAGCTGTGACTCTGGCCTGTTTCTCTATGGCCGTCCAGCAGGACAAGGTCACAACAGGGTTGGGATGGAGACTGGAAGCTGCCAGGAGACCGACACTGTTAATCCCAGTTCCATAAATGTCCCGTGAACTTTGTAATTCTTTAGTTTATAGGGAAAAAGCAGCAGCCCAACGCATCTCTCAACCCACTAGGCCTGAAAGCCTCCCCCTGATAGTAGCATCTTTTCTTTAGAGCCGAGGCATGACAAGAATGACAAAGCTCAGCATATTACAAAAAGGACTATTGAAATCCAAACAGCTATGGGTGATGCATACGCTGGCACAGAGTTTCCTGCAGTCAGGCTGAGAACATGATGCTGGACTCTATACAAACTACTCTGTAAATTACTGTTTGTTTGTTGACTTTTGTTTTGGTTACTTAAAGCCTTCTGTGGTGCAGAATGTTCAAGAAAGCAGTGTTTTGGAAAAAATGAGACATACACAGCTGACAAACCTGGCAAAGGAGAATCACACTGGTGTTCTTGACCACAAGTATACTACTGTGTAACTTGGGACTCGGGAGCGCTCCACGTGTGACCCACTCATTGTCTGAGCATTTTGTCTGTAGGCTGGGGTCATGTTGGCAGGTACTGAGATGGCACCACCCCTCCACCTAATGTCTGCCCCAGAATGTCATTCACCTGAATGTCCGATACGATACAGGCAAGGTGTTTCAGACAGGTCCCTTGCTCATTTTGCCCATGATACTATGGAAGAGACATGGGAGTTGGTACATTGCTTCTACCCTGGGTCCCCTTCTACCCCAAGACCATACATTTACCAACCTGGCCCTCAAATTCACAGGTAGCTTATTTACACCATCCATCCACAACTCTTCTACAAGCTCAGAACTCACAGAGCAGAAATTTACTTTGGTCTAAGCTGAGAACAGAATTTGTGCATATGATAAATTATACATTATTTAGGTAATTTTTCTTTCAGCACACATTGAATTAGATGTTGAATGAAATCACAGAAACTGCAGCGATGTGAAGCAGTCTCGACTTCCAGACAGTTTCCAGTTTTTTTCTTGTGCGGTAAATCTGATTGGCAGGATTTGGTTTTTGAACAAAAGGAATGCCCTCCCTTTGTGCCGCTAGGAAGAAGAATGATGGCAAGATGTAAAAAGTAAAGTTTTCTTTTGTTTTTGGTGCGGTGCAAGAGCATCTAACCTAGCTGAAATTCTATGTTCAGCCATGGTGTTTTTGGGCCTTAGTTTTGCGTACAGTTGTACACTGTGTCCACCTCCTCTTTTGCCCCCACTATTCTGTGAACCTTTGACTCTGTGAAAATTTGATAAGTGGATTTATATTTGACTATGCCTGCCATAGATGGCACCTTCATCTTCATATATAATGACAGTTAGTCACCTGCTTTCACATAGCAATAAAGAAAGGGTACAAACATGGCCTGGTTTATGAAAAAAATGTGTTTTTCTGTGGAATTGAGCAGTCCTCAATTGTGTTAGCATATACAACTGCTATGCTGACTGTGCAGCTTCTATGTTTAGCCTAGTAAAATACTGAGCTGTCTATACATTGCATTAATGTTGGGTCCAACTCATGAAATGCACTGTAGCCATAACTGCTTTAGCCGAAATGGAGCACCATGAATGCAGTCAGCTAGAGGGGAGCAACACTGGTTGTCGCTGCAGGTTTACTGCGTCAGCCATGTAAGGGTGTAGTAACTGAAAAGGAAATTGATAGAATAAACCCTAATGACTCAAATAAGGATTCACTCTGGTGCTCGCAGTCGATTTTGCGTAGGTCGGATCTCCTGGAATTATACAGTTAATAAAGAAGCGTTGATTTCATGTAGAGAATTAGAATGGCGAGCACAACTCTTGAGGTCGTGGTTAGGGCTGAATTTGCACGATCACATTATCTTGCGGCTCTGCTCTGGTTCTGTGCTCTCCTTGTCCTTTTCCTGATCCTGACCGATCACCCCGCTTTCCAACGCCTCAATTATCGTGAAGGCAATTCTCAATGGGTTACACTGAGGGGAAATATGCTGCCATTTTTAACTCGATCATCCCTTGGGAGTCTTATTACAGTTGTACCAAATTACAGTAAATTGCACCACAAGGGATTAAAAACGACCACATCCCATTATAAAAATACATCTCGAGAGGATCTCTGGCTTCGTTCTGCTGACCCTTCACCCCTTGCTCCCTAAACAACTTGATCCACTGCAACCAGTCCACATCCTCAGAACATTAAAACTGAAATGTAACCACCATTACGAACCCATGCCAAGAGCAATGTCAGTCAATTAATCAAATTATCTTTGAGCCTTGCAGCCAAAAAAGCAAGAAAAATCAATTCTCCTTACCTTATAATGACTTCCGTCGATTCAGAAGGATACGTGGATTGAGCGGTGTTTGTCAAAGGGATGGTTTCCGGGGGGTGAGGGGAACTTTTTTGGGGCCCAGAGGCCTTCGCCGTATCCGACCGGTGAACAATGACCTCAGTGTGGCTCTGTCACCGGAATCAACCCAGTATGTTCTGTATTTGTTCCTTTACCTATTCTGGACCTAAAGCCCATATGTAGGGCATTGCTTATTCATGTTGCTTGAAGTTAAGTGCAAGTAGCATTTCAAGGGCACAACATCAATTTCCAGTTCCAAATTTAGGCCTTTAAAAAAAATTCAATTTCCTTGCGTATCCCTCTTCTCATGTGGCCGTTTGAAGTGTTGTTGCCTAAATGGCGAGGCGTCCTCGTCCGATTTCTTTGCTGCCGTGACATAAAACTTAAACCTTAGTGTTTTATGCAAGCGTTCCCGTTTTTTTTTGTGTGTGTGTGTGTGTAATTGTAGTTGGTTAGGCTACAGAGACTCTGCAGTGGCCCCCATGTTGTTGCTCTGCAGGAGGACGATGGTTCGCAGCTCTCTGGTAGGGTATGTTCACAGGGAAGCGAGTAAAAACATGTGGTGCAGAGTTAAGCCGCTCCACTCCGTTTTGCTTTGTGCCAGCTGTAGTTATAAGTCCCACTTCCTGAATGGGAGTCAGTAACAGCAATTGGAAATAAAACTTTACAGCCTATCAAAGAAAACAACCTCGAGTCTGGTTATCTTCTTGTCTGCAGCTCTGCATTGTGCTCTCTTTGCCACATTTGCTGACACTGTTCTATGAGCTGACCGTTTGTCAGGCAAATTTTTCCCAACGCTGATATATTAATGCATTGACTGCAAATTTGTTCTCGCAGGACAAATTTGGCTATGCGCACCAGGGCGACTGGAGGCCGAGGACGGCCCGACAGCGGAGGGCAGATGGTCACGATAGCCCCATGAAAGGCGAGGGGTCAGATGGGCAAAAGGCCGGACTCCAAAGTGGAGGAAGGGCACAACGGGCAGAAGGAGTTGTCTTCTCTTCTCCTCAGCATTATCAGATAAGAAACTAATGTTGACCTGACATTTGCCTGGGATGAACAGTACATTATATAACCCCTAAGCCCCAGCAAAGGCAGTAATTTTATTAAAAGGCACAAGAATCTGTTATCGCACGAGAGTCATGTTAGCAGCATGTATCGCGAAAGATAAAGATCATAAGGTTTTGTCAGTGGGCTTGACGTCAACTCATACACAGCACATTGCCTGAATTCAAATGGACCATAAAAACAGTCTGCATCTGAACCTGCAGGCATGGGGCAAGAATATCCCCTGAAATCACTGCTATGGCTTTTCCTGCAAAACTGAACCATAATAACATTTTACAGTGGCTTAGTTTATCTACAGGCTTCGTCCATCTGGTCAGATAGTGCACTATCACCAGCTACGTGTTCCATGTCACCCGATTTGGTTGCAGATCAATGTAAAGATAACGGTGTACTTCCAAACCCTTCAACTTTCAGCCTAGTGAGTCGGCAGCTGTAAACAAAGCAGCCCTTAAAGATAAAAGTGACCGTCTTTGCTGATATGTGCATTTCAATGGTAGCTAATTTAATTACACATTAAATGGGACATTGGGTACAAGATCCAGTCGCAGGTTTTGATAAGAAATGCTTGATATATGTGCAGATGATATAAAAAAGAGAGATTAAAAGAGAATGATAAAGTAGGGACAGAACTGAGATACAAGGGGTGCCAACATGGATAAAAAGTGAGGATGGATGGATAGATGGAGGGGAACCCACTGGGCTACAGTACAGTTGAGCTGGCCCTCTGCCTATGGGACATATGACTTGCCCATAAAGGTGGACAAAGGCCCTAGTGAGAAACACCCTTCTGTTACAGGCCTCCCACTCATGTCCCTTCGCTCACTTATTGAATTATTCCTAATCGGACAATTAAAATCACATGGAGGGTCCCTAGATACCCATCCCCAAGCATCTGTCCACCACAAATAACAGGGACACCGTTGTGGTGAAGTATTTGGTGGCCTGGCAGTAATCTCAGCAACTGTCCACTATACAGACATTTGGCCCAAATGGCTAATAGGCAGACCACCCTGACGTGTCTGTGGGCACAGGGTCGACATTTTGTTTCAATTACAAAACGGGCTCTATTCCTGTGCAAAGTAGGCGCTCTGCAAAGTGAAATATTATAGTTAAAGAGGTGATAGAGATCAGATCTCTGCCTCGCTCCCGCTGTGATAAGGTCGGGTGCCCAGACTCCCTGCCAGGGCCACAGACACCTCATCTTACAATAATAACATCCCCCACATACATAAAAGCATGCTTTCCAGCGCATTCCCTCCATTACATGGCAGCTTCGGTAAACTCGAGTGACATGCAATTTTAGGCTTTTGAGCAGCATTTTGTAACCAGGGTGTAAACAGCTACCCTTGACCTTTCACATGAGATCCTATAAAGTGGCTCTTAATTTGTCAGCGCGCCTCCTTCTGCAAAGAGGGATCCCCGGTATGTAATTATGAATGACCTTGGCCCCCTAGTCACTGCCCCTGCTTTTACCAACAACTGCCGACCACGCGAGAGTCCAGGTTGCCACCAGAAAACAAGGAGAAAGGAGGAAATGGGGTTTGGCATGTTTACTCTGGAAGAAAATCCCCTTGGACCCTTCAATAGGCTGCTATTAAAGAAAGTACAGTTGCCCAGGTGCTGCACAGGAACTCCAGGTTGCAAGGCCTGGAGCAGGTAGGTGAAGGACACCTGGTCCCATCGAGTGTGGTCTCTATGCACTAAGCAGGACTTAATCCAGTTGGGCAGGTAACATATCCTCCAATATCAGGGTTCCCTCAGTTCCTTGCGGATCGCAGCCGTAGATAGAAGAAAGCTGTTCGCATGCTTTGGCTTGTCAGCACCCATTCTGTTTCAGTTCCTCAGCATTCCATAATGGGCTTCCTTTTTCTTTTCCTCCCAACCAAGTGCATCAGAGTTTTGCTCCACAAACATTGTTTACCTAATGCACTTTGATGGATAAATATTTGTCCTTCTTCCTCATGCCATTTTGCTTTGTAGGATTACTGAGAGGCTGCGTCCAGCACCTCACGGCTACCAGGGAGGAACAATCAAAGGGAGGGATGAGGCTTTCATGTCAGGACACTACGGTTGTGTTACAGATTGCTTCCAGGTGAGGCAGCTTCGTGGAGCTGCACAATAGGAAAATTGCCCTCTGCGGAGGGCCATCCAGGGGCTGGCGAGGAGGTGTGTGGGGCTTTGAGGTTGGGACGGTGCATAGGAATTTCCAGAACCGTGTACGTTCGGGTGGGATATGCAGTGGGTGAAGGCAGGGCTTGAGGAAACATCGCAGCAGTTGACTGCGGTCATGGTAACAGCGAGACAAGGCCAGGGAATCCTTGCATTTCGCACGCATGGAAAAAAGTAACTCCAATGCGGTCTTTTGGAGACTTTGAACGGCGGCCTCGATGGTCAGAATTACGGCAAGAGTGCTTCCCCGGGGTCCTTCTGGCTCCCTTTAATGAAGAGATGTTCCAGCTCTGCTTTTCGGTGATAGGTTTGTGACTCATCTTTGTTTTCCGCTGCCTCTACACTCACCGCATACGGGTGAGAAAGTGGAAGTGAGCAAATGGTCAAGACTGAAGGAAAACCTCAGCTTGGCTTTCTCATTGACTGCTGCTCATTGTATACCTGAACTGCACCGAACTGTAAGGGAAACAAATGTTCCGACGAGCCCGATCCCCCCACCACCACTCCGGTATTCGTGCATAACCCTGAAAAACCCCTCTGCCGGGGTTTTCTTGGTCCTCTGTACCCAACAAGGTGCCCTACCCTTTTCTTGTCACGTTATCGATAGCTCAAGAGCTAAACTTCTGCTCCTGCTGGTCACCCGCTGTTGTCTTCTCCAGGTTTTAATGGTTTGACTTTGCTGTGTGGAATCCTAATGTGTTGTGGACTGGATGAGGTTATAGCCCCGAGAATGTTATGAAACCTCCAAAATATCTGGGATTCATATTTTGCTGTCTGCATATGTATAAGTGCTGTGAAAGAGGAAATATAGCAAATAAATTTGATCGGCATCTTAAACGTCTAATCCATCAAGCCACAGTTATCCAATAAGGAAAAATACAGCATTTGATTATACTAATACAAACTCCAGAAGGCATTTAAAGATCATTGATGTAATCCGCAGCTGGGATCGTAAGGCATTTTTTTCTTATTCTCGAAGGCAGCGAGGAATTCCTCTGTCTGCCGCCTGCTGCAGCGAAGACAGACTTCCAGAAGCATAACTGCCATGTTGTGACATTTCTGTCGCGTCTCCTTGTTTCGGACAGAGATCGTAAAATCAGCTGCACATTACCTCCGCTCTCTAAGTATTCCCCTAACACACATCTGCGTGTCGTCTCTTTCCAGCGGACTTGTGCCCGTGCTGCGAGATTTCAAAGCCAAGCCCATCTGCTGCCTTAAATGCCTCGTGAGCCTGCTTTCTGAGAGAACATAGAGCAGATCTCAGAACAGATTTCAGAACGGATCACGAAACAGATCCCGCAATGTTTCGCGTGCACACAGAGTGGGCTTTCGGGCCCCACAGCAGACCGGAGGGCTGTGTCACGCTGATCCGAAGCAGGCTTCGCTTGGGAAGTCCAATTAGAGGAGAACTGCGCCAAGCTGACCGCTGCCGTGCCAGCACTTGCCATTCTCCATCACTTTTCTGCGCTCCAAAATGACCCCTGGCAATGCAGCATCTGCACGTGTTTTGTAGCAACGGGAGTTTTTTTTTTCCTTTTTAACCCCTTTTCTCACTCAAAATTTTGCGAAAATGGAAACATGAAACTAAATTTGAAAGGGTCTCATTTTGTTGTCTTGGTCACTGAGCCTGAAATGCCTATCGATAGCGAAGTAGCGGTGATCGTGATTCTGTAGTTACAGTTGTTTTGTTTTTTTGGAAGTCTCGTACGAATGGGTATCTGGCAGTCAAAGGTTTTGCATACGCTTGCAGGAAACTGGTTTTTCATTATTGATGTTTTAGATCCAGGTCAGTAGTCTGAGTTGCTCCTGCGGCCGTTTACTTCTTCTGCAACTTTGAGGTGTGCTTCCGGTTGTCATTGGGTTGAAGAGCGAAGGACATCCCGACTGGTCATAATCCTGAAGGAACCGCATGTCTCGAAAGTGGGCTATGGCAGCTGTGCTGGTTGCGATTGCCATGAACTTGGTAAAGATCACCAACTCGGTGACCAGCGAAGCTGTCCGATATCGAGGATTCTGCTTCTTCAACATGGTACACATAGCTCATGTGCTCACACTCATTGCATCCTCAAATACCCACTGGTTGGACACAAATATTTCAAATTCTCATCTGCCCCTAACTGGCTTCCACCCAATCCACCCAAACTCCAGTCTCTGTGTCTTTTGGCCCAAGTTAGTTTGGTGTCAACTACTATATTGAAAGTTTTGACCCATACTGTACCTGGTCCTCATATTCTAGAGAATTCAGTGATTCACCCCTCCTTTCACCGCACAGCTTTTTGTCAGTTCGGTCCAATTCAGTCACTGGCTGTTTTTCCATTTATATGTAATATTTGTTGGCAACGCTGAGGATGAGGGCATACTATGGGAATGGAGAAATGCCATCAAGACTCATTGGTCTCCTGCTGATCATGTTTACATTGGGCACGGTTGCTGTTTCCACTGTTGCATGAGCCTAAACTCCGAAGCAAAGCGGGCCCAGCCGCACTGCCAGCAGCTGCAACCCCTCTGTCCCTCAGTAGAGGCACACAAAAGAAACAGGCTGATTTTTGCCGTTATTTTGACAGATTTGTGGAGGCATTGACAGGCATTGATCTCATAATTAAAAGAAAATAGAGGCCGTTTTCCCATAACGGATCCATTAGGAACGAATGCAATGGCGGATGAAGCCTCTGTGAGATTCACACCTCTGTTCTAGGACAAGTCCAGCACTTCCTCCCAGACCTGCACCCCCAACAAGAGCAGCTCATTTGCTTCTCTCCACCCAGCTCCTGCCGAGTGTCAGGAAAAAGAAGCATTACAGCATCACACAGGATTTGGTGCTTCGCTGGGATACTGACAAAGCTTTACTTCCAAAGCCGGACTTGCGTTTGAAAGTATGCTGCAGCGCTAAGGCTCGGAGGGTCCGCTTTCTGGAGTCGCCTGCTCCCAGAAACAACATAAACTTAGATCCACACCCTGGTTATGCACTATAGCATCTAAAAGCGGCATGGGCTGTAAGACTTTGGTGCTCGCAGTTTGCCCAGAATTTTTCATTGGAGAAGACGAACGGCCCTGAAGCTGTCAGACCTGTCAGATGTCTGCCCCGTCATTGAAAACAGTAAGACAGGAGGAAGCACGCTGTTAACTGTGCTTAGGGCCCCCCCTGTGTTGCACAGAAAAACAAGGCTTGCTGATGAACCTCTCCAGGCCCAGCTGCTTGTTACTATATTTAACTCATAAATCCACATCTCATGTTCTTGCAGACCCCAAGTGTACACCCCTTTGTGCTTCTTGCTTCTTTTGGTGGGAAAAGAGTCCAGCACTCCACTAAATCTGCTGTTAATGCATTGCCATTTCTCCATGTGTTTTAAAATTGTTCTCAGCGCGGTCTTTCATTCGACTACCACGTAGTAACAATGAGCACGATGGAAGTTGTACGTGCAGACTCTGTTGACACTGGAGAGATCCGAATAAGAAGCGAGAGTGCCAAGTGGCCCCGTGTCGCACGAGCCGTCATTTGACGTATTTTTCTTTGCTGATGTGTGTTTTTTTCGGAGCAGGCAGCGTGGAGTTTTGTTGAAATGTAGGGTAGAGTCCCCATCACTGCTGTGTGCTGTCCTGCGCAAGGTGCAGGCGTCTGAGATGGCACCGATCCAGAAAAAATTCATACCTTGCTTCCTGAGGCACACCAACAGCAGTACCGTATTTTAAAGTAAACTTAACCAAACTGTGGGCAAGTGCTGTGTAGCTCTGGGAAGGGGAAATGGGTGCTCAGGGGTGACATGATGTATCTGAAGACAAAGTGCACGTAATTTGTCTTTGGAAATAATGAAAACCATCCCTCTGATTACTAGGAAGGGGGCTGGGATTCCTGCTTTCTCATTCCCATGTCAGTCTTCAGCAGGCTCATCTGCCCCAGTCCCTCCCCTCCCTGGCTCTCAACTTTGACCCCTAACCCATCCTCTCTCCGACTAGACTCCCCACATTCTCACAGACGAGCTGGGCTTAACCAAAGTCGGGAACGCTCTAACATCTCCAATAAAACATTCTGTTTCCTTGCACAAAGTATGCAAAATAATAACACTGTGGTCAACCGATTACAGAGCACATCCGGCACAATTACAGTTTTCATACATAGTGCGGTGTCTTGCGAAATGAGTGGGGGCAAATATGGAGCGATACTTATGTACGGCGTGCAACACAAATCTGGGTACAACTACTAGTTGTTCACTTTTGAAAATGACTGTGGTCGTGACATCACAATGGCTGAAAGAGAGGGGGCCCTTTGAAATGTCGGAAATCCATCAAGATATTAAACACAAATTATATAATGTCTACCAAAAGGGACCCCTGTTTTGGCCACAACAGATGGGAAGCTCACATTTTGACCTCCCCACTAAATACCTTGTTTGTGTGGGGACTGTTTTATTTTCTGGCTGCTCGGTTTCTTTCTTGTCACGATCGGGTACAAGTCCTTCCTTTTGTCCCCTTAACCCATACAGTCAAGCCGTCTGTTGGATTACCCTCTCTTTCTTCGTATTACCTTCAACTTGGGCAAAATGGGAAAAAACGTGAGAACGCACTAACTCTTCCCCATTTCTTTTCCTCTGCAAAATGGCACGGGAGCGTGTCGCTGCTTTCATAACAACGGATGTGCTCTTCCCTGTCTATTTAGGGCGAAAGAGAAGTTGGTCGACGTATTATAATTGCGCAAGGTCTTGTGAATGTTATCTTCTTTACACATCCTGCTATGCAAAGGTATAATTTGTGACAATGGTATAAGCACCCAGATTGTAGGCTTTGGATGATTTTTTAACTGCTTGTGTGAGATCTGCTGAGTCAGTGTCCTGGATGGTCAGTGTGGGCTGTACTGGGTGAACCCACAGTTGGTCTAATATTGTGGAACTGGACATTAATCATCACCGTGAAAGCTGTCGGGTTCTGCAGCAGAAGGCTGTCTCCTTAGCAAGAGTTTAAACCATTTTTAAGCTCAAAAAAGAATACATGGATATGTTTTTAACAAAGTTTTGTGCACTCTGTAGATTGCAAACAGTCGAAGATTTAAAACACGGTTGATAATCTGGAAGGTAAGCCTGAGGGTTACAGTTGCACAGCCTGATCTGTCGTGCTGTCAAGGTCTCGTGTTGTGGATACAGGACCAGGCCAATTTTGGGAACTCATGCTTTTGACTATCAATTTTATGATATGCTGAAAACATGGAAAAGTGATACAAACCTGGCCGAACCTGCCTTCGGCATAAGGGTTTTTGGAATCGGCCTGGCTGTCTTCCTTGCCGTTAGATGAATAAAACCTCCACCAAAGCATACGGCTCACTGTCTGTCCACAACAATGCAGATGTGCAGGCGCATTTAAATAGAAACAGTTCAAGCTCGACTTCTCCCGAGCTTCAAAAGGCACAGACTTGTTTCCGTCACTGGCTTGCATTTTTACCAACGAAGTCTAAGGTTCTGAGATTGCAGAGTAAATTGCAGCCATTAACACTTATTTTGAACGTCTGCCCGCTGTATTGATGTTTCTGCAGCTATGGGGAAATAGGGCACCTTTGGACGTGTCCTTAAAGGTTTAATCGGCTTGGCTTCGGCCGCATCTCTCTAATGGGTTCCTGGGAGGAATTTGTCTTCATCGGTCTTGCGCCAAAGGAGGTCGACGACCCACTGCTTTATAACATTACGCAGGGATTTATGAAGTGCAGCTTCCCAATGGGAAGCGAAGGCAAACGTGAGGCTCCATTGTTGGAAGGAACTTCCACCCTGACATTAGCTCACCCGGCAGGTCCATCTTTGGATCCAAAGCAAAATTTAAACAAGGCATTTTCCTGCGCACGAAGCAGAAGGCCTCAGCCTGTCAAATAGTAGCTATTTGTGTTTCCATCATGGAATCATGACTAGGATACGCGTTACATAATGTGTTTTTAATGCTAAAACAGCATCGGGGCAAACAGCTTAGCAAACTACATTTTAATGTAATTGACCCCTTGGAACCTTGTAATCCCCAAATGAAAATACAACGCTGTCTTGGATATTTAAGTCCTGCTCATTTATGTGAAATCATTATGGATTGTCGTAGCTCTACGTAATATGAAACTTTCAGCACATTTTCATTTATTTGAAAAACTAATATTTTCATACACTTGTGTTCCTGTGTAAGTGGAAGTTTACTCACTTGCACTTCATATTTTATGTCCTTCATTCAAACCTGGGTTTGGTTAAGTAGCTAAGCATTTCGGCAAATAAAGTTACTGGTTTGCGCAGTTTGTGTTTTACACTTGAAGTTTTTGCCAACTGACTTATGGATACAGGCTCAGAGATAGAATTCAAGTTATTGGTAAAAACAATTTTTTTCTTTTATTTTTTTCAGTCTATTTTTGCTTATTTACCTTACTATATATTCTCGTGGCCCCCAGGAACCCGCCATACCCACTTCCAGGATTATCGGTGGCACCTTAATGTCCATTGTCCCGACTTGCTGTGATCTGTGTTCCACTCCCACGTTCTCCTACATACGCACTCATCTGCCATGAGAGTGATGCCACCTTCTGCAGTCACTACACCTTTGGTCACCTTAGTAGTTGTGCACTTGGAGGAGCTACTTTCACTGTAGGGCTGAAGGGATGCATAGTTTTCCAGCCATGCACACAAGCAAAGTTATTTAACAACCTTTAAAGAGTTACCGTCAAATACGAGGCTAATGCTTAACTCCGAAGTGAAAAGAGCAGAGCGAGGGGGAATTTTCAAATTTCACACCGCAACTATAGTTTGGTCTCCGACTTAGGAGTTTTGACCTTTCCAGGAACCCATTACACACAGGGTTAGAGGACACCTTTAGATACAGATCATTTTTGTAAAAGATTTCTTTTCTGTTACACTTATACATAAGATATTCCCCATAAGAGTGAGATGAATCTCATAGAAGACATTCCTCAGATATCCTGATTTTATGCTGCATTTGCTTTGCTTGTACTACATTTCCATTAAAAGATTGCATTGTTGGCATACTGTTAGTGAGAGCTCTATTTAGGCTTTCTTTTACCAAAAAACAGCTGTACACGGTTTATGCCCAATGTTCTTTTCTCTATATTCTGAGCAGAATCTGATTTATATGATATTTTGCTGTATTTGTTATCTAATAGTTCAGGACTGGCTGCCCAGAGCATCTCTGGGAATGGAGTGACTCCAAAATATGGTTTTGTTTGACCTGTTTTGCCAAATTCCATTTTCATTTATCTGTTGGTCAACGTTTGTTTTTCTTTAGTTGTCCAAATGGATTTCATCACAGGTAAGACCCACGCGCACCTGTAATGCTGGCCGACTCCAAACAAACCTCACAGTTGGGGGCAGGAATCCTTGGCCAGCATCATCTAGAGTTAACATGCGTTCCCCTGAATTGACACAGACTGGGATTAAAATGGGATGCAGGTCTTCTAGGTCCTGTCAAGATGCATCAGGTTGTTCTTTTGTGCCTTGGGAGTTTCTGGGCTGGGTTTTGTTTTCCTGGTTGTGTTTTCTTCCAGACCTTCTGTCTTTCTTCTGGAAGCTAGCTGAGCAAAATGTATCAGGTCTTGATCACACAGCAGATACGGTAGTCTGTTCATGTTCATCATCAAAGTCATGGCTCATGTTTGTCCTCAGCCATTTGCCCGTTTTCAATATTCGTTCCTTGCCACGGGATAAGTATGTGATCACGTTTTAATGACTAATTTTATTAAAAAATTTCATTTACGTATGCTGTCTTAGAATTATGAAAAGTACACCTATAAAAAGTAGAAAATAAGAAAGCTAGATACAGGTCTTTGGGAAATTTGCTGTACAACACACACTGCTCCAAAGTTTCATCCCATTGAATCAGTAGACAATAATCAGGACCTTCACAAGTTGTTTTGCTTCTTACTCCATGGCGAACCATGTGGTCTTCCTGATATCTCTGTGGCAAATGCCCTTTCTCTGTCCTGGTGTGTCTCAGCTGTCAGGGTAGAAAATGCCTGGCCAAAGTTGGATAAGTTCTAAAAATCCTTCAAAGCAAAGGTAAGCCGCTGAAGACTCGAGAGGTTTTAACTGTTATGGTGTGGCTAGGGATGCCAAGCTAGTAGGCTGCTACGAGGAGGACAGCCTCGCTCCACATATGGGGATGGTTTGAGAGGGAAAATGAGTTACAGCCAGAAAACATGTGTAAAAGCCATTGATGTGATAAAGGCAGATTTATTTGAGATGGCAGAGTTGCGTCATGGACTTGAACTCATCTCTTCTGTCCACCTGTAAAACCCCCAATACACACACATGCAAACACACAGTTACAGGGACACACACTCCGTGCCTGTCGGCCAATGTGAGGCGTTTGCATGGATTGCTTCATTGTATCAAGGGGGAAATCAAAAGAAAGATAAATATGTCCCATACGGCAGGCGAACGTGCAGGATTATACCAATTTCCTGTTTAATTTTTAGAAACTCCAAAGATCTTCTTGTGAGGTTCTTAACGTTGCTGCCTTGACGTGGTCCCATTCACCATCGAAGAGGACTGATTTTGAAAAATCACCGACTGCTACGGCCCCACATCGAAACCTGCCGTCCTACTAAATACCCCTGAGACTTTTGTCTCAAAGCAAGAATGTTTTGAGCTCCCACAATGGTCTGCACTGTTTTAAATGAAGCAATGGGCAGGCTCACATTTTGGAGGAGAGGCAGATAACATTGGTGTGTGCTGACTATTTTGGGATGGAATGGACCCCCACAACCACTGAAATAAATCCTCTGATCTAATGTGTAAATGTCTGTTTTTCCAACTGACTGGCATAACTGGCATATTTAAACAACACGATATGAATACCTTGGTCAAGGGTATTACAGTGGGTCTCCCCCTCCTGGTGTTTAAACTGCCAGCCTTCAAGTGTATGTCAACAGCAGAGCCATTGCCTTGAGGTTGAAGGGCACAGGTTCAAGTCCCCACTTCTGCTGCAGCAGCCTTGTCCACCTGTATAACTGGGTTAATATTTGCAGGTAGTTTAGTGTACTAACCCCACATTGTAAGTAAATTTGGAGAAATGAATAAATAATGGTAGCAATAATAAAAATACACAAAGTACAGGAAAAGGCCAGAGAGGAGAGAAAATTAAACTCCATAGTGAAGCATCGCAGTGCCTGCTGATGTATAGCCATGCCGAGTATCCCTTTTTGAAATCCATTGTTTGTTGAAGAGTCTGGTTAGGTTTAGGATTTGCTGTTTTGGGGTTTTGGTGTGTGGGTTGTCTCCGATCCCATCTGCCAACATACGTCCCTCAGACATGGCGCAAGACACGCCAAGGCCGTGTTCTGCGCCAGGTTGGCGGGCAAAGCCTCTGTAATGGAGACTATGGGAGCCTGCTTAGTGTCGGCGGCTGCCCAGAGAGACCACTTCAAAGGCAGTGGTCCCATGTCCTTCAGCCGTGAGGCAGATGTAGAGGGATGGGGTGCCGGACCTGCTGTCTCCAGGAGGACAGCCGCAGCCCACACTGTTCTGTGTGGTCAAACACACAATTGGTTGGGGGGGGAGGGCAGTTAATGGGACCTCTGTAGGTCCTCTCACTTTGAACATGGGATGTTCTTATAACTTTTGGACCACTATGCTTGCATGTGATGGTACACATAACTGGAAAGGTAGTCACTTCTGTGGGACCAAAGTATTTGTGTAGCCAGTGTAAAAGCAGGCAGTAAGTGGTGTGACAGCTGGCTTTGAAAGACCCAGGTTTGAATTTCTCCTCCGGTCAGGTGACATCACCTTTCGAGCAAATAATCAATCTCTACAGCTATTAATGTATATCTGTTTGTCTATTTGTTTGTATTTTATGAATGGTTCTGTTTTTCAAGCCACAGACGTAAACTTTGGCATCATCTCCCTTTAGTGAGATTTTTATATAGTCAGACGCACACTAGGGAGGGATTATGGGGGGTGCAGAATAATGAAGGGTCCAAACTGGCAACAGGAAGGAGTAAGAAATTATACAAGACACACAGCCCTCCACACATTACTAAAAAACCTTGTCAGTATACAGTATATCCATTGGCATAAGATCGGTGCATCACTCTCTATGGTGTCCACCTGTTCGGCAGCACTATGCTCAACCATTTTAAAAGTAATACACTTTGGTGATGCACAAAATGTGCTATTACTACACAACTTTCCACTTTCTGAGTGGGGGCAATGCTGAGTAACTGAGCAAAAAGCAAAAATGATAGAATAGTGTTAAATGGAACAAAGTGACACAAACTGAGCACTAAAATATATATAATTATTAATCTTAAAAACAAAAAACAGTAAAACTTGTAATAGGTATAGCACAAACAATAAAAACAGTGTTAACAAAACATGAGGGATTTTTTTTGCTGCATGTAGAGGGATCAGCATCGCAAAGGCTGAACAAGGTACTTAACCAGGCATGAAATAGTAAAAATTACCCAGCTGTAAAGATAAGTAAAACATTGTACGTAGCTTAGCTTATACATGGGTGAAAAGGATAAATAATTAATGAAATTAATAAATGGTGCACACCTGCAGCAGAACAAAGGCAGTTTTTCATATCTCCTCAGTGGAACCTCACATCCATTTTCCCAAGTAGCATGTTTTGCTGTTAGTGTTCTTTAGACATTAGCCAAAAGTCAAGTGTGTCGCCTCTGTGTCTCCTCTCGACAAATTGGGCTCATGTTGCCGTTTATTATATCTTCAAGCTGCTCGAAGCTGTTCGAACCCCATCTGCGCACACACATGCATAACCACCACCACACCCCACACGACTTTGTGCAGAAGGCAGAGTGCGTGAGGCCCACGCTTTGCAGTGTGTCAGCAAGCTGTGTGCACTTTCAACCAGTGAAAGTGTATGTGAGGAGTGAGTCTCACAGCCACCTCTTTGATTTACAACCCTACACAAAGGGGTGCTTTAATTATGAAATATGGATGTAAATAAACACAAGGAATATATTAAGGAATATAATTTATGTAGCATAAACTTTTCTGAGTTCAGTTTAGGAATAAACTGATCATGAAAATTCAAACTCGCATCATACATTCTTAGCACTCCGTGTTTAATGCTGATATACAGCATTTTGTCAGTTTATGAAATCCGTTCCTGAAAACGGTACACGTAGTGAAATTTCTGAAACCGGAAAGCCCATTTCCAATCATTTTAAATAGGAAAAATAATAATCTGAAACAAATTCGAAAAAGTCAAACCAGTTTTCCCAAATATCTCTAAAACACCACAAAGCATCTTGCAGCACATATGAACATATTTACGCAAATTTTGCATTTAAGATTCCAGAAATCGAGTTGGGTATCAAATGCTGTTATACAGCTGTTATACAGAAATTTCGTACACAGAGAGTTTAAGACGCGATGGATATCGATACCGAATTAAAGTTAAATGTAGTTGGTTAAAGTGATGAGTGTGAATCAGCATCTTGGTGGTCCAGTGACTCTTGGACATCGCAATGGCTGTAGCGTTAGAACAAAAACTGAGTTCCATAAAGCACTGAATGAAGTGGAGGAACAAAGCGTCATAGACCGCATAGTCACTTCTTCAACACTTTTTCAACCTCTTTTTCAGCACTTGATCTGCCAGCTTGTCCCCCACAGTGGTTGGCTGTGGGTTCAAGTTCAGCTCAGGCTGGGTTTGCATGGTCTCCAGATGCGTTTCCTCTGGGTGCTCTGGTTTCTTCACATAGTCCAAAGTCGAATGTTTGTGGACCCCTTCTGTCCTCTTCTCCACATTCCCCTTAATGGATGCATTTATCGTCTGTTGTACCTGCATGTCCACCTCCTATCTGACCCATTTATCCACGACTCCGTCATCCTGGTTGTTCGTCAGTTTTTCAGCTTCTTCTCCATCTTTTCTACGTGGTGATCCACCAACTCTCCCTTGTTTGCTCGTGTGAGTCCCAAACATGATTGCTGCCATACAAATGCTATGGTTTTCCAGCTGTTTGTGTCGTCAAAACACAGTAATCCAGTGACTTGCACAGTTTATAATTTTACAAATGCAGTCATTTGTACACCCCAGTTTTTACTGCAACAATTTGGGTTTCATTCCATACTCTAAGGTACAACAGATTTCAACCAGAAACTATTTAGTGACAGAACTTCCTGCAACATGTGTGCCAGCACAGCTTAAGGCCCAGCCTGCTGGAGAAACATCTTGCAAGCACGTTTAGCCACCGCTGAAGCGGTAAACTCCATAGCTTTTTTTGGCCCTTTATAACTTTTTGCGTAATTCTTTGTGTAAAAGAACTACAGAGCATCAATTTTTTATGCTTCTAATATCATATTGTCAGGTAATGTCTGAAATCTGCTTTAAATTTTGCTGACCAGGTGCAGAAGTAATATAAGTGAGCTCTATAGCAAAATTAAATCCTGGTGACAAATTTGCAAAAGGTGGGGTAGATGCTATCCAACAGTCTCTGTGTTGAACTGACTAGAGCAAGGATGGGAGAAGGTACAATTTTTTTGGACAACTGCTGCAGATCGCTCCCATCCTGGGCAGATGGTGAACAGACACCCCATGCCCTGTTCCCCACCATCCCCCTCAGAGGGAACAGCACCCAGGGGCCTCCAGCAAAGCTTCTTGGGGAAAGTGCTATTCCCCCTTTTTGATTTCAGTCTTGGCACCAAAAGCTGTTCTTCTGCTCAGCGGGGTGGGGGTTGGAGGCCATATGAGACATGCAGCCTCAGATGCTTAAGCATGCTGACAGCCGGAGGCCTACTGCAAGGAGCCTCACCTCCCCACGTCCCAGTATGCACGTGGATAAATTTTCATCCTGATGGATGTCTGTGGTAATAACAGTGCTGGGATTAGGCTGCCCGCCCCATGGTGGCTGGGTGCCATGTCAGTCGCCTGAGCTGTGGACAACAACATCCACACAGCCCAAAAGACCGCAGGCCAGATGCACTATCTGCTAGACAGTGCTAACAGGGATCCTCCTTAGCACAATTGGACTGTGTTTTAGCTTGGGTGTTTCTGTGGGGTACCGTAAAACCTTCTGCCACCTCTCAAGGCTGGACACCATCTGGGTTGACGATGCTTTGGTCTTACAAGTATTTTGAAAAGTAAAAAAAAAGCCTGTGAAGTTTGAACTGTTACATTCTTTTGGACCAGCATATCCAGAATATTAATAATAATCAGAATTCTAGTGGGGCAGCAAGATGTAAGAAGTGCTGTGGGTAGGGATGGAGCCTCATAATTGATGGGTTGTGGGTTCGGATCCAGTTCAGGTTGCGTGGAACTTGTATGTTCTCCTCGTGTGTTTCATCTCACAGTCCAAAGATGTGTGTCTGAGTTGAACCAGTGACTCCAAATTGCCTTTGGTGTGTGTGTGTGTGTGTGTGTGTGTGTGAGTGAGTGAATGAGTGTGTGTGACTGCACTGGGATAAAAGGGTGCTTCATCCAGGCCTCATGCACTATGTTTTCTGGGTAGACTCTGCAGCACCGCCTTGCATCAGTGGTTATTGATAATAAAAGAATATTGCTGTTACCACAGCATACCATAAAAAATGACTGTTGGGTCCAACCTCGCATCCAGACACTTCTATTCCTGCCTTTTCAGATGTCACATCTCTGTAATGACAGTGATGATAGAGATAAAACAGACAAATATGAAATCCCTACATGATGGTGGTCAATGGGAGGTAGACAGAAAGAAAGAGGGCTGATGGAGAGAAGTGTAACCATAATGTGCAGTGGTGAAGAAGGGAAAGACAGGAAGGAAGAGGAGGAGGAGGAGGAGGAGAAGGTTGGACAAAGAGGTAAGAGGGTGCAAGCGCTCAGATTCCAACACTGAGCCACACTATAGTGGGAGATGGGGCTACTCTGAAGTGTTTATGGATCCCTGTGGTTTTCCCAGTCAATAAATACACGACACATATTTAATACTGTCACAGCACAGCCGTGGGGTGTGTGCAGAAGGGGTGGGGGGGTGTGAGGGCCATTACTCTCGAACCCACATCTAAAGGAGCTGCTGTACACCCCCTTATCCCATAGTCAGCTCCTCTCTTTCTGACTGGAGGCTCTGGGAGATGTCAGAGACGGACGGGTAAAAGCACGGCACCTCCAGGCTCCTCGAGGTTCAAGCCACCAGGGCTCGGACTTGATGGGTCAGGTGTCCACGAGAAGTCAACATCAGCTGGATTTCGGGGTGTTTGGAGACACGGCTTCGTGGGCCAAGGGTGGGAATCTATTTTATTTCATAGACAAAGTGTACCAGTACTTTTCCATCTTCAAATATGATTATAAGGGTGGGAGGTAAAATTTAAACTCTTTAAGTCATTTACGGGAATGTTTGGACAGTGTTTAGAGGCAGCAGGTGGTGTCCTGGTTACAGCTATTGCCTTGCAATCAAGGGAAATGGGTTTCAATCCCACCCTGGATGAAGAAACTTTCCTTGAACTCAGGCAGTAATTATTATCCAGCTGTATCTATGAGCGCATCCTTGTAAGCAGCTTTGGACCAAAGTGTCAGAGAAATGTAAACCTTTAGAGTGATCCTACAGCCAGAGCATACACCATAACCAACAGGGGCAGCTGGGGAAGCAACTCCTGTCACTTTGGAAGAGCATAGCAATAAATATAAAATCAGGATTGACTTCGCTCATCACTGTACTTCGCTCCGGTTCCTCCAGCTTCCACCATCGACCTGACTTCTTTTTCTGTTTGCCTTAACAAACAGAAATGATCAAAGTTTCCTTTTCCGCATTGCTGTTTTTTCATTTGATTATGTTTTATTTCTGTGTTTTCTTGTGTCCTTTGCTAAGGGCTCACATGCGTTCATCCCTTCTTTTAAAAAGTTATTACCGCCATCTGCTGGTTTCGGGGAGGACGCTACGCGATGGAGTGCGACCCGCTGTGTTGGAAGCCACTAGCCTCCATAAAACAAGTGGAGGGTTTTTTCCCTTCACTTTTCCTCATTTTCCATTGAGCCCAGTGTGAGAACTGTGCTGCGCTCTGGGGGATGCTGCAGACATTCAAAAACACAGACACAGCGTGACTTTGGCCTGTATTGTTTGTTAGAACCCACGTCCTTCGATCTGCCCAGTGGCTGGAAAGGATGGGTGTTTAACAGACCTTTTCCATGGAGTGTTACACACTGCTTGCTTTTGGTTCTTCAGTGTCCTGCACTGGGACTTGTGTCCAATACACAGGCCTGGTGCCACCTGTTCCCATGATGAATTTACTGAGAGGCATTTTGGGGCAGGTCAGGGCAAGGAGACTAAAGCACATCCCTCACCTGGTCCAAAGGCCCCAGCCCTCAGTCTCAGGCTCCTGCTGAAGTCCAACAGTCACGTCAACATCTCAAACACACATCTGCCATGTGGAGACGACAGGAGTCGTGTTTGGACGTTGCTCCGGTTATAATCGTCCTCACACTGTCTGCCACCAGGCAGGGACGCAAAAAACTGGGTTTTGTGCCTCATCCACTTTGTTCTGCAGCCCACAGGCCTTTGAGGAGCCTCACGAAGAAATCGGCCGCCCTGGAGCAGCTGCACGAAACAGAGCCCGTGTCCTTTTTGGCATTTTTTGTGCTCCCAACACAATCCTTTTCCTCTCCGCTTGAGCACGGAGACAGACTCCAGTCCCTCTCTCATGTGGTCACGGCCCATCCACCAGCCAAGCGCTAACCACTTGTTAGCGTCTGTTAGCACCATTTCTCCCACTCTCGATTACGACAGACCTCACACACAACCCCTTAAGAGTGGCGGCGGCTGTGCAGGCAATTATTGGAGCCACATTCGAATAAAGACAACTGCGCTCTCTGTGGCCCCTGAACGGAGAATAATTGGAAGGGACCTCGGGGGGTGGGGGGGGCTGTCAGCTAGGAGAGCACGTCTTTGGAAACCGGCCGACGCCAAGGAAAGTTCTCAGATGGGAGAGGCGCAGAGTTAAAGATGGCTAATGGACAAGGGCCTAATGCTGCGAGAAAGTATGTTCACCACATCGCTCCTTTTTTCCATCATCCTGCCATTTAAAAGAGGGCTATAAATAGCCTGGCAAAACGAAACACAACAGTTAGGCGGGTGGAGGTGGGGGAGCTGTCAGTGTTCAGCATCCCTTGGATCAGTTGAGATTCCCTGGAAGGAAAGCATGTGTCCCGACCACTTGCTGCAGAGCACCACAGCTGGCAGATGCTTTAAGAGCCCATTCCTTATCAATTTATCTTTTTTCCACAATTATTTTTGTTATTCATTCGTAAATAATGACAAGTAGCACCAAAACCAGCAGGCACTCGCTTGTATCCCGAGTCATCCTCAGCTGAGATGACTCAGCATAGATGATGCTGCATGTAAGCTGGCCAGTATGGCGTGACCGAACAAACGCATAAATGGAGAACATGGAGGCAGGGGAGGATTTCAGTTTCCGCACTTGAGGGTAGCAAGCAGCTGCTTACTGGCATGTGCTCACCCAGGGTAATGGTGGTTAAAGGCAAACTTGCATCCTGGACACCACTTCTACAGCATTTTGGGGGTTTTCTGGTTCACCTCCTTGCAATGTCAGAGGCCACAGCTGCTTGTCAGTCAGAGCGGTCACCGTGGCAGCCAGGCTCCCCCAGGGGTGGGCTCTCCCCAGTGACAGTGCGTGTCAGATTTGCCAAGAGGCCGAGGGAAGAGTCCTGTTGGATCCCAGTGAATAGAGGCCAACTGGAAGGCACTTGTACAAACCACCCACGACTCCTGGCACCAGCACAACAGAGCTGTTTAACAACATGTGGGCTGCATTATTGGACGAGCAAAACGATATGTAGCTCATTTCTCCGTGTGTGTGTGTGAGTATGAGTAGCTACGTCCACATATATTTTTTTACGTGTAGTACAGTCAGTCCCCAACTTACAAACCTTTAAGTAACACTGTTGACCACTACGGAACTTTAAAAGCTTTTATCACAGCTGTACCCCAGTACTTGAGTTCCTGGATTCCAGTTTCTCGATGTAAAAAGCAGCGTGCATTAATACCTGGATCGTAGAAGACCTGGCGTGGTGGGGTTTTCTCTGAGTGGACCCAACGCCCATCAGAGAAATACTGGAAATCGGTGTGAGTACGAGTGTGGCACCAGGTGGCATCACCGGGCCCAGCATCTGGGTTCAGTCTTTGCCCCGTGTGGCCCGGATTCAGACGGTTTGTGATTTGTCATTTCATTCACTTCTGTTCGGTCAGTTAGGCCCCCGATAACAGGAATAACAGTGGGTACATTTTATTTTTTTCTATTTTATGTTGTTTTACTTCTCACCTCATTAACTGGTAATTCCGTAATAGGTGTTTTATTTACACACTGAAATAAATCAGACTGTTAGGGATAATTGAGGCAAATTAACCAGGGTTTTTCAGATGAAACCAGAACGAATCAAAATTTGCCTTACAACTGGAACCAGCTGGCATTTGGGGAAAGGGTCGGGATCCCTGGCTTGGTTCGGTACAATGGTTTTCAACATCACATTTCACACAAGTAGCTGCATACACAGCCCCCATGCCACCGTCATATTCGACTTACAGACTTTTTGGGCAACAAGCCAACTTTTGGTCAACTCAAGCAGGGACCCCCCCTGTGTATAAAAACACCCAGTACTGCACATGTGAAATTAATATCCCTCTTTATGTGTAATATTTCCGTATACCATGGTAACAGTTGTGATCATTTCAGCACGGTAAAGCTGTATGTTGAGTGAGGGATTGTGGGTTATCTCCCTGTTTCCCTCTTTGAGCCGTGATCTGCCCCACAGTGTCTCCACACATGTAAATGCTGGGGTACCTGCTCTCTGGTTCGTGCAAACAGCAAAAAATAATAAAAATGAAATGTTTTACGTGCATGTGCCTGGCGCCACCTGGTGATATGAAACTCAAAAGTGGTTCACTGTGGGTACTCAAATATTTTACTTGTGCATAATTTTAGTCACAGCAAATGACACCTAATTTGAGATGTTTCACTGTCTACAGGTATGCACCTGTTAGTACAAAAAAATCCTCACTGTTTCAAACTTCTTATTTCAAATCACTTGTGTGTGCAGCTTAGATATAAAACACAACAAACTAAATTAATACACCGTTACAGTGATGCAAAAACAGTATTAAATACATAATCCTGTTCTTTGTAATTTTTTCTCCAGTGTCCAGTTTCTAGATATAAAAAGAGTTCTTATTTTATATAAAAAAACTAGTTCTTAACATTACATGAATCCAGTGCTGTACAGACAAACATTGAGAAGGACATGGAGGAAGGATTGAGACTCTGTTACACCCCACTGGGGTCCTGTGGCAATGGGGCTACGCCATGTTGTTGAGTTTAGTCCACTCGAAGATGTCCTGCTCACACACGATGTCTGAGTTGATGAGCAGGTAGCGGTCCCCCACGCAGAAGTGCTTCTGACAGGCGGCGCATTTGAAGCACTCCAGATGGTAGACCTTGTCCCGCACGCGCATTGTCATCTCAAACGCTCGGATCCGCTTCTCGCACGATGCGCACAGGCCATCCTGCCCAAACAGCCTGGAGGGGGATGTGGGGGGCAGGTGGGGTCGGGAAAAGGAAGAGGGAGGGTTCAAACGGTGTAGGGGGTCGGATCAGCGGGGCAGAAGGGAGAGACCAGAAAGTAGGAAAGGTGGGATTGGGAGGCAAGGGAGGGCTGTTAGTTGGCACTCAAAGATCTTTATGGTGAATGGCCACATACTGAATTCAGTTCAGTTTACAATTATAATCCAGTTTATATCCTTCCTATTTATGTCCTCCTAACAGAATACCTTTTTTATGACAAAAATTCAGTTTAAGATCTGAGCTATCCATTTATTTTTTAACCTAACCGTGTGCAGAAAAATCCACATTTACATTCTGAATGCTTGAAATGTTTTCCAGCTGAACTGTGTGGTGAAAAACTCGACACCCAGGTTCAGAAAAGCTGTCACAACATGAACCGTAAGCAGAGAAATTTTAAATATCCCACCATATGATTGAGGGGGGACTGCTGCGGGCTTTATGTGCCAAGTGGGAAGGTTTCCCTGGTTTTCTTTGTTGCACAACGCAAATGACCACCAACACTGTCTCCTCCACCCTCTGCTACTGCACATATGAAGTTTTCTCTTCATCGGCTCAGTACAACCAGTATGTTATGTTTCATCATAGTGAACTACAATCTTTATTTATCTCAAATTATCTACTGAAATTTTTAAACAAATGCCATTGCTAACTGTTGATTAGTTTTATAGATGTTTACAGTGTTTTACTCATATTTGGGGAAATTATGGTTTTTGGGAGGTGGGTTGGAACAGATTATAATTTTTCCAGTTTAAAATAATGGGAAAGAGACTTCCTATTTATGTTTTCCTGCTTTAAGACTAGTTTAAAAGATCAGATTAGGAACATAAACCTATGTGCACCTGTATTTGTATAGAATGCTTTTCTCCCCCAAGGATACAGGGCACTGACCAAACAGTCAAAGATACCTGGGAGATGTGGATATAACAGCATTAAAGAAAGGATACAGATAAAAAGACAGCTATACATTTAATAGCAAAAAATCTATACCAGCTAGAAAAGCTATAATGTAGGCCAGCTTGAAACTGAGGAGAAGAAAACAAAAGAACATAAAGTAAAGGACAAAATGAACCACTGGAGGTCCAAGTGTCAATAGCTGCCCCTCATCCCCCCAACCCAAACATTCAGAAAACTAGTAGTTACAACTAAGGGAAGAAATACTGCATAGCTGTTTATAACACTTGGAATGAGTCAATGTACAAGTGCATCATTTGTTTATGTTCACTACACACACACACACACACAAACTGAACTCACCTAAGGTAATCCCGGCGGCACAGCTTTCTGCCCAGTTTGTAGTAGAGGCGGCGGCCCACCTCGCCCAGCCGGCAGCCGCACAGGTCGCAGCTCAGGCAGTCCTCATGCCAGTACTGCTCGATGGCCTTGAGGAAGAAGCGGTCCCCGATGCTCTGCTGGCACCCGCCGCACGTCAGCAAGGAGGGGGGCATCTGAAGCACCTCGTCCACCGGTTCCCTGCCCAAAAAAGAACCACCCGCACGGGGCTGTCAGTGAGCTGTGGGCAACTCAGCTTTGCTTCTCCTGTGCCAGCTGTGAGGGGGTTTTTTATTGTGCCTCAACTCACAAGTCAACTTCCACGCTCAGTGAGACGAACTGCACCGCTAGGGGGCGCCACTGCCACAGCAGGGAGAGGCAAAGGACCTCATGTGAGGTGGAAGGAGCGTTTTCGAGGGAAATTCAATTTCGCAGCAGCGTCAACGAAAACGGCCAGCGCTGCCCTAGGGCGTATTCCACGCGCAGCCCACGCACGTTATGACACGGGCTGAAAAATTATATGCGCTATTACAGAAATCCGCTTGAATAAACGCGTACCCCCCGAAATAAAACGCACATTCGGATGTCGTTCCGACCCCCCGCCGACGGCTCGTCTGTTCAGATTCGACACCTCAGTCGCAGCTCCGGGCGCGCTCCCGCGTCTCTGCCTGCGTAGAGGTCACGCGCGCGCGCCCGCAGAATTCTGACGCGTCGCGAAAAGTTACTGTCAAAATAGTAGCTGCGAGCTCGTCTGAAAACACGCACCTCTGACGCGCAGGTAATTTACCATTATTATTACTATTATTATTATTATTATTATTGTTGTTGTTGTTGTTGTTGTTGTGAATATGTTGAGCTCCCTGCAGTGCTGCGCGCAGTAGCGGTGCGGGTGGCGCGCGCTCAGTGCGGGATGCGGGATGCGGAGGGGCGACGCGGGGTCACGTCGCGCGCCGCACTCACTCGGTGGCCTCCAGGCTCTTCCTCTCGATGGCGGACGACATCCCGGCGCGTGCTCGTCGTCCCCGTGTGGGAGCGCGCCGGGTGGCATCAAACGCTGCTCCTCCTCCTCCTCCTCTTCTTCCTCACCGTATCCGTTTGTATTTGCGCGGATCGCCGCGATTCTCCTGACCTCGTTTTCCTTTCTTCGTGTCTTTTTTAATCCTGCAGATCCAGAATCAAGCGTTGAACGACAGGATTTGGCGTCCGTCGCACCTGCTCGCTTGCCTCTCGCTCGTCTCCATCAACGGGCTTGCGATTCAGTACATTGTTTTTTTTTAATAATAATTTAATAGAAAAATTTGCAATTCTGTGGAAGCGAGCGCGTTGCCATGGAGGCCGAGCATCACCAACGTTTCTCGGGCTCAGTAACAACCCTGTCGCCTCTTGGACGCAGTGCGAGACGCTCCTTTTTATTCGAGCGAACTCGTGGTTTGTGTCGGTCGTGAAAAGGAGGTATTTTTAAATAGCTACCCCCCCCCCCAATAACCCCCTCCCTTACCCACCCCTACATGCCCCCCTCCGCCGCTGCTTCTTTCGTTTCCTCTTTCCTGCTCACGACTGACTTGGCAGAGGGGCTTTTAAAGAGACAGAGACAGACAAGGACACGGGGCAGCAGGAAACTGAGATGGGGACAGGGAAAGGTGGAAAGAGAAAGAGACAGAGAAACGGGACAAGCAGGGGACAGAGATGGACAGAAAGAGAGACAGACCGGTGGAATATAGCAAGATGGACAAACGACAGAAAAAGAAATTGAATTTGGGGAGAGAGAAAGACAGGCATAGGGAGAGCAACAGAGATAAAGACAGGACAGAGACAGATTAGGACAGGGAGGCAGACCAGCCCAAAATACAGATGGACAGACCGGGACAGAAAATATAAGAGGGACAGAGAGGTAGAGATAGAGACAAACAAGCACAGAGAGAATACAAAGATGGGGATTGAGAAAAAGATAAGTAGATAGGTTAAGTGGGACGTGGGGGCAAGTGGAGAGAGAAACGGGGGAGAGGACTGAGAGAAGTTTACTGTGTTTCATCTCCTTTTTCACAGCCTGTTAGCACTGATGTGGCACGCAGACATACTGTGTCACTTTTTACATGCATGCTCTTTTTATACGGGGTATTTAAAAAATAACCAAATATTTCCATAAATGCATGACTCAACAGCAAAGTTATTGAGACAGTGCTGTGGTCTAGAGAGGCATCTTCAAGACTGTGCTGCTGTAATGCTTTAGTTGATCATTCTACACCCCTGAAGAAGATCCTCTTTCCAGGCTGGCGGCTGCTCTTCAGCTCTTCCTGAGCACCGCATCTAAGTGTTAAACCCACTGAGACACAGGTCTGGGCTCTTCAGCAGAAAGAACTCTGAGACAGACAGTCTTGAAAGCTCTTATTTATTTAATCTCTCACTTAGCTGGCAAAAATGTTGCCTTTTTTTTTTTTACCTCAAAGTGGTGAGGTGAACTTCCTCTGTCCCTCAGAGATGCGGAGTCCCTCCCAGCATTCAAGAAGGGCCTAAGCACCAATCTCTTTCAAGTCCATTTCGCTCTTCTTCTCCTGACAGCTGCATACATTTTCATCGCACCATCAGTCATGATCATTTTCACATTTCCTTCCTGACTCTCTGTAACGGTAACTGGCAACAAGGTTGCGCTCAAATAAACAGGTGTACTTATCGAAAGCTCTTCATCTGTTGCTGATTTCACTTTTGTTTGATTTTTGTTTATGCTGAAGAAAAACACCTGCTAAATGAGTAGGAGTAAATATAAATGGGTCAGGGTAAAGTACCTTGCTTAAGGGTGCTGTGGCAGTGGTGTCAGAGTGGAGCGGGGCTCAAACCAACAACCTGCAGGTTACAAGTTCTAACTTAACTGTCATTTAGCCACAGCACTCCTTTTCCCACTTGTTCTGCCTCCCCAGGCCCCACCCTGGGGGGTCACACAGGCTCTTATCATCAGCCAGAGCAGCTGGGCTCCCTGATGTAGAGGGGGAAGCAGCCTGCAGTTGGACTGGCTGTGAAGATAAACCCTGTTGCGGGCCAGAGCTCACGACCACCCGAAGGGACCCCGGGGCCTGGCTTGGTACAGCGGAGCCTCTGCACACCGTGCTGCAGGCAAAAGGTTTATCTCTCACAACAGCAAATGCCCAGGCTCCTCACAGCAAGAGGACAGACCCTTCCACACCCCGGTTATGTTTACTCTCACTTGCACCATACGCTTTTCTTTTAATGGATTTCTTACGTATTTCTGAACAGAAGTGTGAAAATTTAACTTTGTTTACACTGATTCTTCCAAATGTACTCAACCATACACTTTATTATAAGTGACACCTTAGTGTAGCAAATGTATAGGTAGATGTAGGTGAAGGTATTTTTAAGCAATTGTTTTCGGAGCTCTATTATGGTTTACCGCTTTAACTTATGATGTCATACAGCAGTGGTCACAGTGCAATAGTGGCAACGACGTTATTCAGGATAGACTACTTGGTAAGGATGGTGTCAATGTGAAGAAAAATGAGTCACTTTTGCTCTCTATAATTTCCTGAGGATTGGACGGGACCAGGGCTACATATGAACAGGAAATGAACAGATGAAGCTGGCAAAGGGTTCAACTGCTGCTGCGCCGTCCAGACTTCCTGCCCGCTCAACTGCGCCATCCTGCTGGGGCCCTGATTGGCTCACTGGTTCCAGATGGCTCCAGTTGATAGGAGAAGGGTGACACTATAGAGAGTTCTAGAAAAGAAAAAACCTGAAGGCTTTCCATTACAGTGTGTGGGGTTGACAGAATGGCGCTACACCTCCAAGGTTGCCCCTCCAGCCCTCAGCCAGAGGAAGCGATGTGTGTCAAACACATTCCTCCCTAGAGATGAACTTTCCAAAGAGAAACAAGTAATTCTATTTCACTTACAAACTTCAATTTGTTCCTTAAATGAAATAACATGCTAGATAATACAGGGTGATTAAAAAGGAGTTTAGCACTTTCATAAATTAGTATTCAGTGACCATGTATCACACAAATATGTAGTGTATTCTAATTTGTAAAGCTTAATCTTACAAAAGCTCAATATACTACATGGCCATCTAATTGCTTACTTAGTAATACATTTATGAAAGTATTTGGTTCTTTCTGAATCACCTTTCACTGATTTATAAATTCATTTTAAATGGATCACAGAAAAATGCACAATTTTATATTAATTAGCAGCCAGTTTGTTGGCTTTTTGTCATATTTCAAATTCCTGTGCATAGAGAGGATATTACGGTACAGTGAACTTACAGTAAACCAAATACATCCTCACATAACATTTTACTGCATTTTTACCGGTTGTGAACAAATGTAGCTATGGAAACCGCATAGCCTTTGACAACAGCCCTTTTGAATATGATAAAGCCCAAAATTAGCCTCATATTGTAGTTATGTAACAGTTCAAGGATCATTTGAGATGGGTGTTAAGGTAAAAAAAAAAAAAAAAAAAAGATTTTGGCTCATGCTTTGCTATTATAATCCCAGATTTATCAGTCCTGTCTGTGAATTAAAAAACGCCAGGTCAAAGTTGGAACCCTGACTAACTTAGCCATGGACTAAGTTTAAAAAATGTCATGCAGTGAGCCAAGGTCAGAAGCACAGTCCCACCTCTTTTTCATTAGCTTTGGCGACCCTATTGTTTGCCCTGATGTGGAATGTCCGGCCGCGTTTCCGGGAACAAGAATGAAAATACAGGCCTGTGGTGATAACTTTGCTCGCTCTACGAAGGTGGCCCAAGCGGACAAGTTGATCTAATTAAGGGCCATTTTACCGTCCACCCCCATGTAAGCCTAGACTGCAATCTGATGTATTTTCTTTGGAGAGAGACCATGTATGTTTGAGCCTGTGAAAGACCAAGGAAGGCTGCCTCACACTGTCTGACTAGACCAGGGGTTCAGTTCTTAAACAGAAGTCCATGGCCTCCTTGGGGGACAGTGGACTTCAAATGGTTCCTGAGGTGCAGACTTGCTTTCAAAATATGTTTAGCAATAAAAAGTTAAAATAAAAATATCCTTATTAAAATACAATATATGACAATTCTATGTGACAGTAATCAATAGCCAATGCAGTTTTTTCTCAGAATTTATTCATTGCCATTTTTGTCCTCCATTTCAGCCAGGTTCTCAAAGGGTCTGTGGCCTAGAAAAGGTTCCCAAGTTCTGATATGGAGTTAAACTGGCTCCTACCTTGAGTTTTTGTGTTGTATGTGTGTGCCTTTGGTTTCAGAATGAAGGACGGCCCAGTTGTCAAACTGATGTAGAGCAGGGTGCGGAAATGAGTCACTTGTTGAAATGGAGCTTCTTCCCCCCCCAAACCCTCCTCTAATCGGTATTGTCCCTCTATGAAAACACCCTTTCTATTGGGAGTGGAAATCAAGGGGTGCAGCAGACATGTTAACTGCTTCCTGTATTTGCCAAACCAACCCCATTCCACAGGAAAGGTAAGGGTGAGCCACTTTCTTTAGTGTTAATAAATTAAATAAAAACCCAAATACAATTTCTGGGTTATAATTACAATATGGTCTCAACAAAAGTTCATAAACCAAAATCGATAAAGCAAACTGACTAGACATATAAACACAAAGTCAGAGAACAACTAAAGTATCAGTTTTTTAAAAATAAGCTAATTTCCAGTCTTTGTTGAATCTTCCTGAGCCACAGTTCTGTTACTAATGTTAAACTGTTACCTGTTCTTGATTTTTTCCCATTCTTGCCCAGTCAGTGTATGCTTACCAGTCTACATAAAGCAGAAATATGTGACACAGCTTCAGGTTTATGCTGGTGTCTCCAGGTATTCTGGATTATTGCCATTTATTGTTACCTGTTCTTATTTTCCGTGCATGGAGAATTCAGACCAATAAAACTTTAAAAGTTTTAACAAATATTGCATAATTTGAGAGAAGGGTAAGACTTTACAGTATTTCAGTCTCACTCTCTGGTGCTCACGGGCGTCTCCGGGTCTCCAAGTGGCCGTTTACTGCCCCCTTCTGGGACTCCGCTTATGTTATGCGGGAGATACTGCACCTGTACTGTAACTCAGAAGTACTTCGTTGTTTTTTCCAACATAATAACCACGTGTCAGCTCTCGCCTGTGTAAACATTTATATATTTCTTCAAATCTCATGGTTGCTAGAAAACACCATTGCTAGATGTTTTTATGTAAAAGCCACAAGAAGTTGACAATTTAAGTACAAGTTGTAGCAAATAATGTAAAAAAAAAAAAACTTTATGAAATTTATGTATACTTAAATTTTTTCTCTGATCTCATTTTTGTAGGATGCTAATGAATTAGACGCGCTGCTTCTTAAAAATGACTGACCGTAATAAATGGTATGTACTGTAATTCATCTTCGTTTTTTGTTAATGTTTCTCAGTGGAGACGCATGGCAACCAGCGAGCTACATGGAAAAAGGTTTTATGAGGACACTACATGTCAGCGTTCACTAAAATTTAATGTCTACAGTGTGACAACTCGTTTAAATTGTAACGCGAGAGGGCAATTTGAAAAGGAAAACCACGGCGAGTCAAAAAGAAACCCATAGGCGCCTTCTGTACTGCCAGAGTGGGAAGTTCCGGTCATTTCTAAACCTACCTTTTTATCAACCAGTTCAAAAGACACATAATTCACCTTGTTTTGTTCGTATTGTATTAATAACGGTAAAATTTGTAAAGTACCAATTTTAAATATTATTTTTCACTTTGTGAACACAGGCACGCCAAAGACAGTTGTAAGAGGGTCCTTCCTCCATTTAAGGAAGACAGGCACATCCAAGACAGCCCCGAGAGGGTCCTTCCTCCATATAAAGTGTTACTTTTGCAGTTGGTCTCCCTCAGTTGTCGGTGAGGCCGGCGGGGCGGATCCCACATAAAATTAATAAACAGAGTAAAGCAACACAATATAAGCTTAGGCAATTTAATCGAAAACTGATAATCTCCTCCCTCGTGGATACACAGAGTCTGAAAGGTAAGCGCTGACAGAACGTTTACCGGCGCTAAAACACAACAACTCGGGGCTGGTTATTTGGTTAGTTGTCGGAACCCCCTGCAGTGAAAGGCCGGAACCAACTTGGGTGTCAAATATTCGACACGTATTAATAAATATTTTGAGAAAAATCAATGTCGGAAGGAGTTGGTGTCAGTTTTTCGAGGAGATGACACGTTTTTCAGGTTGGGATATGGTGCGTCGCAGCGAAGGGACGGCGGTGAAGAGCAAGAGAAGGAGCTAGAAGACCAGTGACCCATACTGGGACGAAGGGGTGGGGGGAGGGTCTCCGATCGTGCCGTGTTTAGCTCAAAACCTTCACATCCTTCAATATTAAAACTTCTACATTGAAATTTTAGATTAGGCTGCCCCTGGTACTGTTGAATCTCTGACAAAGGAAGAGGCAGCATTAGCAGATTAGCCACCTAGCCTTTTAGATACAGTATATTTACTTGCATCTTAGTTGTGTTACCTACTTGGTTGTTTGGTTGTACAAATAATTAATTTAGGTAAACTAGTTAGAAAAGTCATAAAAAAAAAATCAACTACACGATCAGTTATCAATTTTCTTGAAAAGCTCTGCTGACAGGAGCATGGATTGTCAGTTCTTTTTTTAAAAATTAATAACATACAGGAAATGAAATTTTTTTGTCAAGATTTTTGCTGTATCACCCTAAGAGGTTCTTGTTGTGGATGATCCACTTACATTTGACACTAGTAATTGCCACAAAAACACACAACCAAACTAGCAGACATTTTAAAGTTCTGCTTGAAATGAAAAAGATGTTTACAGTAAGGATGTACTTAAGATGTCACCCTCACCTCTTAGCCTTCTCCAGCCTTTCTCTAGGATATGAACCCACAGACAGTGATGCTGTTGCAGATGATCACTTTCTATTTGCATTTTCACAGTGTCAGCTGCAGATGAATGATTTTTTCCCCCCTCACAAATGCTAACTCTGCTCCCCTGGCTCTGCCCTGTCCACAGATGCCCTCAGTGTCTATTGGCAACAGGACTGTGCAATCCTCCAGTCCAGAGGTGGGGTCCGCTCCTGGCTTGACAGGCCAGCTCACCGCGACCAGCCAGTCGTCCGGGACCCAGACGGAGGCCATGAAACAGATTCTAGGCGTTCTTGAGAAGAAAGTACGCAACATGGAGAAGAAAAAGGTAAACCAGTTGTGCTATCCTCATCCCCATTAAAACCACAACTGTACTCAAATCCTGTTTGGGGTGTTTAAGTCTGGAGACAAAAGATAAACAAGTTTTCATATTTGTCATGCAAAATACATTGAAGAAAATATTTTAATTTTTTTGTACACTGAGCTGTTTGGGGAATTTTCTGTCCCGGTAGAATTTGGTATCCCCAGTTCTCTTTCCGATGTCAGGGTTTTTGATTGATTTTTTTTTTTCTTCTTAGTGGTTATTTTCTTAATTTAAATTCTAGCTTTTTAAAATAAATAATTAATTTCCAGTAAGGAAACTGATGTACATTATTACCTTTAAGAGGCCTACAGAAGTCAAATCAAAGGAAAACTGAAAATCCCTTAGTAAAAGTCGTGCGTTTTGCTCAGGAATCATTAAAATATTTGAATGATTTTGTAAATAAAGTACATGAATCTAAACTGGCTGATGTATTTATTCCATTTTCTTTCGGAACATTGCGGTCAGGAGACTTGTTAATGATGGCTAACTTTTGTTAGCTAGCTAGTTGGCTAGTGTTTCGGCAACGTTTTTTTTTCTTTATTTTACGCACGAATTAACGTTTAATCGGTTGAAAGTGGCTCAGCGGAGAACCGATTCGGCCGGTGGATTTTAATCGGCCCCGTTGTTCGGCTTTGTCTAAAGACGAGTTGTTTTCTTTGTTTTGCTCCTGACGGGTTGCTAGCCGAGCGCGCGGCCGCCTGGAAACGACGGCTAAACGTCACCGTTGGACCGTTAACGTGATTAAATTTGACATCGTTGATGTTTCTTGTTACCACCTTGTTTTTACGTTTGCGTTATGTTCGCGATACCCAGTCGCTGTGTGGTTATTTTGTTTTATTTATTTAGTTATTTATTTATTTATTTTATTTAACGTTTTGTACGCAGTTGAGCGCTGCTACAGAGGGTCCCTGCAGCACGCGCCACACGGCCTGGCCTCGCGCTAACATGGCGGCCGAGGCGTGCCTTACTGTAGTTTTAGAACAACTGTGTTGTGGCCTCAGTGCAGCGCGTTTGTAGCGTTTCTCTAATGTTGCTTTACACCCCTTGACGGCGGTCTGACGGCGTTACGACACCGATTCTAAGGCGTTCTGACTCGGCCCATCGGCCTGTACACCAAATCGTATCAGGGCTGGACATCTCGTTTCCTGTCCTTTAGTTTACTGCCAAGTTTGACCTCATGGTGGGTATTTTGTTTACTTGGGATGTTTTGGGGGCCTGGGCAGGTGTATGTGCTACCATGTTGGGGTGGCATTTGAACCCTTATTTTGGAAATAACACCGCTCTAAAGAAGTAAACCTTAAAAATCAGAAAACGCTGCTGTGCTGTCACTTGTTCAGTTCTTCCTGAAGTTACTTGAGTTTTACTGAAATTTTATGTTTTCTCTTAAGTTAGCAAAGGGCGTTTTTCAATGTGAGGTCCAAGCCCTGGAAATAGTAAGAACTTGAGGTCTGAAGCATGTTGTTGTTATAGGGTGTAAAAACTGGTGTTTTAAAGCATGAATATGGTTGGACTTGTTTTAGGGACTTGGGGTTCCAGATGTTCTCCTGCCAGCTGTTTATCAGACCTCAAAGTGAAAATATACTTAAGTCTTTGCTGGAACTACAAGGCTGTTGTAATTTGCTGGCTTCCCACTTTCTTCTCCTATTGTCCTCCATCACTTGTTCATGTCATTGAACCAAGGTTGGACATTATCTTTTCAGAAAAGTGGAAAAATAGTGTGTCCTTTAAGTTATCTATAGTAGTTATGTAGCTTCATAGTGAAATAACAGCAAACGGGTTGAATGAGGTATTTTCAGGACTTTTGTTGTTGGTGATGTAAAAATGTTCCTGCTGGTATAAGTTTTGGTATTCCAAGCATAAACTAACCTACAGGAATGAGATGTTACAGGTGCACCCCAGATGTTTAAGAAAAGGCATGAACATAATCTACCCCAAGCTGCACTTGCTCAGTTACCATTTGTGAGCTCAAAATGGATATGACTAGGATTTTGTCATTTAAATAAATAACATGGCTGAAGATTCAGTGAACCATAATGTCTTTGTTCAATGAAAGTTATACTGTTAAATAATGAGGAAAGGTGAAATCTGGATTTAAAATTTATTGGAAGACTGAGGAACAGTAGGTGGTGTAGCAGAACCACTAACTCTAGACTCAGAAGTCCCAGTTTTGAATCATGCCTCTTATGTTCTTCACTTAGGTACTTCTACTTCACTTAGGTACTTAATAGCTTCTGTAGATATTACCCCTGATGAACAAATTTGTAAATATTTGTTATTAGCTTAACACTGTAAGCCACTTTGCTGAAACACATAAAAATGTACGAGTGCAGGTTTTCTACTTAAGTTTGAAAGTCAGTTTACACCTACGGTGTCCAATTAAGTTTCTCTGCCTTGCTGAAATAAATGCATGTGATGGTACAGTTTTTTTAAGTGTGGAATTTGTAGAAAAGAACTTACTGAAATGCATTGTTTGGGAATTTGGTCAGTTGGTGATGTACTTATCAAGCCAGGGAAGTTACAGCCTTCCCAATGAAATACTGTTTTTTTATTGTAGGGCAAACTGGATGACTACCAGGCCAAGAAGAACAAGGGAGACCGTCTCAACCAAGACCAGCTGGTGAGTCAGGTCTTTTTGTGCCATTTTTGACTGTTTGTGGTGCTTTTTAAATTAAAGGTTTTCTCAGGTTCAGGTTGCTTGGTCACCTTCCATGTTCTCACTTCAGGAAGCTTTGTCCAAGTACCAGGAAGTGGCAAACAACCTGGAGTTTGCCCGGGAATTGCAGAAGAGCTTCCTGGCCCTTGGTCAAGATGTAAGTACATTTTATTTTGCTTGTACAGTGGGAGGATGCTCATCCATGATGACATACACCATGTGTTCTGGTTGACACCTCTCACTTGATATCCTCCTCTTAAATGGTGTTACCACTGTATTTTAGAGCTTTGCTTTATCGTACTTTTGGTGACCTGGTGTCCTCCCTCCCCCCGCAGATCCAAAAGGCAGTGAAGAAGGCAGCACGGCGGGAACAGCTGCAGCGGGAGGAGGCTGAGCAGAAGAGGCTGAAGGCAGTGTTGGAGGTGCAGTTCATCCTGGACAAGCTGGGTGAGGAGAGCCTGCGCCTGGAGATGAAGCAGGCCTCCCTGCTTACGGACGAGGACCTTGCTGCCCTTGACGAATTCTACAAGCTGGTGGGGCCAGATCGCGACCAAAATATGAGGTCAGGAGGTGATGCGGGAACACAGAATCCTTGAATGTCATTGCTGTTGAACACCATTTTGTTTAATGGGGTTGTTTGAAAGTCCACATGGTGGCTGTGAATGACATCTTGCTGTCACAAGTGTACAAGTGAATAAAAAGAAACTGAATATAGCCATTCGCCCAATCTTAGATTAGAAGACACTAGAGAGTTTACCGCAGCGGTTTCTTTCCAGGCTGACGGACCAGTATGAACAGGCATCCCAACACTTCTGGGAGCTTCTGGAGGGACGGGACAAGGCAGTGGCTGGAACTACTTGTAAGTCATGTGAATAAGACCTAGTTTGATCTCTTCAACTGGTGTGACTAATTAATTTGCGCAAAGTCCACATTTTCCATTTGTGTGTTCAGAATTAATCATGGGCCTTTTTGCTTGTTCTTCAGAGAAGTTTTGCAGCTTTAAAGGCGATACAAGTTGCTGAAATTAAGATAAACTGTGAAAATGCAGTTCTGTTAAACTGTTTACTTTTTCTTTCTGACTGTGAATGATGAATCCCAGCAAGTTAGCTCGACTGTACATGGTGCACTGCCAGGGCTTGTACATTGTGACAGTCTCAAAAAAAGGAATCCTGCCAGGCATCTTAGCTAAGATTGAAGGTGCTTGGAGGGACAGGAGTGCTGCATTCTGCCTGTGGCCTCCACACTGACAGAGCTCTCCTGACTCAGCAGCAGGGCAGCCTGCCAGTTTCCTGCCTTAGGTGGCCTGTGCACTGGGAACTGCTGCTCCAGCACTCTCTGGAATTTTGTAGCTGCTTGCTATACCCCCAACCACTCCCTGCCCAGTTCCCCCAAATCCTCATGCACCTTTTTCACATTCCAGGGGTGACTTGGCAGGTGATCAGGTGGTAACATGGAGTATAAATACACTCTTAACTGTCAGCCTGTTTTTGGCTGCAGTCCTGATGCAGAGCTGCCCTGGTATTGACAGCCGGTGGGCCGCGTGCTTATAGAAAGGCCTGGCTCTGCAGTGTTTCACACCTATTTCACTCCTGAGTTCATGCAAACCGCATTTGGTTGGCAAGCAGACTCTCATGCGAACAAACTCTGGAACATGCTGATGGTGTGTTGGCTTGCTATGAATTAAAGTTAATTTTTAATAGAATCAGCAGGAAGCTTCTTTCTTTTGTAATGCCAAGAACACAACTGGGCCAGGAGTCTGTAACTCGAATTGTTTGATTCCAAAATAATTTTTAGTTCTAAGTCAGTCAATAAAGGGTTACTACAGATATCCCTCACTTTTATTTATGCCATAGATCCTGTAAAACCTCTGCATAGTCATATTAAATACATTTTAATTTTTAATAACTTGGATTAAAATTAAGATTTATTTCATGTATTCCATAAACATTGTGTGCAGCATTCCTCAGCTTGAGTCTTGATCACAACGTTGTTGTTAAAGTGTACTGGAAAATGTTTTTATCTTTGAAAATTCATCACTTGAATGTTTGTAACACATGGATCATCTTCACAGTGCATATTTTCCCTCTCAGATGTTCTTGACCCTTTATTGAGGATCGCATAGTTTGCAGTTATTTGACAGCTCTTGCTTCTTGTCTCTCTTGTGTATGCAGATAAAGCCCTGAAGGAGGCTGTGGACAAGGTGCTGCAGAGCGGGCACTTTGACCGGGCCCACAGCCACCAGAACGGTGTGTGTGAAGAGCCTGAGGAACAGCCAATAGCGGCTGAGTCTTCAGAGGCAGAGGAGCCACACACGGAACCTGGTAAAGACCCCTGATCCAAGCCTCAATGACAGTTTCATTTACTACTGCCTTTGGGGGAGGGCATTTATAGAGAGCTGATATTAACTCCTGCCACCTCTTGCAGAAGGTGAAATTGCAGAAGATTACACTGAGCCGATCGAAGTGGAGACCGCAGAGGTATGCGATCCTATGTGTCATTCTGGCATATTTTAATTTTGCATTTTAAAGTGCCATCAACTGTAGGGCTTTGATCATGTTTGAGGCTTAAATGTTGAATTTACTGCTGTGCTGCTAAAGCATTGTTTAATGGTCTCGTCCTTTTCTCAGTTCGTAAACAGACAGTTCATTCCAGAACCTAACTACAGCAGTACAGACCAAGAACGAGCAGATGAGTGGAGTGCAGAATCAGAGGTAAATAATGCTATGCAATATTAATGTGGACCTGATACATTGACCAGATTCATTTTCTCGTAAAGAAGTGGATTTGGGGGTGTGTTACCCTCTATTCTTTTTCCAGGTGGTTGGTGCCCTGCAACAACAACAACAACAACAACAGCAGCAGCAGCAGCCACCACCACAACCTCAGCCATCAATTGTTCAGTCTGCCCCCTCTCCCACCATGCCTGAGCCCCACATGCACAACCCTGTGCCCCCCATGCCCTCTGCAGACCCTGTGGTCAGGAAGCAGGCTGTACAGGACCTCATGGCACAGATGCAGGGACCCTACAACTTCATGCAGGTGAAAAGACTGACTGCAGTTGCATGACTTGCATATCTGTCTCAAGCAGAATGGCAACTGACATGTCACATTGGCTTTCTGGACCCTCAGGACTCGATGTTAGAGTTTGACAGCCAGGCTATAGACCCTGCCATTGTGTCTGCCCAACCCATGAAACCCACCCAAAGCATGGAGATGCCACAGATGGTGTGCTCCACAGGTAGGGTTCAGGTCATCTTTGATATCTAAACTGCTTTCCACCTGAACAACTTTACATTGTTACCATTGGTCCTGAGACAATCCCCCCCCCCCCCCCAAACCACTTCAGTGTTGGGAAGAGAAAATCAAGCTATGCTTAAGTACTGGTGCAGTTCTAAAATCGGGGACAAACCTAACGTGTTTGACACCCAGGGAGGGTCCTTTTATGGCACCCATCCCCTACGAAACGCCAGCAAAATGCATTAATGGCAAGTTAATGCATAAATTTTTTTATGCCCCTAAATTTTTTAAAAAAATAAGCAGTGAAGGAGGGGTCAGCAAACCCCCTTCGTCAGCCCACAGACGTACAGTGTCAAGGAATTATTGGAGAGCCCATAGTATGCTGGGGAAAAGGCTTTATGGCGGTGTTTAATTTGCTGTACGTTTAAAGTTCATCCAGATGCCCGATTGACGCAACCCAGTACAGTTCCAGTGCAGCCAGAACCCACACAAGTGAGTCTGCTCTCTATCCTTCATTTCAGTCCTTAACATTTTCACACTAATGCTGCAGTACTCCATTTATACTTTAGCCATTTGAAAGTCTCCCACCTATTCCTTTCTGCACCTGCAGGTCCCCATGGTGACACCCGCAACTGAAGTATTCTCTACAACACCGCCCATTTACCAGCCTACACACCCGGCAGACCCCCGGCCACCCACAGATAGCATTGATCCCATCCAGGTGTGGCGAACTTTCTTCATGAATGTCCTCTTGAATAGCAGCTATCATGGAAGCAGAGGTGTTTGAACTCTACTCCTCTTAGGTCTCTGTGTGTTTATGGATCTCCTCATTACACCACTGCAGTGCTCTCCCTGTGTTTTGGTACCGCTGCGCGATGTTGGCATGTAACCGGTGTCCTTGCCTTTCCTCCCCCTTGCCCTTCAGGCCTCAATGTCCCTGTCATCCGAACAGTCGCCCCCTTCCTCCTCTCTGCCGGCAGTCTCACAGTCCCAGGTGTTCCAGCCTGTCTCCAAACCCCTCCGCAGCAGTGGCATCAACGTCAACGCAGCCCCATTCCAGTCCATGCAGACAGTAGGCTCCCACAGCTGTTCTCTCACCCTCTGCCCTGCCATGACACGTGTCCCAATGGGCATCTAATGTGCAGTTAATCTCGGCCAGCAGCTTAAACCTTAAGAGTTTTATTTTTGCTTGTTCCTCTTTATTCCGAAAATTGCTGTTACTGTGGAACTCAAAGGGGTTACATTTGCCTTAAGATTGCCGGAACTTGTTCTTTTGGCTAGCTAGCTTATTAACACCTTAATTTGACAGGGTGCAAGTTTGCTGTTCACAAGCCAGAGTGAAAAGCCCTGTACAGCCAGAATTTATGGGAAGTTAACAGTACAATAACCACCTTGTCCTCTACCAGGTATTCAACCTGAATGCCCCCGTCCCTCCTGCCAGTGAGGCAGAGACTCTGAAACAGCCCAGCCAGTACCCAAGCAGCTACAGCCAGGGCTTCAGCAGCCAGGCCCAGCATGCCACAGAGCAGCCTGACATGCCACAGGAGCAGCTGCAATCAGGTGAATCGAAGAGGGTGGGGCTCAAGGCGTGATCAGGGTTGGAGGCTGGAAGACTGCCGAATTTGGAGAACAAAGTCCAAGCAATAAAACTGCTTGTTCTTGCAAATTTAAAAGGGAAATAAGCACAAACATTTTTGTAATTTTGGATGAAAGTGCTCCCTATCACTTGCAGGTACCCTCTGAAATGTGTAGTATTTAACATTACACATATTATTTTACACTTTACATATTCAGATGTTACTGTGGTAGTTAAAGGTAGGATCTAATCTTGCTTAAAGTAAACCTCATGATTTGAAATTGTAGTTTCACAGAATTCCTAGAGTCAGGTAACAAAATTTTTCAGCTCCTTTGCTGCTCTAAAAGTGGCTTGTTAAAGCAGTTGTTGAGTTGGAACCCTTCTGAGTGGATATGGTTCTGTTTATGGTCTTGGGCATCCCTGCTCACCTCATAACCTTTTTTGCAGCAGGTATTGTGTTTCGGTGATTTTTAGATTTGTTTCTGGTATCACGGTAGTGTTTTGTTGGTAAATGGCCTCTTGTGAGCACTCCTGGTTGTAAGAGAGAGTTGTTTTCACCTTCTCTCTCACCAATGTTATCCCCAGTTGTTGGTACCTTCCAAGACCAGAACCTCCCCAGCACAGCGGGACCCCAGGCCTCCCAGCAGGGTGCTGCCTTCAGTCGGACGGGTCAGTCCTTCTACAACAGCAGGGCCATGTCTCGCGGTGGACCCAGGAACGCCAGAGGCATGATCAACGGTTACAGAGGACCGTCCAACGGTTTCAGAGGTGAGTGGCACAAAAATGCTTGTCCTGCCCTTCACCACACCCCTCTCCCCAAGTAAAATGTGCTGCTTATCACTGCACCTTGACTGTTAGTGTCCTCAGCTGACCTTTCTTGTAGTTTAACATTATTTTCTTGAAGTTATGGAAGAGTATTTCTACTTTTGTTTCGTAGAAAAGGTTTTGGTTCCGGGGTTTATTCCTCCTCCTGAAATAGTTGTAACAATTTGTACAAGAGAATTAGAACACATTAGGGATAAATTTGGCAACAATGTTGTTTCTCTGTCCTTCAGGTGGATACGATGGATACAGACCTCCTTTTTCCAACACTCCAAACAGTGGCTATGGGCAGCCCCAGTTCAGCACACCCCGTGACTACTCCAACAACAGTTATCAGCGGGTAAAGCCTCCAAACCTTTCAGCAACATGATGGTGGTAGTACTTCATCAGCTGCCAAAACATGTAAACAAACCACTCAGCCCTGAAACATACAAATAGTTTATGTAGTTAATGTAGTTCTTGGGGGGGGAAATGTATCTGAAAGAGATGCGGTTTTGAAGTCCTACCTGAATCCTGAAAGGGATGCACCAGCTTTGGGGAGCAGAGGAAGTTGGGTCCGTGCCTTTTGAGTGGGAACTGTCAGGTGGCCAGAGGTAGAATGGTGTATTGATTGAGCTCTCTGTAGATACTGGGCTGTTGATGTGCAGTGGTTAAAGGCTGTGCTGTGAGTGATTGCTGCTTGAAGAAGCTCATGTTTTGTGGCCTCTTGTCCTTGCTGTTTCCTCAGGATGGGTACCAGCAGAACTTCAAGCGTGGAGCTGGCCAGGGAGCTCGAGGTTGCTCTCGAGGTAATGCTCAAGTGATGCGCTCCTAAACAGCCTTGCAGACTGACATCTTAGGCCTCACTCTACATTAAACTGAAAGCATTTGCCCCTCAACACGTTTTGCCCCCCCCCCTTTTCTTTTCTTTTCTTTTTTTTTTTTTTTTGGCTTGTTGATCAGAGTGAGCCTGCATTTGATATTTACATATTAAATGTTTGAATGATTCACACGTCAAGCTGAAATCATCAGTGACAGGATTTTTAGCACGCCTGTGTTTGAACCAGATATTCCTGTAAACTTGAAAGACTTTCATTAATTTATTTTTTTTTTTTTTTGTATAAAATTAAATACAAAACCTGCCACTGCTGCTCCAGATCTGGGAGTTTTTTTTTTTTTGTTTTGTTTTGTTTTTTTCCCCTTTTTTTCTTCTTCCCCGCAGTCTCTCTCTGACCTTGAACTTCCCCTGTTCTGTTTATTGGACATTAATTTCGGTTCTAAAAGAATTGTTTATTTTGTTACATTTTTGAGAGCTCCCAATTCAGTTTGTAAATTGATGTTGCTTCTTGAGAGAACGTTTCAATAAAGATGTGTTGCATTACCTGCTGTCTGCTGCTAGTTTCTTTTCATTATCCCTGTTTCCCGTTTCTCACTTTCTGCCCCCCCCCCCCAAGTCTGCCACACTTGCAGCAAAGTCCTGTTGCGCCTACACTCGGAGGAGCGCAGGGCTTCGCTGCAACAAGAGGCGTCTCCTTCCTTGCGCTGCTGCTTTCCTGCCCTTTACTCCAGCAGAGTGTTGGAGGAGCATCATGGCTTCTCTCTTGCCCAAGGATTCAGATTCTTTTGTTTTCCCAGAGGGCTTGGACCCAAAACAACCCAGTTTCCTGTCAACTGGAGAAAGTGGAACTCCTTGGGCAAAGGAGATGGCACCTTCACCCTGGTCTCAGCTCTTCTGTGAACAGAACACTTTCCTGTTGCAGACCTTATTAAAAACTCCAGTTGCGCAATTGTAGCTTCTCCTTTATCAGATTTTATTTTGCTTTCTTTCATAATTTCACTCTTCAAAATTATTTCATTTTGTAAATTTCTCTTCTCACTCCTGTCAGGATGTTATTTGCTCTGCTTCTGGTTGTTGCCAAAACCCTCAGGTCCAAACTTTGTTTATGGAGCCTGTGAATTAACGATTTTTAAACAGGAAACTGATGTTGAAGTAATTTTAAAATTTGGTTTCAGTCCATCCAGACAACAGGGATATTGCACTCAGTTTCTTACTTGGCTTTATTTTGGGAACCTTCCAGTTAGTAGCATTTTAAAAGCAGTGGCAGAATAGGTTCAGTTGTTTCAGGGAAGGGTCTCATTTCAACAATCACATGCCCCAAAAAAAGCTGCAAACATGGGCAAATGACATATTTGAATGTTCAGTATGAGTAGATCCAGTACTTTATTACCAATATTTGCTTCTGGTAGGAAATGACTGCAGAATATTGGTACCAGTAAATGACAAAATCCACATAAAGCGAAACTGTTGCTGGTCACTGGACTCCTGTAGGTGGTGCTGTGCTGGGGATTGACACCATTTCTGTGTTTGGGTTCCAGGTCGGGGGGCCTCATTCAGGCCCAGCAGAGGGGTACCTCACATGACTGCACAGCAGGCCAACTAGCAAAGAACTCCAGCGTGACCACTCAAGACCACCGAAACCCCCACCTCCATGAGCATCCCATCTCCCGGCACCTGAAAACATCCTCATCAAAACCCCGCTCCTTTCGGTGTCTGCCTGCTGCTTTGGCCTCCTTCCCACGATCATTTGCTGTACTGGACAAGACCCCCAATATCATGGATGGTCCCGGGACTGGGGGAGACCGGCTGTCTTGGAAGCCATACCCCTCCCATAGCGTGCTCTTCCTCCAATCCAAAGCTTTTACTGCTATCCTGTGCTGTTGAATCGCCTTAAACCAACCAGTGGAGCAGGAAATTGTGTGCCTTCGTTGATCAATAGTAGACTTGGGCTTCGCCGAGACCGGAGACGAGGGTCAATGAGGGCGGCAGGTTCACATTAAATTAGGCTGCAGAATTCAAAGATCATCTAAGGCCAAATGCGCACCCCCCCCCCAGCTTCCTGTCACAAATGGACATTCTGTCAGGCCTCTCCATACCACTCATAGTGCAGCACGATGCCAATCCTGTGGATGAACCGATTAATCGTACCTAAAGTTAGACTTGGTTGTAAGGGGATGTCGAAACGAAGCAGCATCGCTGGGTCGTGAGGTTTTTAATCTGGCAAACTGGCCCTCTGACTGCTGTACAAAACAGGAAGTGAGGTGCTGTGAAGGAAACCACATCCTTAATCAAACTTCACAACCAAGTCGCACAGATTGATGCACTGAAAAATGACACATCCCTAGTGTGGTGAATCAGAATAAAAGTATCTTGTTTTCAGGCTCTGGCGTCTTAAGGACTGACCAAACTTGGTTAGGCATGCATGTCCATATTGCTTGGAGATGCCGTGTGCCGTTCTGCAGATGCTTTACGCAAAAACCGTAATCCAGTCTTAAACTTCCCACCTCTCAATCTCTTCTGCTCATCTTTAGATGGTTTTCTTTTTCTCTTCTTCTTATGGTAATTTCTGTGGATTTACACTCTGCCTTCAGAGTGGCAGGAATCAGGAGCCTGGCTACTCCTCCACCACTAAAATGCGACCAGTCGAGCACAGTCTGGTGTGGAAAATGTAAGGATTTCCACCTTTAAAATGTACGCGCGAAAACGAGAACAGCGGTATGTGAGCGCTTCAGCGTTGGCAGCAAGTATTTGAATATTTCTGTCCAAATGATTTTCGGAAGCTATTCCACATGCTTGGTGCACGGTAGAGTATATAATCATTTTAGCCTAACATATTTTACACAACAAACTGGAATTCCCTTTACTGTACGTTGTTAGCCGCCTAGTATGTGGCTGCCCTGCCGATTACCACTCTGCCTCTTGCTGTAAAGAAAAGGGAACAATGGACTGTTATCACACTGCTTCTGTGTCCGAGCATCTGGCTGCTCGCCCTTCCGGCTTGAACTGCGTGTTGGACCTTCTGTCAGAAAACAGGATGACTTGGAGTTGCACTAGCAAATCTGATTGTTTAAAACAGTTGAACATTAAAGTGTAATTTGGGTTTCTTTTTATTGTTTTGATGTGAAGCTAAAGGTTTCAGGTCCTTTCGAATGACTTGACAATATTGGGGATGATTAGTAAAATGAAGGCGGCTGTGATGGAATGTATTGGTTGTTTACTTCGGGCGTTTCGGTGATCAGAGGTGATTTGTGTCATAATCTGGTTCCAGCAGCACAAAGAAATGCCAGAAATGTGTATGTTTTATCAATGTTACGTGCATTACTGAGGAGACTGTGACCTGGCCCACTTTGTGTGTCCTTTGTTAAACGTGCATCCTATGGTACCTCGGCAGACTGGTGAAAATGCCAATGGTGACCTGGCTCTTTCCACCTCCCAATAGCTGTCCATCCGTTGTTGACCCCCCGTCTGAAAGTCTTCACAGCTGCTGGTGTGTGGAGGAGACAAACCCAACCTGTCCTCCTGCTGTTAATGACAATAAAAGTTTTGTACAATAAATTGCAAGCAGCACACACTTTTTTGATTATTGTGGAAGAAGGAGGCTATAGATAGTGCTAGTAATAGTAATGGTAGTTTGGTTAATGGTAATGAGCACAAATGTATAATCCAGCTCAATGTGTGTGGAGTTTCAATGTTTTCAACATGTCTGCATGAGTGTTCTCCGGGTGCTTTGGTTTCCTCTTGCAGTCCAAAGATGTGATTCACTCTGATGTGTAGTGTCCATAGTGTGTGTGTGTGTGTGTGTGTGTGTGGCCACCTCGCAAGGTGTAATTTCATAGCCCGGCACCCAGTTATTTCAAGATCCAGACCCCTGGGCTAAATCCATTAGTAACAAAACGCATCAGCAATTACAATGGAGAGCTAGACTGTTCCACCATCCTTACATGGTAGTGAATTAATTTAAATGCTTAAAAAACAATTTTGTTAATACTGTGACCAAAAAGGATTTATTAATTGCAAACTCTTTAGCACACCAATTCACAGAATAATAACTGAGTAGTTAAAACATCTCACATGGGACAGAAACGGGCATCCACTGAAAACCTCTGTTTTACCTCATGAAGTTAAGGAAACTCTTAGAGGTTTAAATACATGTAAGAAATTAAAACTTGTGGTTACCAAACAAATGGTTAAATTGACAAAAGAAATATGGAATTTCGGCATGAGACCTACAGATAGTTTCAGTGCCATCGACGTTTCTAAATAAATTCAATTGAACAGAACTTTCTGATATTACAGATAATCTGTATCAAAATATATGTATTTGATACCCTTCCCGACCAAAAAAAAAAAGCCACACACTCTAATACTTCATTGGACTGTCTTTAGCTTTGATTATGGCACACATTTGCCGTGGCACCGTTTCTATAAACTTATGCAATGTCACAACATTTATTTCCACCCAGAGTTGCATTAATTTTTTGCCAAGATCTTGTTTCGATGATGGGAGAATCAAACCGCTGCGTAAAGTCTTCTTCCAAAGATTCTCAATGGGGTTAAGGTCTGGACTCTGTGGTGGCCGATCCATGTGTGAAAATGATGTCTCTCTCGTGCTCCCCGAAGCACTCTTTCACAGTTTGACCCCCATGAATCCTGGCATTGTCATCTTGGAAGAAAATCCATTGATGGAAAAACCTGGTCATTCAGTTTATTCAGTTGACCTCATTTTTAGGGCACATAATGTTGCTGAATCTAGACCTGAGCAACTGAAGCAACCTCACATCATAGCACTAAATTCAATCCAGGTGGTGACTTTTTTGGCCTGGCAGTGTATGATCCCATCCTACGATGGACTGGCGTACTATCCTCTGTGGGGTTTCATATCCTGGTGTTGGACCGCTGCGACCGTGACCAGGCTGAAGCGGTTAAAGATAACAAAACGATTAATAAATATCGATCGCGTTGTTCAACAACATCGGCAACAACCACGTGCTGATAACTGGTTCCCTTCCAGTCACTGGGCTGTTTACGTCACCTGCAGCCAATCGAAAGAAAACCGGAAGTTGCGTCACTCGGGCGCCTTTCCGCATAGAAAACGTGCGAAGCGAATGAAATTGGTAACGCACTGTAATTTCATTCTACAAATATTAAACGTAAATGTTGATTTCTAAAACTACGGAGCAAATTTTTACATGTTGCAGAAGCAGTTAAGTAGAATAAAAAAGCCAAATTTACATATGAACTATAAATAAATCAGGCAAACGCTCAAGACAGCCTTCATTGGTCCGCCGTTGACTTCGGGCTCAGAAAGTGGCGTCACTCCACGTGAGTGTCGCACAGAAGTACCTGAAACGGAATTAGGAGTTGCTGATAAATAGTTTTCCAGCATCTCTGTTTGCATGAAAATTACATCGTAAACTTCGTGCAGCTACACAAGGTAAATATTTTTTTCCCCTGCCTCCAGTAGCAAGCTGACGTGACAGAGAGCGAGCAGAAGGAGAAATTATTGTAATTTAAAGACTTGAGGTGTTCTGTTCAGGCACCATGTCGACATTTCGGAAGAAGGTGGATAATCGGATCCGGGTGCAGATTGAGAACGGCGTGGCCGAGAAACACCGCAGCCTCTTTGTGATAGTGGGCAACCACGGCAAAAACCAGGTGAGCACTCGGGTGTATGTACTGTAGACCGTGACCACGTGTGTGGGCTGGACCACATCCATGGTCAGTAGAGTGTGTGTAAATATATATATATATATCATTGAAAGTTGATTATATGGCGCTGTAAGTCGCCTTGGGCACAGTTGGTGGCAAAATGAACCACTGTAGTGAGTGTATCTGTGTGTCATACGTGTGTCTGTGTAGTGAACTGTGTGAAAGCTGTGCTGACAGTGTGAGTTAGCACAGTAAACATGAACCCCTGCTCTGTGTCCAACACCATCTCTTCGTAGCACTTGTAGTGTTTCCCTGTATTGACACTGGTTCATTACTTCTTTGCTTATTGTCTTTTGTCTTTTCTTTATGATTTTCTTTTATTAAATGAATGTTTTTTGTTCCAAAGCTATCTTGGGTGTTGGATCTAGGGTACAATATATTGTCTTTGGGTTGTCGTCATTTTGTTGACTTTATGACCTTCTAAGAACATATTTAAGTGTGAGATACTTTGGACAAAAGCGTTGGTGAAATAAATAACTTTGGTGATGCGCTCCTCAGGTGGTCATCCTTCATCACATGCTCTCCAAAGCCACGGTGAAAGCTCGGCCCACAGTGCTGTGGTGCTACAAGAAGGAACTGGGATTCAGCAAGTAGGTTTCCACCAAAAACCGTGAACTTTGTGCATTGGCATCATTTATGATTTTTTTTTTTTCTTCTGACACCATTGTACTCCAACTTATCCATTTTGTCACAAACAGCAATCGGAAGAAGCGCATGCGGAAGCTGCAAAAGAAAATCAAGTCTGGCACGGTGCATCTGAAGGAGGATGACCCCTTTGAGCTCTTCGTTGCCGCCACCAACATCCGCTACTGTTACTACAAAGAGACGCACAAGATCCTGGGCAACACGTACGGAATGTGCGTCCTACAGGTAATCCCTTGACAACTTCAGGATTTTTGCAGGGTCTGCTGTAAAAGTCTCAAGCTCACTTCCACTGGATGTGTGTTTAAAGGACTTTGAAGCTCTGACCCCCAACCTTCTGGCACGTACCATCGAGACCGTTGAAGGAGGAGGCCTAGTGGTCATTCTGCTACGGAGTATGAATTCCCTGAAGCAACTTTATACAATGACTATGGTATGTTGCTTTGGTTTTGTTATACTTAGTTTGGTGCTGGCTTTGCAGTTGGGAGATCTGGGTTTCATTTTCTACAGAGGCAGCTGATGCACAGCTTTTATGGCTGCTGTAGTACCTTTGATGAAGGTACTTGTCTTGAATTGTGACAATGTCATCATGGACAAAGCTGAAAGTATATTTGGAAGCAATTTTTTGTCTGGAAATGATTTATTTTCTTTGTTTGCTATCATTAAAAGTATACTTTATTTTGTTGCACATTTGAGTTTTCTAGCTCCATTTGTACAGTATACTTTATTAATGACCTGTTACAGTGCAGTTTCATGAAGCTCCATTTCTCCACAATGCATCTAGAGCACTAATCCAGGAATTACTGTGTTACTGTAACCCCCTCTGTTCTCCAGGATGTCCACGCTCGATACAGGACTGAAGCCCACCAAGACGTTGTCGGGAGGTTCAATGAGAGGTGGGTTTGATTGAGACAGTCTAGCTCAGGTGACCCGCAGGTGACAAGGGCTTTAAACACTGTTAAGTAGTGCCAGAAGTCATTTTTCCCCCTCCCTAGTTGTAAAATGATTAAAAATAACCCAAATAATATTTAAATTACTGTATGTACAAGTTTACTTCTTAGTCTGGCTTGAATTGTGTTTGGGTCCGCATCTGGACCAGAGTTCACCTGTTGAGCACAACAGCATCAGTGCATGAAAAGGTGAGGGTGGGACTTAAATTAAATATCTTAAATGTTGAATCCAGGTGAATCTGCTGAAATATTAGCAGTTTTAGGATTAAGCAGAATTGTGTCTAGAATGAGATTGGGGATTTTGTTCTCTATTCTGGTGTTTTGTTATGTACAGTCGCATTGGATTAGGTGGTTTTGTAGTTATGTATATGCAGCGTGTTCAGGTTTCCCATAAGGTGATGTGTGTTACCCTATGCTGGATGGTGAGTGAGATTGGTCTGCCTCCTCTTGCCAGGTTCATTTTGTCTTTGGCCTCCTGCAAAACGTGCGTCGTCATTGATGACCAGCTCAACATCCTGCCCATCTCCAGCCACATTGCCAATATCAAACCAGTCCCACCAAAGACTCAGGTAGGCTTCAACAGGAAGGGACCCAAGCAGTTTCCCCTCAGTTACTACCTGGTTGTTTTCCCCATTGTGATGCCCTTTCTCCTTTGGAGTTAATCACAGTGTCAGATCAGTTGGACTTAAAATCACTTTGCTTTATTTATTACATGGATAAAGCAGTTGATGTGCATTGGATGACTGAGCTTAGGGGCTGTTTTCTAAGTCGAATAATGGAGTGATGAGACAAGTTGTCCTAGTCATCCATGACTGGGCCAGTTCAGGAAGTCCTGATGTATGTGAAGGAAGCTCCTCACTCTATGCATTTGTGGGCCTCACCCTCCACACAGGAGGACAGCTTGTCTCCCCGGGAGTTGGAACTCAAGGAGCTCAAGGAGTCCCTTCAGGACACACAGCCAGTGGGGGTGCTGGTGGAAAGCTGTAAGACCCTGGACCAGGTAGGAAATTGTCTACCCTTTCTGAGGAGCATTGCGATTGGTCACCTGCAGCATGTGTGACAATGTAATACGTTCAATGGCTCATATGTCTTTGCCCAAGGCTAAAGCAGTACTGAAGTTCATCGAGGCCATCTCAGAGAAGACCCTGCGCAGCACTGTAGCGTTGACTGCTGCCAGGGGCAGGGGGAAGTCAGCTGCGCTGGGCCTGTCTGTGGCGGGAGCCGTCGCATTCGGGTAATGGCACCGCCTCTCAAGCTTTGGCCAGAAAATGCCAGGAGACTCACAGCCACACTCTTAACACTCTCTCCTCCCTCCCTGCAGCTATTCCAACATCTTTGTGACATCCCCAAGCCCAGACAACCTGCACACTCTCTTTGAGTTCATCTTTAAAGGCTTTGATGCTCTTCAATACCAGGTTTGTGCATCAAGTTACCACAATTTTTCTAAAGGTGCAACAGCTTACAACTGTACATTGTTTTTGAAATGCCATATTTATATTTTTCATGTGCAAACATATACACTAAAAGAACCATAAACTATACATTAAAACCTACAAACTAACTCATTAATGCTACGTTAGTGGAAAAAGTGAAGGAATTTAGTCCTAAACTTGATAAAAAGTGAATGAATATACAAAAGAAAAATTTATGTGTCTGTGCAGCTGCATCTTTTTAACCACTGTGCCAGCTTGTGGCTTTTTAACCAGTACCATTAAGACTTTGCTAGAAGAAAAGGATAGGGGGATAAAAAGCTAATGTAAATCATTTCACTCAAATACAGGAGCACCTGGACTATGAAATCATTCAGTCCCTGAACCCCGAGTTTAACAAAGCAGTGGTCAGAGTGAACATCTTCAGAGAGCATCGGCAGACCATTCAGGTAGGAACTATGAGCTATGGGGAGGGGCCATTTTCCACAGCAGAGGTTTTTTTTGCTGCTGAATGTGCGAAAGTTGACCGAGTGGTAAATGGGCCTCTGATCCTACTGGATCCATGACAGGAAATTCATTTTAACCACTCAGCTAAGAACTTTGTGATAAAATATGTAACATTGATGGCCGCTGCTAACGTTAACCTTTTCTTGTGACCTCCAGTACATCCACCCCTCCGATGCTGTGAAGCTGGGTCAGGCAGAACTGCTGGTAATCGATGAGGCAGCTGCCATCCCTCTTCCACTAGTGAAGAAGCTCCTGGGACCCTACCTGGTCTTCATGGCTTCCACGATCAACGGGTCAGTAGTGTTCGAACCCGCCTGACCTGGAGTCAGATCAGTGCGTATGTGTAACTGGTCCTTTCTGTGTGCAGGTATGAAGGAACAGGCCGCTCGCTTTCGCTGAAGCTCATCCAGCAGCTGCGCACACAGAGTGCCGACAGCCACCTGAGCACAATGGCGGAGAACAAGACCACAAACACGGCCCGCCTGGCCGCAGGTGCCCACACTTTTCTTCAGCTCCTGTGTGCATGTCTATATGCATGTCCTGAATGTGTGTCTATTGTCTGTTTGACTTCTGCTTCTCACCGCAGCCCGTACTCTTCATGAGGTGTCCCTTCATGAGTCGATCCGGTACGCACCTGGCGACTCTGTTGAGAAGTGGCTGAATGAACTGTTGTGTCTGGACTGCCTAAGCATGTCCCGCATCATCTCTGGCTGCCCCCTCCCTCAGGACTGTGACCTGTATCCTTTGACAGCCCGTTATGCCGCACCCGCTCCTTTTGACCCATGGTGGTTGCAGTCCTTAGCGCCTTCTTTTTTAGGTACTACGTGAACAGGGACACACTGTTCTGCTACCACAAAGCTTCTGAAGCCTTCCTGCAGCGGCTCATGGGGCTTTATGTGGCGTCGCACTACAAGGTGAGGGTTGATGAGAGCGCAGGGGTGGTTAAGAGGGAAGCTTATTCTCCTCTTTGTTGTAAATCAGGTCTCTTAACATCTGAGAGCCACTTGTTCGGCATTTGCGTGAGTTTCACTGAAGAGTGGACTAATAAATATGATCAAACACACTAAGACAAGTCTGATACTTTCCTGGTTTCAGAATTCTCCCAACGACCTTCAGATGCTCTCCGATGCCCCTGCACACCACCTATTTTGTCTTTTGCCACCTGTTCCTCCTACCCAAAATTCCTTACCAGAAGTCCTGGCAGTCATTCAGGTAGGAACATATTGAATACTGGGGTGACTGAAGGCTGTGGTCCACAAGATCAGCTCATTGCCTTCACCTCCTCCTTCTGTTCCAGTTGTGTTTGGAGGGGGAAATCTCCCGTCAGTCCATCCTGAATAGTCTTTCCCGAGGGAAGAAGGCTGCAGGAGACCTCATCCCCTGGACTGTGTCAGAACAGGTACAGCCAAGACAGCTAGCAGGGGTTGCCAAAACCTGGTATGGTCCCCTGTTCTGCAGGGTTTAGTTTCTTATAGAGTGGAAAGCATTAGTGACTATTCTTTTCTGCAGTTCCAAGACCATGATTTTGGCAGCCTCTCTGGCGGAAGGGTGGTGCGCATCGCAGTGAATCCTGACTACCAAGGGGTATGCTCTCCAACAGCCCAGCATGGGTTCATTTCTGCTATTTTGAGTTGGAGTTCAGCAGTGGGGTTACATTACATGTGTTAATGGTTGATCCTTCCTGCTGTAGATGGGCTATGGGTCACGTGCCATGCAGCTCCTTCAGATGTATTATGAAGGCCAGTTTGCTGTCCTGGATGAGGTCGTGCAGCCAGTTTCCAGCAAGATCACCACAGTTAGCAGTGAGGTGAGTGTTTTGTTGTGTGTTGCAAATGTAACTGCCATATTGATATGTAGTTTAAAACTGAATTTGTAACCACACCCAAAAACTGTAATTTTGACGTTTGAATGTGTGGTAAGTGTTGAACTACAACATATGTAGTTGTGATATTTGTTTTTTTTTTTTTTTTAATTTTCTACAACTTAATACCAAAATTAAAATTTGTATTAATTGCTTTTGGTGATAATAATTAACTATATAACATTTTGGAATAGCTGAAGACATTTTTGGAAACAGTGTGTTAAAAACAAAAGTTGATATGAAATTAAACAGACACTGGAAGACTTTTCCCAAATGTAGACCTCAAAAGTAATATGGGGGATTTGATATCCCAAAAATCTATCCCTTTCCCACTTTGATGACTAAATTTGCATGACTAAGGAAGAAAATGACTGTAGCATCTTGTGTGGGGATTTCAAAACAGCAATTTTTAAGTCATTAAATTTTTGCAAATTAAAAAATGCATAGGTATAAATATTGGCTTACACATTGGTGTACGCTGGTATTTTGTTACAGATTTTCTGATGCAAACATTTTCTGTCCTTATTTATTTATTTATTTATTCCCCCCCCCCAAACATTTTCTTCACTTACCAACTTTGCAAATTTTGCATCTGTTTTTATTGCTCCTGTTTTTACCTGTCAACTGGCCTGGTGCCAGTAAAGAGCACCAAGATGGAACAGGAGTCCTGGAAAACTGTATTTCAGCTCGCTTCCACTGAGTCTACAACCTGTCTGGTGCATCTTGGCAACTCTGTATTTTAATTTTCAGTCATTTCAAATTATTTTACTGTATCTTAAACTTAATCTTACTAAATTTCAGTAAGAATTTCAATACTTTTGGTCCATGTTGGATTGGTAAGGTGAGGAGCCAGCATATTATTTTGTTTGAGTAAGTTTTGATACCGTTGGGCAGGCGGTCAGTCTCTTGGAGGAGGTGGTGAAGCCGAGGAAGGACCTCCCCCCGCTGCTGCTGAAGCTGAATGAGAGGCCTGCAGAGCGTCTGGACTACCTGGGTGTGTCATATGGCCTCACAGCCCAGCTGCTTAAGTGAGTGCTTCCCGAAATGTCACCCCTACATGGCTCAATGAAGAAAGCTGTTTGCATCAGTTAACATCCTTTCTTTTCACAGATTCTGGAAGAAAGCTGGATTCACCCCGGTGTATTTAAGACAAACCCCTGTAAGTATTTTTGCCTTTTCAGTGTTAGTTAATCTCTTTAACTTTCTTCCCTTCTGCATTCTGTACTTTTCAAAGTAACAAGATAAGGAGGCCATGTTTGTGAGAGATTATCAAGACCTGGTTGTTGGCTAGCAGTAGATTCCTTGAAAGCAAGTTGCCTCTCTTTTTCCACATTTGGATGGTCTCATAAATATTTTTATTTATTTTTTTATTTTAACAGAATGACCTCACTGGAGAACATTCCTGTGTAATGCTGAAAGAGCTCAACACGGAGGACTCCACAGTGCAAGGCCATTGGCTCTCTGCCTACTGGAAGGGTGCATTTTCTTCTTAGTTCCTCCAGCACTGCCTTGTTTAGCAGTTAGATCTGAAGTGAAGCGTAAACACCGAGGTTTATCATTCCTTCTAGATTTTCGTCGGCGCTTCCTGTCTCTGATGTCCTATCAGTTCAGCACCTTCCCCCCGAGTCTGGCTCTCAACATCCTGCAGAACAAAAATGTCAAGGAGGATGTCCAACCAGGTATGCACCCACAATGACCTGTTTTGGCAAACACAGGGTCATTTTTGCTCTGAGTGTAACCAAGAGCTGTGTGTCTGCTCCCATTAGTGCTCAGCGAGTCAGAGCTGATAGCTCACTTCAGCCCTTACGACCTAAAAAGGCTCGAGATGTACTCGAGGAACATGGTGGATTACCACCTCATCATGGACATGATTCCCACGATTTCCAGGATGTTCCTTCTCAAGCAGTTGGGGGATATCTCACTCTCTGCAGCACAATCTGTGAGTGAACCCCCTGAGTAACCAGGATCTTCTACCCTCTGATATTGGCAGCATGGGGAAATGGGGGCTTAGTGTAACACTATCTGGTGCTTCTAGGCTTTGCTGTTGGGCGTTGGATTGCAACACAAAACAATAGAGCAGCTTGAGCAGGAGCTCAACCTGCCTTGCAGCCAACTAATGGGCCTCTTCAACCGGCTCATCCGTAAAGTGGTGCAGGTAAGGATTCCTCTGTAGTGACCTTTAAGCCCACGTAGGATGATGGCATCTGGCTATGCCAGCTGTTTAAACATCATAAGAACCAGCATTCATCCCTCAAGTCCTTCATTAACCACTGAGATGATCTTTGTATGATTTGATCTATGATTTAAAATACTTCTGCAAATAGTAAATCTCTATTTTCTGTTATGTTGCAGTTCTTCAACAGCATCCAGGAGAAGGCAGTAGAAGCAGAAATGGTGTCATCCAAAGAAGTCACCATGGAACCAACGATCCGGTCACTCAGCGAGGATCTGGTAGGCACCATATGTATTTAATCATACAACCCAGCAACAGTAACTGTCCCAGTGGCTCATGGGTGAACACTTTTCTCTGCTGTTAGGATGAAGCAGCTAAGGAGTTCCAAGAGAAGCACAAGAAGGAGATGGAGAAGATTAAAGACATGAATCTTACAGAGTGAGTTAGTCTGTGGTGGCACTTCCTCAGTGGACAGTCGGTCATAGTCACTGGTGTCCAAGTTGGTTTGTCTGCTTGACTTCATTTCGACTTTACCAAGATTTATGTATTAAACACGTTTTGTTAAGGCACAGTTTCTTGGACTTCTACAAGTGGATCTCAATTTAAATTTTCATGGCTCCTTACTAAGAACATCCTTGGTGATGCTAGCTTGGTACTTGATTGCAGGTACATGATTCGTGGAGATGATGAAGAGTGGGACCAGGTGCTGAAGATGGCAGGCCACACAGCAATTGTCAGCATAAAGAGGTGGGGCTATATTGTTTGCATTTCCATGTCTGGTTGCTTTAATGTTTGAGGAACATAATCATGGTTCACAACTGCTGTCCACAGTGACAAGAAGAGGAAACTGGAGGGTGTGACCAAAGAAGATAAGTGGCCCAGCAAGAAGTTCAACAAGGGAAAGAAAAAGGGGAAATTCTCCAAATGATTTCATCATTGAAGCCATTTGCTGTACTGTATAGACTTGAAAACTGGCTTTTGTCAGCCCCCGTGTGCTGGGGTCACAGGTGCTCCAGAGTGACTTCCATCTACTATTTTCACATGTGTTGACAAATGAATTTTAGGACATTAAATGATGTCCTATAGTTGTATGAAGAACGACTGTGACAAATGGGGTTTCTTAATTTTATATATGTTTTATGTTTAAAATGTGTAAATTGCCTGCATTTATGTTGAAATGCAGAATAAATAGTTTGATTTCTTTTTAAGTACCTGACCTGTCAGATGTCCTTTTTTCCCCATTCTGTACAGAATGAATTGTTTTCTAGCAAGAGGAAAACGGTAATATGTACATCAAATATAAGATTATGTAGGGTTGTTTAGGTTAATTCCAAAGTCTTATTTGTACACCCTTTTTGATCTTTGCACGAGATTCTGTTTATCACAGGTAAGCAACCAAAGTGCCCTCAAATAAGCACCTGTATACATACTGAGATAAGCCTGTGTCCTGTGAGTGGGTCTAGTGTGGCTGAATATTGTCCTCCCTGTTGTCCCAGTTCAACTTTTTTTTTTTTTTTTTTTTTTTTTTAATTTAGCATCCATAGGAGGAATGAGCGCAAAAGTTTTAATTTGGGATTACTATAATTTTGTATTTTTCCCCCTCCCTGTTGTGCTCAATGTATTTGTGCTCTTAATCGTTGACCTCAAGCGCCATGGTGAACCGCTCTCTGCGCATGCGCACGGAGACCCGGGTCTCGTGCACGGCGCAGCTTCTAGCTGTCGACATGCTTGACGAAGATTTAAAAGTTTGCTCCGTAGGTTCTGCCTTTCTTTCAATTCTTATTTTCTTGGGAGATCCACACTGGAGCATTTATAAAGTTATGGGGGGAGTCCGTGCCGGGGCTGAACTACAACGAACCATGCGCCCACCCTGTGGGGGAAGGTCTTCGAAGTCATGGGTTGGGCGAGTGCATTTATGCAACCCCTTATATTTTGTTAAGTTTTCACACGGCTAGGAGAACTCTCTCGTACAGCTTTTCGTTCCCAAGCAGTATTTTTGACATCTATTTTCTTTACACGGGGTTTTAATATTGCGGGGGCTCTAAGATGGAGATTCCTGTACTTGACTTTGAAGCCTGCAGGCTTGGAGGGAAGAAGCTGGGTGATGAAGAACTCATGGATCTGAGTCGGGAGCTGAGAACGGCTTTTACTGATGTGGGGTTTGTGTATCTGCGCAACACTGGCATAACCCAGCAAGAGGTGAAAGGAAATGGATGCTTTAACATTTGGAATAATGTGGTTATGGTTATTGCATGGTTACTCCTTTGTGGGCGCAGTACTGAGCTGTGTTATGGACTCTTCAGGTTGACGCAGTCATGGATGTCTCGCGGAAGTTCTTTCTTCTGCCCGAGGAGGTGAAAATGCCTTTCCATAGGCAAACAAACAATAACCATGGCTGGATCAGCTCTGAATCTGAGAGGTGAGATTTTGGGGGGCCGAGCGAGGATCTGTTCACCCATCGCTCGTAGGTGCCCACTGTGCATCCTGTCAAAAATATCATAATTCGATTATTGTCAATAATTCATTATCCATAACCGCTTGTCCAGTCAGTGCTCCAGAGTCTATTGTGGAATCATCATAGGGAGTGAAGTGGGGTAAATTAAAGATGACATTAATATATATTTGCCTGTTTTTGCAGATTAAATCCCCATCGACCACAAGACTTGAAAGAGGCTTTCAACACTGCGTCTCTGCAACCCGATGAGGTAACATAAAATCAAAAAGCTTAGTTTTTTTTTTTTTTCTTCCCCCCATCCCATCGTTGCAGAATTGTTTATTCTCTGGCCCATTTTACAGTGGATGATGCCTAATCGATGTCACATTTCTGCTGAGATGCTCTGGGTTTTCCACTCTCAACGGCCAGTTTTTCACAGTGCTCCTCCTTCACAGAAATGGCCTACGGAGGAGATACTCCCTGGGTTCCGCACGGCATTGGAGTCGTTCTACTTGCGGTGCAAAGAGGTGTCCCTGCGAGTGCTCAGGGTGATGGCACTCAGCTTGGGCCTGGATGCAGAGGTCTTTCTCAATGAGCACAGACTCATAGGCAGTAAGTATAGAGACTCTCCTCCAAACAACAACCATCATAACATTCTCAAGTTAAAACTTATTCCTCCTTTTGGGTGTTTTTCTAGGATTTCTGCAAAGCTACGCAAGTACCACCTCCAAACATATCACCGAAAAGTACAGATTGTCCTCTAAAATGCATTAAAGCGCCGCTTTGTAACATGCACAGTGTGGGAGATAAAGTTTTCATCCGCTAGAGTTGGCAATGTGCATGGTGCTAACTGTACATATTTCCCTGTAAGTGTTGCAAGAGGGAAAATTGGTTAAAATGAGAAATTCTGTTAAAACGGTCCGTTTGCAAGTGGTGCTTTGATTTGGTGTCTATTCATTTTCAAGACATTTTCCTGTGCTCAGCATTCAGTGTTTTCCTTCGTGTCTGAACTTTGATCGGTGTGTCAAAAATGCCTTCACAGGAATGGTGGAGTGAAAATTAACCAGACTGACCTAATTTGCAAACACCTTGTCTAAATGGTTATTTAGAAGTTGTGCGTAAACTGTTTTCTATGAAAGGCTGCATTGAGATCTTTAATAAACGCATTTTGTTCATGCAGATATTCAATGATTTATCAAGTTATTTCTAAACTTAGTCATAATTGCTTTAAAAAGCCTTCATATGGACTCAACCAGTAGAAATGAAGTTTCTTCGTGGCTGTGTTTATGGAGTGTGCAGTACTGTGGAAACAACGTGGTTTTTGATTAACATTTCTGTGATGTTTAACCGGTCTTGGGTTCAGAGCAAATGTGGATTTGTCCCTCAGGCAGGCAGAATGGCACTACACTGAGGACCCTGTACTACCCCCCAGTGAGGAATGGCATAGTCAAGCAGGGCCAACTGCGGTGTGGCGAGCACTCAGACTATGGAAGCATCACCTTGGTGTTCCAGAGCAGCCAGGGCGGCCTGCAGGTGAGCGTGAAGGTTCCTATGCTGCCCAGTCAGTCCAGCCACACTCAGGCTCACACCCTGTTGAACAGGACTTGCTCCTCCTCCTATCAACCAGGTGATGACCAGGTCTGGGGACTTCATAACTACCCCCAGCATTCCAGACACGGTCCTGATTAACATTGCAGACCTCATGCAGAGGTGGACCAGCGACATTTTCACGTCAGCGGTGAGACCCTGCGTGTCGCCCCTTTGCCTCCATTTCTTTTCAAGATATGAAATCGCCCAGCTGAACTGCCACACAACCGAAACATCTCAACCTGTACATTCACAATTGTATCTCCTTGTCTTTGAAAAGCTTAAAATTAAGTATTTGCACTCCCATTTTGCAGGTGCACCGGGTCTTGCTGCCCCTCCCCATTGACACCACCACCAGGCAGTCTCTGGCCTTCTTTGTGCAGCCTGACAATGAGGCCATCATCAAGTGCTGTGATGGATCCGACAAATACCCCCCTGTGAAGGCGGGGGACTACCTTTGGGAACGATTGAGACAGTCACACGGGTCAGCGTAGACCTGTAGTCAGACAGCGACAAATGTACAGATTTAGATTTAATGTCATTGCTAAGGGCTAAACCTAAATAAGTAGGGGGAAAAAAAAAAAACAATGAAAAATACTTTGTGACAATGCTTTATTTGGTTTTCGGAATATCTGTCAAACTCTGAAACCCCAGATCAATTAAAAATGCAGGAAAAAAGGGAAAAGCTTTAATTACTTAAATATTACCCAGTTAAAGTACAGACTTTTCTTTCTCCCCCAAGTAAGGAGTAAACCAAGTGTGAAGGGATAGAAAAGGTGCTGCTTCTGGGGCAGGTTCTCACGTTAGCTGCTGGGGCAGTAGCACGGAAACCTGCGCTCAGACGCAGGCAGGTACGTAGAGGCTTATTGAGCCCATGGTCCCACACCTGCACTGTAATGCCGAAACTGCGGGACTCAGCAGTAGATAAAAGTTCATTGTAAAGCATAAGGATGATTAACCCCCCAACCAAATGTATATCTGCAGGTAGTGGGATCGTCACCATTTCTGTGTATTTGTGTAATACACACAGTGCCTCTTTTGTCATTACCACAAGGATACCCCCCCCCCCAATAAATGACACACAATAAGACTTTAAATTGTAATTTAACAGAACCAGTTTTGTGAGGCCCATTTGAGCAAGTTATAGGGTTGTTAAAAGAAAAAAAACATTGGTTTCCTGAGCTGATCTTAACATCTGTTGCACACATAATGAAGTAAAGTTCTTTAGGGCTCAAATGCACTCTGGACAAAATTTAATCAAATAAATTATTTAGAAATGCCTAAAAATGCTTTAAAAAAAAGTCACCTCCCATCTGTCTGTCCTATACTACTTATGATTTTCTTTTAACCCAATGCAGAACTGATGGTCTTCTTGATAAAGGTCACCTTCCAACAATTTTGTAGAGTTAAAATTTATTGTAATTTCATTTTTCATAAATCTACTGTGGATTTAAACCTTAAGTTTATTTGAATGCCTTTTAAAAACTTTTTTTTTGCTATCAATATAACAAACTAATGAAAACCAATCTGTACCACAGCTGACCAGGAGATCCAAATAGTTGCCGTGACCTTTGCAGAGGGAGCGACGGCAGCACCATCACCGCAAAACACAAAATGCTTGTTACGCCGACTCGTTTTGAGGAGCCAGAAGTTTATAGATGTCAGCTGTCCAGCAGAACCCTGGGGTAATGGACGGGTGGCTTGGCTGCTGGGATCGTAGTCGGAGACCAGGTTGGAATTTCAGTATTTCTCTGATTGCTTGGCTGGGTGTTGACAGGCATGTGCTGGGACTGTTGATGTGCACGCACACACACGTATACAAGCAGCAGATCCAACTAAGAGTGAGCGGGCAGGTCCTGCATGTGGCCAGGAGGAAGTGGCTGGCCATCCACAGCTGCCGCTGGCCCGGCATTCTCAGTGCCTGAACCGAGAGGATGAAAGAATGAGTCAACTGCAAAAACAAATAATATAAACCATGCAAAACAAGAGTCTAAGATGTACTTTAGTTGGTTGTTAAAACATTTAAATGACAATTCGATTTTTTTGGTTCGTCCATATTTCTCAAGGGGTCTGTATGGAAAGCTGTCCACTCACCATGGTGTTCTGCAGGAGGCTCTACTTTTTGTGTTTTTAATCTTTCCATGTGTTCTACTGCCTGGGAGAGAGAAATGCACTTCATTGAATTCACTTTGACCTGAATTTTGGCATCAAGCGACCTCTTCACAAAGCAAACAAGCACTGCCAATACAGCTTGGCCAACAGAACAGACAAGTCATATCTATTAATTCATAGCAGATTGTTTTTCAATCACTTGATCATAATATTTCCAGTCTCAAACATGGCATTTAGTTTTCTTTTCTAAATAATCCAGTACCTGATAAAAATCCTTTAAGACACTAAAAGCATTCTAGCCCACACTAAAAAAAAAAAAGGAGTTCTATTTGAATTCTAACAATTCTTGGACAATTGGTGCCTGTAATGATTTCTTGTACTTTTACATGCATTTACATATCACATTTATCTTTCTTCAGTCATTCATTCACTCACTGCAAATACATTTATTCATAGGAAGGTGGTGGTAGTTTAGAGCCTATCCCAGAAACACTGGGTACAACCCTCTGAACAGGATGCCAGTCTATACAGACTATTCAGCATGTATGTGTTATATATAGCTTTATACATTGCGATACCTGTGTGTGGCCTGTGGAGAGACAGAACATGCATGTGGAGTTGAGTTCACTTGAATTCAGACACAAGACCCTTCACGCACACACCATTGTACACAACCCTGCTGGACACCATGCCACACACATGCCTAGTTACAACTGATAAATAGGTGCGCCATGGCAACTGTGTGTTTAAGCCCTCACTGCACCAAAATCCGTCTCCTTTTGTCCCACAAACCAGCACATTTCTCAGTGATATTTCATCAACTGTTAGGAAAATGTAATTAGTCCCAATTCCTTCTTTACATGTCAACTTGTGATAACGTAAAGATTAAGGAGTCATGATAAAATTCAAAGTAAGAGATTTGAATACCACATGTAAGAAAGCATCCTGCTGATTTCACTGTACTGCTTGTTTCTGTATTCATGCGTTACCTTTTTCCTTGCGATAGCCACCATTAATTTTGTCAAACAGGACAAGTTCTGTGCATAGAGTAACGGTAGTTGTGCCAACAGAGTTCACAACAGGCAGCTGATGTAACAGCGTACATGTCTGGGCTGCTAGGTGTCATAATGATGTCCTTCTTGCCAACTGCGTCCTTCCCCTACCTGCTGAAGCTCTAATTTCTGTGCGTTCAGCTCCTCCTGTTGTCTCTCCAGCTCCTCCTTCTGCTTCTGAAGGTCTAACGTCTTCTGGTTTAGGTTTTGCTCTTCCCTGGCCAGGTGCTCCTCAAATTCCCTCATCTCCTCATCTGTGTAGGCCTGGTTCTGCTCCAGTGTCTGACAGGACAGAGCAATTCAAGCAGAGCATTAAAGTATAGCCACACTAAACTTATCTAGAGCACAAAAAAAATTGAAAATGAAGTGCAACATTTACACATTTATATACATTTAACTGAATCGTCTGACAATGGTGTAACCGTAAAGCAGGGTAATTTTTACCGTTTTTCATTCTGTAACTACTCTGCCACCTGTTGGTCCCCTATGCAGCTATGTGTCAAGGAATAAGCCATGGAGAGTTTAACAGCATGGCAGGACATTTGCTATAGTACAGGTGCTGGTCATAAAATTAGAATATCATGACAAAGTTGATTTATTTCAGTAATTCCATTCAAAAAGTGAAACTTGTATATTAGATTCATTCATTACACACAGACTGAAAGAAATGTTTATTTCTTTTAATTTTGATGATTATAACTGACAACTAATGAAAGTCCCAAATTCAGTATCTCGGAAAATTAGAATATTGTGAAAAGGTTCAATATTGAAGACTCCTGGTGCCACACTCTAATCAGCTATTAACTCAAAACACCTGCAAAAGCCTTTAAATGGTCTCTCAATCTAGTTCTGTAGGCTACACAATCACGGGGAAGCCTGCTGACTTGACAGTTGTCCAAAAGACAACCATTGACACCTTGCACAAGGAGGGCAAGACACAAAAGGTCATTGCTAAAGAGACTGGCTGTTCACGGAGCTCTGTGTCCAAGCACATTAATAGAGAGGCGAAGGGAAGGACAAGATGTGGTAGGAAAAAAGTGTACAAGCAATAGGGATAACCGCACCCTGGAGAGGATTGTGAAACAAAACCCATTCAAAACTGTGGGGGAGATTCACAAAGAGTGGACTGCAGCTGGAGTCAGTGCTTCAAGAACCACCACGCACAGACGTATGCAAGACATGGGTTTCAGCTGTTGCATTCCTTGTGTCAAGCCACTCTTGAACAAGAGACCGCGTCAGAAGCGTCTCGCCTGGTCTAAAGACAAAAAGGACTAGACTGCTGCTGAGTGGTCAAAAGTTATGTTCTCTGATGAAAGTAAATTTTGCATTTCCTTTGGAAATCAAGGTCCCAGAGTCTGCAGGAAGAGAGGAGAGGCACAGAATCCATGTTGCTTGAGGTCCAGTGTAAAGTTGCCACAGTCAGTGATGGTTTGGGGTGCCATGTCATCTGCTGGTGTTGGTCCATTGTGTTTTCTGAGGTCCAAGGTCAACGCAGCCGTCTACCAGGAAGTTTTAGAGCACTTCATGCTTCCTGCTGCCGACGAACTTTATGGAGATGCAAATTTCATTTTCCAACAGGATCTGGCACCTGCACACAGTGCCAAAGCTACCAGTACGTGGTTTAAGGACCATGGTATCCCTGTTCTTGATTGGCCAGCAAACTCGCCTGACCTTAACCCCCATAGAAAATCTATGGGGTATTGTGAAGAGAAAGATGCAATATGCCAGACCCAACAATTCAGAAGAGTTGAAGGCCACTATCAGAGCAACATGGGCTCCCATAACACCTGAGCAGTGCCACAGACTGATAGACTCCATGCCACGCCGCATTGCTGCAGTAATCCAGGCCAAAGGAGCCCCAACTAAATATTGAGTGCTGTACATGCTCATACTTTTCATGTTCATACCTTTCAGTTGGCCAACATTTCTAAAAATCCTTTTTTTGCATTGGTCTTAATTGATATTCAAATTTTCCGAGATACTGAATTTGGGACTTTCATTAGTTGTCAGTTATAATCATCAAAATTAAAAGAAATAACCATTTGAAATAGATCAGTCTGTGTGTAATGAATTAATCTAATATACAAGTTTCACTTTTTGAATGGAATTACTGAAATAAATCAACTTTGTCATGATATTATAATTTTATGACCAGCACCTGTACAGCATGTATGAGTTAATTTAGTAGGTAGTTATGTAGTTAGTCTAGTAGTTATGAGTAATGAGCTAAGACTGTAGTTATAAAACCAGTTGGACTTGTTCCATGTTGTATTACAGTTGCAACAGTACAAGCAATGCGATGTTCTGTACCTCCCAGCTCTCAGGCTCTAGAAATTCCTTCTTCTTTGTAGCAACCAGAAACTCATCCAAGGAGACCAGTCTGTCCTTGTTTGTGTCCACCTGCAGAGAAACAGGGAGGACGTTAGATGACGCTGCTGCAGGTCACAGCCGAAGCTCTAAGGTACAACTTCCGTACACAGCCGATTATAAATCAGCAAAACACCGAGAGTGCCGGTGCCTTATCTGAAAGTCTTCTTACCTCATTCATTACATGTTCCCTCATGCGAAGCCTCTCTTCCTCCATCTCCACCATGTCATCTTCCTCATTGGTGGGGTCATAGACCTTCTCAAGCTGAAACCCAAAAAAGTCCCAATAATTTTTCTTGTGAAGTCCTTAACTTTTTTCCTTTTAGCATTAAGTTAATTTCATACAAACCTCCTTTGTGAACAATGACTCCAACTCCTGTTCATCAAAGTAGCCATCGCCATTGGTATCTGTAAAGGTCCAAAAGCAGCGAGGCAGGTAACTGAAATACCAGGACATACTCTTCCTCTTAATGACATATGCAGCCGGTTAATCCTTCTACCATGCAAGCTGAAGAAAGTCTTGGGGTCAAAGTCCTCAGGGTCCAAACCATCAGCCTCCTCCCAGACCTCTTTCAGCTGATCCTGACTGCCCTGCACACCAAACACACGTCCATCACATACTGTAGTGAAACAAGTTGAGCGCAGTCATGTTAGCATCCCATTGCCACACCAGCTAAGCCCTACACGGTTATGTTAGCCAAGTATAACCGCATCTTATCTAACCCTATACACAGAATTACCCAACTGAAGGTTATCATTTGCACAATCTTCCCTGAATGTTCATCTCCTCACCGGGTGGTTGACTTTAGGATGGTCAGCATGTTTCTTCTTCATTTCTTCATAGTGCTCCTCTTCCTTCTTCCTCCCTTCCTCATCCAGTGTCTTCAGGTGCTCCCGCCGCTCATGCTCCTTCATCATCTCGTATCTCTTGAACTCTTCATGGCGTTCTTTATCAAAGTTCTCAAGATCTTTTGTTGCCTATGGTTTCAAGTTTAAAAAAAAAAAAAAAAAAATGTAAAAATCGAAATGGCCGTTTCAATGGCAACAACCTGCCGATTTGCTGGACCTTCCCGATCGGCGATCCACAGGACAGCCGTAATGCCAGAGGGGGAAATGTGCTCAGTTCTGAGACTTCCTTTTCTTTTTTGTTCTGTCAAATTGTTCTTTAAAACCACCGAGTGTAGCTAATTAGCATGAAATGTTCAGATTTGTGAAGGAAAGTTTCCTCCAGCCTTAAATGCTGGACTTGTATCAAACATGAAATTTTTGGGACTATTCTGGGTTCAGGGACCCTGGTGTCGGTCATAACAAAACCTACCGACTTAATGAGTCGATCCAGATCTTCCACCTCAAACGTGTGTGGATTATTGTGGTTCAGGTACTCAAACTGCTTGAGCAAGGCCTGGTGGTCCATCGTCATGTCTGCTGGAAATTCCAGAGAGAAACAGAGCTGTTGAGACACGTTTCTCATTGCCACGGCTCTTGGCAGGCCTGTTTGTCTTCACGTTGATAGCAGCAAGTCTGGCTACATCATGACTTTAATATTTGTCCGTGCTGGATATTTGGTCTGTATCCTACTTGACTTCCCTTACAAAAGTTGACATTCGACCTGCATCATAATTTCAGTGATTTTCAGATTTGCTTACCACTTGGAATTTAGTGCCACATATTTTCCCTTGCTAAATCCTGTAACCTTCTAACCATATGCTGTAGTTACCTATGTTTGCATGTGTGTGCATTTTCCAAGAGCTGTAATTCTGTCTAATTTCTGCATGTTAAGGTTCACCATTTCACTTTCACCCATAATTTAAAAATAAAATTAAAAAAAAAATTTTTTAAAAATCACAGTTTGTAAACTGAAGTTTAGAAGCCACAGTAAAATTCACATTACCATGGAAACCCCCCGCAGCATGCCTGACTCAGCTCAGCTGGTTGGTCCAACAAAACTTTAGTTAGCTGTGCTATGAAACTGACAGAGAGATATCACATCTCCGACTTATATCCACCAAAAAAAGTGAATTAAATTGGCAGGCTGGTCGCATTTTGGATATCTAGACAAAGATCGGGATAAGTGCTTAAAGAATATAGGATGGGTGTTCACTTTTATTTTGTGAAACAAACCGGACAGAAGTTTTTACAAACCATGGAACTTGTAGTCACCCACAATGTAAAAAATTATTTCGACATCTGCTGTATAAGGATTTACCGGTTGGGAAACGCTGACATACAAATCGGTTTCAGCAAATAACACTGAGTAAATACGCTTGCAAAAAGCTGCAGGATAAAAGCAAGCCTAACAGCACTGTGTACACAATCTGGCAGGGCTAACAGTACGTTGCCGCATTACGGCAGCTCAAAACTCCACCAATCGGGTACCTTTGCTATCGTTTCCTGCGAATTGTGGCCTTTTTTTAACAAGTTGCTGAAGTATCTAAGTTTAGCTGTTGTAAGTCCATCCTGCTGATCAACACCACACGCTTCTCTCTCTGCAAAGGCCACTCTCTTGCTATGAGACCCGGGTTGCTACTACATTCATCGAGCAGCAAACAAAGCTGGGTGACCAAAGCAGGACCTACTTCTACATTACGTGCATCTGCTTTCGCAGTTTCCCTGCCGTCATCTCACTTAGCACTTTATGAAAAACAGCTCTACTCTGTGCGGTTACTGCATTTACCATCTTCTTTACTAATCTCGATGACTGGATAGCGTGCGCGTACTGTGCAAAAGGAGAAGAAAATGCTTGGTTTGGACAGCGTACCTTTCCCTCCCTCGATGTCCTGTTTAGCTTTGATGAGAGCCCGCAGCCGGCTCACCTCCTGCCTCTTCAGTTCATCCAGCTTTGTCCTCACGTGATGACTAACAAAGTCCAGCTCTTTGGCGAGCTTCCCTTCCTGCTCAAAATATTTCATTTTATTTTTAAGATCCAGTCCAAAAAGGACAGCAGCTGTCAACAGCGAGAGGTCAGCGGTCACGGTACCTTAATGTCCTCCATGTCCGTGTTGTGGAGCTTTTCCCTGAAGTGCTGGTCTTTTTCCAGAAAGTCGATGACTTCTCTGAGGTAACGGTCATAGTGCAGTCCGGTATCCTGGTGTAAAAAACACCCCACATAGTTCAGCAAGAGGAATCCAAATAAAGAAAAACTTTGACTTCTACACAGGAATAATTTAAAAAAAGTTAAAAACCTTCTTCCATTAAAGGGAAAGGGTTTTATGAAACCTGGGCTCATACTGAAATCTCCAATGAGTCACTTCTATTTTTAACACAATCTTTGCTAGTAAAATAGTGTCAAAAAAAAAAGAAAATTAGTTCAGTACACAGTACTGCAGTGACATTTTTATACCATAATGTGCAATGAACATCTAATGTGCCTGATGAAATGATACTGTAACTGAAAAATATATATGCAGTACAGTGGATTACATGTAGATACCATTTGATCAGACAGCAGCTACTGGGGGGGGGTTGGGAGTACTGCACCACCTTCATTTCATATATTAATTCCTCCAAAGAGTTTAAATGTAGTTAAAAAAAATTCTATTTTCTCTTATATTATGGTTAAATGTTTTTTTTTCAATACAACTTCTCTTTTTTTCTAGGATACTTTCGAGACTGTGCGTAAAATGGAGGATGGACTGTACATAAAATAATTTCTCAGAAAGGGAGAGCAGAAACTTTCATCAAAATGACCACATCTGTGATAAAAGGCAGGAAGGTGTGTTGAAAAAATTCAGCTGAATTGGGTTTTGATCTTCAGTGAATTTCTAAAGACCAAACTTCCTCATTTAGGGTTATTTTAACAAGCTTGTGCAACTTTGGCACTCCGTTTCTTTTCTTACAAAAGCCAAAAATTAAGAAAGAAAAATTAACGCTTCCTTGCTGTTGTAGTTCTATTTGCGATATTTAAGTCACCTTTACAGTTCATAAAATTCATTCAACTTTACAGCAGCACTTTCGTGCTCACTGACTTGCATTTAACCTCTTCATAAAATTACAGTATTTTACCATAGTAATCCAGGGCAGATACCTTGCTCCAGGACCCTACAGCAGGCTGTGGAACTTGATCTAAGTGTACTTAACAACTACACCCCCTACAGCCCTATCCAGCATATTTGTGGAATATGAGCCTTTTAAACAAGTTTGACGAAAGAAAAAAAAAACTATTTCAACAGAAACAAACAAAAACCAATCTGAGCAGAATCGAACCTTCTCAGAATACATGCCATCCAGAAAACGGTTCCATAGCATACGGGCATCCGCCTCAAGGTTGAGGAACAGTTTCTTCCCCGTAGCCATCAGACTGCTAAACCAGGAAAAAATGCCATGACCCCATCACCCCCCCAGTAGCTGCTGCATCACTGTAACGTCCTTCCTTTCCTTTTTCCTTCTATTTTCTATTTATTACTATTATTTATCGTATTTATTTAATAACATTGCACTACATTCCTTTGTCTTCTCTGCTGCTGTACCGTGTTGTGTTGCACCTACGGTCCTGGAGGAACGTTGTCTCGTTTCACCATGTGCTGGTGACGAAATGACAAACTCCCGCCTCGCCGTGCCTAAAATGTTTTTTGAATTAAGGTCCTGGTAGACTTTTAGACAAATGCCCCATTTTGCCTACGGTCCTCTCGGACACGTATCGCACGCCGCCGTTCCTTCCAGACATTATCCTGCACGCGTGTGAACGTGTGTGTTGCTGAGGACCAACGTGCTTATCTCACCGCCCCCGAATCTGTCCCTTCACATCAGCAGCAGGACACTTACCACGCTCTGTGGCGGTGGCTTCGCTTGCTCTTCGAGGGGCTGCACTTTCGTTTTATCCAGGCTGATGGGCACTGCCTCCAAGGTCCCCAGCAGAGTCACGAGCAGCAAGCAGTGGCGGGAGAGTCTCCTGCCCCATCTCATCTGCAGGTACAGAAGATCACGGCCGATTTAGCCGTTCTCAACACATTCTTTTTTTAAAAGCAGAATCCCAGCAAAAGTACAAAATAGTCACAAATTAACCATCAGCACCAAAGCACAAGGCAACCTGAACACAAACTTCACCGAGTGTCATTTATTAACCCACATGTTCTTAACTAACCATCCTGGTTACCCATCACCATGAGTCTCTGCCCCCCCCCCATGATGCAAGCCAACTGGTTAACAAACCCTCTTGTGTGTTCATCACCGAGTCCCTGCTTTCCATCCCAAGATGCTGACCAGCTGGTTGACTAAACTCCTTACCACCAAGAGGGCTGCGTCGGATCTCACCACACACCTGGGTCACCCACCTCTTCACTCGTGTTATTAGTTAAAGCGTCCACCAGCATTACTCACCCAGGTTCCCTCTGACCACTTCCTCGCCTTTTTACATCCATTTCACTAACTCCAGTCAACCAGCCCATCGAAGCTTCGACTTCCAACTTGACTCCCCTTGTACGTTTACCACAATCTCCGAAATTTACCACCTATGCCAGCTACCCAACTAGCACGTTAACTGTGCCAACGCGAAGCTAATCCAAGCCAAGTAAACATCTCGCCACACGGCTACCCCCCGGCTTTCTTCAGCTAACTAATCCGGAGGTACTTAACGGCGGGATCGTACGTGTTGGATGTTAAAAGTTGTCAAGTGCAGCCTCGACTTACTTTGTCGGCGGGCTCGCCAGCTGTCAAGCTCCGTGTCGAGTCTCGGCTGCCAACCCTACCAGCCAGCTTCCATTCGCCGCGGACTCGCCGTCGACACCGCCGCTGTTTTTTTTTTTATTTTTTTATTTTTTTTTTTTTTGCCCCCCTGTGGATGCGTGTTTAACCCCACCCCCTACCACCGAGTCAACCTAACACGTGAGGGGGGCCGCCTTAGTAACCACCCGCCTTTCGCCGCCACCATTGGCTAAAAATGGCCAGTTCCCGACGGTAAATGCTTGTATTGGGCTCTCTATTGGATACCATGCCTGTCAGTCAAATTAATTGTAAATCAATTTCTACAGCTAGTTGCGTTGAGGCGAAACGTACGTGGCGTTCAGATGAACCGGCTTCGAAAGTGACGTCATGGGGAGGGGGGGCGATGACGTCCGAAAGTAATTACGAAAATACAACGTGAGTCACTCCAAAATAACCGAGGAAATCCCACGTGACGCAAAATGTATTATTTTTATCGCAACTTTTTATTGTCTCACTACTACGTGTATTTTGCTGCTTAAATGCGAGGACAAAGGGGTTCTTAATTCCTTTTAATACGCGTTTAATTCATTCAAAGCTTGTGGCTTTGGTTTTAGCTTTTTTTTTTGTTGTTGTTCAAAGGGCATCCTGTACCTCCAGCAAATGCCCACTTGGGAAGCATCGGGACTTTGCATTTCAATGTCCTTTCGGCGAAAACTAACAGTCACAGGTGGACACCTGCTCACGTATTCCTGTGCGAACCGACCTTGAGAGCCGATAATGCACACCAGGTGTTTTATTTCTATTTCGGCCACTGGCCAGGAAGCTGCACTGTGGCACTGAAGGTGAAGTCCATGTGGAGCTCGCACACAGCAGCCTTGTCAGCAGGGCAACCAGAAAGCAAAGTGTGAGAATGCCAGAGGTATAAGAGATATGAGATGCAGAGCACAGTGTTTCAGTTTGTGTTACACATTATTCTGGATTATCAGCTCGCTGCTCTCAATTTGTCATGAGTGCACTAACAGCAGCATAGCAGTGTTGTGACCATGAAACGTGTTGCTTCCAGATATCCTCAGCAAATAATATATAAATAAGGTATAAGAAAAATAAATAAAGAAAAAGAAGTAATAAATACACATAGAAGTTAAATAAGTTCAATAACCAACAAACAAACTGATAAGGGCATACAGACAGACTCTGACTGTGTCTCACTGTCCAAGGGAGGGGTCAGTGGTTCATCAGTCTTATTGTGGGTGGGTGGGGGGGGACTGTGTAAAACTGACTCCTCGCAGTGCCTGGCCTGTTCGGCCCTAGGGCCGAGTCAACTCAGTGAGGGTTTCCTCCCACAGTCCAAAGAGGTTTTTCAAGTTAATTGATGCCTATAAGTTACACACATAATGTGTGTGTGGCCATACTGTGATGGACCGCTGTCCTGTCCAGGGTGTAGCTTCATAGGCTGGTGCCCAGTGATTGCAGGATAGGCCCTGGACTGCCATAACCCTGACTGGGATAAGCAGTTAAGGAGCATAGATGGATGGATGGATGTTCCCAATGGGAAGCACTGCAAACAATCTGTAGGAAACACTGGTGTTGTTTGGTTTTGCTAAATAATAATTCATTCTCAGTTGTCAGATTCTCTCAATTACTATTAAATGAATTAGTCTGACTTTAATGGTGCTTATCAGAGGCATGTTTGCTGACAATTTTTTTTTTTTTTACATTTGTCTAGCTTGAAAATATAACTTTTGTTGCTTAATTATAAGACCATTAAGTTATTGCTAATTATCCTTATCTTTAATTATCCCAAACTAAGTGAGTTTATAAGGATTGATTCAAATCCTGAGGGAACCTTTTGTACTGCCCTGAAACAGAACTTCTAAATTGTCTTCCACTGTGTCAACATTTGCACACTTATTATGACCAAAAAGAATTACTTGAAATGCTCAGAAGGTTTTTATTGTTTCAGAAAAAAAAACACAAATACTCACAAACACTTATTCAAGTGGCTTTAGAAATCTTTTTGCAAAATTTTACCCAGATGTGCATTTGCTCAGTAAGTGTTGACTGTGCATGACTGGAATGAATTAGTTAAATGAAACTGGTGAAGAAGCGCAGGGCAAACAAGTAACTGTTAAAAACCTGTTCCTGTGAATAATAATAATAATAATAATAATAATAATAATAATAATAATAATAATAATAATGTGATGTTGATAAGAAAAGGTGAGCAGACAGGCCCCCACCGCTAGGTGATGCTGCTACTCCGCGCTGTGCGGCCGAGGCGCGCGGACGCAGGAACTGACGTCGGCCTTGCGGCTACATGGATACAAGGCAGTAGCAGCAGTAGCGGCTGCGGGAGCAACGGCAGTAAAATGGCTTCATCGCTCGGTAAGTTCTCAAGGAAGGCGACGCATTTTAACTGGCTGTTTGGGTCCCACGGAGCGCTGGTCGAGGGACAACGACGGAAGGGACCCAGGCGTCGGACGGTCGCCCTCCAGACTCCCATTGCGGGATGTCGGGGAGCTTCTTGCGGGCTGTGTTGCACTTTGCGCCCCACTTTGCTTTGGTTTTTAAACTGGCCGTTCGCGGCCCCGAGAAACTTGGACGCATCGTCCGTTTCAACCATAAACATGTTTTTTAAAATTTTTTTTTAATAACTTTTTGTTCTTGAAATAACTTCTTCACTGTGTGTGCGTTTTTTACCGGACGTCAGCTACGCCTAAAGCGTGTTTAATCTTTTCCAAAAAGTTATTTGTGCTGTTTTCGCGTCTGACGTCCTGCTCCAAATCGCGTCAAAATGTGTCTTACTTTTCACAGATTTAAGCTGTTAAACTTTTTATGTGCTTGTTTACGTGTGTAAAGTTAGTGTTTATATACTTTCTTCCGTACAGTACGTTGTTTACAGCCCCATTCTGGTGACAAAGAAGCGAAGCTGAACTTTTTCACAGCAAAAACGTTTGTTTTCCTTTTGATTTTGAAATGATGCAATGAATGTAAATCCTTGCAGGTTTAGGCAGAAGAGGTGCTGATGACTGGGAACCCTTCGGTTTTTACACTGGTTTACATGTTTGTACAGCAGGGTATAACTATCAAATCAAGGGTACAAGGGCAGAAGTTTCCTCATTCTTTCTTTGTTTATTATTTTATTTCTGCTTCACCTTCTGAGTTGAGGCTCATTGCTGCCAGTCAGTTTGTTCTTGCTGTGGAAGTGTGTAAGCATTGTCGGCACACTGTCCCTACGCTGAGTTAGATGTGGGTTCAAGTCTGGTAGAATCTGAATTGAGTTGCCCATCTTTATGTGTGTGTTTGCTGTGTGTGAATGGGTAGAGCAGTACAATGTATGGAGGCATCTACAAATTATTAATAACAGTAAAAGATGAGTTGCTTTATGGAGGAGATGGTTTGCAAGCTGTTAACGTTTTGTTTCCAGCTATTCAATATACCTTTTATTTCATGGAATGAAATGTCAGTGTTACCGTGTATTTACTCTGAGTACAGTATATGGATGTTTTATGGGTACTGTTGGGGTGATGGCAATTAACAGGGTAAATGGTGCATTAAATGTCCATGAAGCCGTTCTTGAGTGGGTTTTTGTTTATAGGGAGGCCCCCTTTTCTTCACTCTGAATCGGTGCTGGGAAGTTTTTTGGGAGTCTTTAGAGATTTTCTTGTTTACTGTTGTACAGATGGGTATCCTATGCTACTGAAGAATGCTGCTTGTGACCATTAGAGAGTGTTTGTTTTTACATTCTTAGCCTTTCTGTTTGTCTGAAAATTGGTTTTAAACTGACAAAGAGCAATAGGATTGGAGTCTAAGGTCCCTTAATTAGACACGCAAATAAAAAATGCAAGCATCATATAAATAAATCTTTAAACCCAAATAACACGGAGTAGTTATTCATTTCTGGCGCAGAGACACTGTTGCACTTTGAGCTGTGTCTCGGTTGCTTGTTACCACTTGCGGTAGAATAAAAAAAACAAATGGGATTTTTAAACATTTTTAAAGGCTATCAGAAATGATGAAACAGTTTGGTGAAAAGAAATGCACTTTTCCCCCCATTCTAAAGCTATATTTGGTTAATGTGAGCTGCTCCCATCTAGGTGTCAGCCAGTCAGGAAGTGATACTTGCTCTAATTTAGACTTTATTGCATGAGTCCAGCAAGGTCTTTAAATCATATTTACAATTTTTGAGTTGCATCAGTTTGTTATTCAAAAAGTGAATGTTTTTCAGTTTATTTCCTTGCATTTGTATTGGAGGTTTTTCTGTTGGGTGTGGAGGAGTATTGTCTCTTCTTGTGCAGTTGGTTGGTCAGTTGTGTTGAATTAAGTACGGTCCATGTAGCTGATTGCTAGAGCCCACTGAATGAGAGCTGCTGCCTTGCGTGAATTTGCACCCCTTTTCTGTGCTTCCAGCATCCTGTTCTTAAACAGTGAATCGCCGAGGCCGACCAAGGCGCATGTTGTGACGTATCTCCCAAAGGAAGTAATGCTGTTGTTTCATGACTCGTTGCCTTATTTGTTATAGGGTAAGTGTCATTGTGTTATGGTGCCCATCCGTGTGGGTTTCAGTGCAGGGGAATAAAGGAAAGTGGTTTGCCACGGCGGTCTCTTTTCCTTGTATTTGGACTTTATGTGTGTAACTTAGAGGCATCGATCCCATGCAAACTATTAAGTAGACTGGGCAGAATTCGAACCCAGGTCTGAAACCACAACTGAGGAGCCATGAAGCATCAGTGCTACCCACTATGTTATCGTTCTGCTCCTGTAATGGCAAATGCATTCTCATATTTTGTTTACTTTGGGTGAAAAGCCTGATAGATGCATACAGTTGCCCATGTTTGGCTTTGCTGGGGAGTGCCAGATGTCCTGTGTGTCTTTCTCTTGGCCTGAAGCGCTTTGGTTAACATAGCTGGGCTTTGCAGTGCTCCAATTCAGCTGATAAGACTGGAAACTGGCACGTCCCCTGTGTGCCAACCGGCTGCCTGGGATTCCAGTCTCTTGCGTGCTCGCTCGACTGAGGCAGAGGAAGGAAATGGACTGCAACTTTGATGACCAGGAACATGGAGGTTTGACTCGTGCGAGGCCCAGGAGGAACGGAAGGTTGTTTGGTCGCAGTCCTGATAAAATGGGGAAGGATGGCTGTGCTGTACTGTTGCTCCTGTTCCTGAGGGTAAAAAGTCCCAAGACCTGAATTCTAGCGTACCCACTTCTTACTGCCCTCACTTTTTGCTGCGTGTGGCAGAGTCAGGCGGCTGGGTCTTGTCACGTGAGAGCTTTTCTCACCCGCAAGAGTTTTTCCGCAAAGTGTATCAAAGCTGGTTTGCATTGAGCTGGAGCTTGGCAGACCACAGACAGAAAACTTTGGGATGCAGGCACCCTTTGGGTTTTGAGTTGGAATTGTTGTTCTGCTCTCTATGCACCATATTTTAAACGTGAAACATTCCTCAGACTGACGCTGTGCTAAAGGGAAGGTATCTGCAGGATTTTGTAACTGCAGTCCGACTTCTGACAAAGCCATATCATAGCTGTTTTGTTTTTGTTTTTTGTTTTTAATTTGTGTGTCAAAGTGTGACACCAAATCTGTTACTTATTAATTTTCACCATTTGCTTGTAAATGATCTTTGTTCATTTCTCTGTGAATGTCCTCATAAAAAGTGTCGGCTGACCGGTGTTTCTGTGGAAGTGCTGTGATCCGGCTTCTGCTGAGGAAAATGCTGTGGTAGACATAAAAATGTCAGTGTGCAAGGTACATGTAAAGTTACTGCTCCATTTTAAACCAGCTAACATATAATTACATTAAATTTTTTTCTCTTTGAAACTCATATTTACATTTATGAATTTAACAAGTGCTTTTCTCAAAAGTGGCAACTTGGAGCAAAAAAAAAAAAGGCATCGGTTGTGCATACAAATGCCCTTAAGTACAGCTTGTCTTTTAAACAGTTACATTTTTCCTAACGTACACATTCAGGAAGTGACATGAATAGAGAAAATGTATAGATTAAAGTAATAAACAGTGAAGTAGAAAATAACAAAAGAGATCAAGAGAGAAGTCTGTTTTTGAAATCCTACTTTAATGTGGAAATGGATTCGGCAGTTGTGAGTGAGAGACGGAGGTCATTTCATTACATCAGAGTGAAAACCTAGAAATAGCTGGCTTTAGAGTTGGACTACTTGTGAGTGAGACCAGCAAGCAGTCAGATGTGGAGCATAGTGCTCTTGCTGGGGTTTTGCGAATGATCAAGTCTTGCAGGTATGAAGGTACAAATTCTTTGGCCGACTTGTAACTTCTATCCAGGGTCTGTAAAAAAAATTTTTTTTTTTCTTTTTTTTTTCCCCTGGTGCCTACAGGAAGCCACTGGTGAGAGAAACGTAGTGGAGATAACCAGTTATGTTTTGCAGTGCGACTTTGGGTTGACCAAAACATCCTGCATGAAACGAGTGAGGCTGTAAATGTAAAGATTTCTCCTTCCACTTTTTGGTTTGCAAGCAGCAGTTTCTCTCTGAAACAAGACATATTGCAGTTTTTAGATGATCTGCTCTAAAATCTGACTTTGGGTATTTGAGGCAGTCCTTGCAAGAACATGCTCTTCTCTTTTACAGGTTTTACTGCATCCATTTACGTATACTTTCATTCATGCAAAAGAATGTATGCACTAATGGCTTTTAGTCCAAACAAGTATGGTAACTCAGATAATATGGATTTGTGCCCGTTATTCCCTCAATGAGATACACTAGTGCACTGATGTGGTCATTTTTTTTATTTTTAGGTGGGAGTCTGAACTAATTCTGCTGAAGACCATATTCCTTATACCTACACTGGGTGTTTCATCTTGCATACATGGAACCAGCTAGCTGACATTATGGCCCAGATATCTAGTGGCAATGGTTTTAAGCCAGACATGTCATCTTCCTTGGGGGTGGGGCAACCCAAGGGAATTGTGGGTAAGGAGGAAGCCCTGCGTATGGAAGCTGAGGCGCTGGCCCGGCTGCAGAGAGAGAAGAGGCACACACTCCCCCCATCGTCTTCAGCTGCAAAACCCTTGAGCAACGACAGCCAGAGAGCTTTGTCCACAGGCAGATTGGAGAAAGACCTCATCTTTTTCCCAGAGTCCGACGCCAAGAAAAGGACGGAGAAAGACAAGTTCCGGGACATTGACGTTGACAAATTGACTACGGAGGAGCTGGAGAAGCTCCTTTTGGATGACAGTTTTGGGGCAAACAGTAAAGCAACAAGGCCTTCCTCTTTGATGGGATGTAATCTTAGTGCCTCCTTCCCTGGCAGTCAGTCATTCAACACGGCTCCGTTTCACAGTGGGTCCTGGACACCCACCATGGCTACCCCCACAGGGTCTTCTTTGTCCACCCCCACCCACCAACAAGCCCCAGTGTTCCCCTCAGCCCCCTTCCAGAATGGCCTTACCACGGGAATGCCGCTTTTCAGGGGGTCAGAGCCGCTTTTCCTTAGGTTGCCAGCACAGGCACACTTCATGGCCTTCCCCCCAATGACGCCCCCTGCCCCCATTGTCTTCCAACAACCAGCAGTCACTCCAGAAATGGCCAAGTTATTCGACAAGATCGCCAGCACCTCCGAATACTTGAAGAATGGGAAATCTGCCAGTGCTGACCTTGAATCCGCCAGCACCAAGTCCCTTGCGCCCAAACCCCCGGCATCAGAGGCCCCCAGCATCAGCTGCTTTGAGTGGCTTGACCTGGATCCGCTCAGTAAGCGCAAGGCAGACTCCGATGAGATGCCCGTCGCTGCAGGGGGTGGAATGACGGCTGAGGTGGCACCGGCGAAGGACCCATGGGATGCAGTGCTGCTGGATGATGGTGACGGTGGAGCCGCAAGCGGTCCTCCAGCTCAGGGGAGGAGTCAGCTGTCAGTCAGGCGATCTTCTGCAGGGACTGTCGTGACCAGGAACCACTCAGTCAACGTCTCTGCGGCCTCGCTTGAGCAAGGCCAAAGCAAACAGGTATGGTCAACAGTACATATGCTCTGACTTTGCCAGTGGTTGTGGGTCATGTGAAGGTGCTGAGGTTGTACGAGTGTGGTGGCACAATATTTTTGTCTGTGACTGCCAGTGATGTAATTCTTTATTAGGTTTCTTTACAATCCTGAATGCCTGGACTTTTGGCTACTATTGCCACATAACACTTTTATCTAAGGTTATTTAAAATGTTAGGTTTATACACTAAGCCATTTACTATGATTTGCCTATTTATATAGCAGGATGATTTTTACTTTATTAATTCAAAGTACCATGATCAGCAGCACTACAGTAAGCAGTGTGATTCTAAACTGTATAAATAGTGCAGGGTCACAGTTGTAACCAGTAGACTAAAATGCATGTGAAGCATAATGTCTGAATTCTTTTAAAGTAAGTTTAAATATGGTAATAAGGAAGTGAGGAGCGGATGCTCTGCCGGACTCCCAGAATTGCAGCACCATTTTTTTTTTTCTTCCACAATTTCCCACAATCCTCTTACTCTCTACCAAAGGAAGTGACTAAGCAGCTGATTTATAGTGATTTAAATATCTTAACATGAGTTGGGAAGATATGTCTGTGAATGTTGTGCCCTAAGTATGTGTGTCCCTAGGGGGAATGGTGGTTTGCAGTCCCGCTCCCCGCCTCATTTCCCAGCAACACTTTTCCTCTTCGTTGACATTCCTTTTGTTTTGCTTGTTGCCGCAGAAATTTATAACGCGCTTTCCTTTTGTCACAAATGGTTAACTACCCAAAAAAACCATTTCCTAACACAAAAGTCTCAATGATTGCGATGTTCTCTCTCTGCTGGGGTGTGTTTTTCCCAGAAAGTCCACGTCCTGTTTCATTGTGCTGTTGTGCGTGTCGTAATGCAGAGGAATTGGCCTCCATTGTATGTTTCCCATCAGCAGCAGCAAGTGTGTTCATAGAGGGAGGGCTGAGACACAGGGGGGCAGGGTGTGTGGAAATGACACACCATTTGAGCTAATTGTTGTACTGCGTACATGGAGTTGAAACCTTATGCCATATTCCTCATCTTAACAATAGAAGTAAGGGGTAATTGTGATGTAAAAGACATACTTGCTAATAATAGGGTTTTACGTTGCTGCTTCAAAAAAGTACCAAATACCACAGATACGGAATAGTTGCATTTTTACCACGTTGATATGTAATGTGGGTTAACAGTGTTGCTATAGTGACTTGTTCCCATGTTGTAATTGCCCTGATTTGGCAGCCTGGTGTTGATGTGGTTAATGGGAATAAGCCTATCGTTCCCTAAGAGGCTCATGGGCTCTTATTTGATGTGCTGAAGATACTGGTTTCAGACTGTCATGGAACCAGAGCTGCGGGTGGGGGTGGTGTGCATGACAGCAGCTAGCTTAGACACTCACCTGCAGAGTGGTTTATGGTTACTGATCATCAAATAAAGATGTTGGATGTCAGCTGTCCAAGACACGCAAAGAAATTTACTTACCCTGCATGTAGAGCACATTACTTTCCATAATTCTGTCATAAAGGGTAAATTGAGCTTTATTTTTGTCAAAGTTGGCAGAGTTAGGCGTTGAACCATAAGCGTTGTTATGGTTCATCATGGGAACCAGCAGTGCACTGTTTTCACCCTCGCCAGGGTGTCTGAGCGTAGGTGTTGCATTACTGCTACAACAGTAGGTCCCTATTGTACTACTGCACGGTGTCCAGACTTATTGCAATGTGCTCAATCTCTTCCAGAGGAAGCAGAGTTCGGTTCTAGCCGAACACTTCTGAAAGCTGATCCACTGGCACGCTGGCATTGCCTGGACAAATGCAGTAGTCTTTAGGGTAATTGCCAAACAGCCAGGTGGCATTTGTGGTTCAGCAGCGCTGATGGGTGGATGTGGAGCAGCAGGTCCTCCTGATAGATGGGACCCCACATACACCCTGGCAGGTCAAAAGCCAGCCGCAATCGGGGACTTTGGGGTTAATGTCCGACACACAGAGAAAAGTGTAGCAACATGTCATGCAGATGCCTCAGCTGTAATCTGATCAGGCTAAATTCCTTTCTGCAGACTTACTTTAATAAAAACGAGGTACATTTGAGGTGTAATTTATTACACCTTTGTTAATTTGGCAAATACTTTTTAAAAAAGTGATGTGCTGAGTCTATACAGTGGCTAAAGCCAACATCTAATTTTTAACTTCTGTAAAGACAGATTAAGACTAATTCTATGCTGTACTACAAATATCCTTGAATAAATAATCATAAACAAATGCATTAAGTGGCAGGAGTAATACATCAGCGTAACAACCAGTGCACCAAAAGAAGATACTGTAATTTTTTAAAAGCAGCTATTTGTCTCCTTATTCAGATGTGCCATTTCTAAAGCAGTAATTTTCCAGATGAACAGTATTCCAGCTGAGCACCTTCTTAAGGATCTACACCCTCCTGCTCCTGACTGCTTCTGTTTGCTTTACCGCATCACCATAACAGCAGTTCACCTAACACTTAATTATTTGTACATTTATTCCGCATGTTATATATGGGCAGGGGAGACCAAGTACCCTTCCATCTCATCTTCATCGTATTTGTGTATATTCCCATCTTTCAGCCTGGCTTTGGGCAAGAAGGGCCAGGGTCATCTGTAATGAGAGCAATTGAGGTAAAAATGATTACTGGCTGTGGTCACACAGGCCCTGCAATTGAACTCCACAATTCGTCCATTCCTGTTCTATGGTACTGGCTCAATAAAAGCCATTCAGGCCAAAACAAAGTGACAAAGGCGCTCTGTCCCACTGCACAGCATTTTTGTGTGTGTGTGTGTGTGTGTGTAATGCAGCTTATGATGTAAACTTTTTTATTCCTACAAGTGTGTATTTTTTATATACGACCAGGCTGTAATTAGCTGCTGCTTTTTCTGTGTGGTCCTGTGAAAATGCAACTACATGTGGTCTGTTTGTTATTAAACTTCTGAAGTTAAGAGATATATTTGTCCGGTTATGTTTTGAATGGTTACATCATCTGATACTTCTGTTCTGACTGGCTTACTAATATCCACAGTTTTGACTGATAAGAACAGGTCCTATCAACAAAGAAGTCATAGATAACAGGGATTCATCTTAATGGGCTGGGTTTTGGCTTTGTGTACTGAAAACAAAGTGAAATTCTGACAAATGTCACAATGGAGCAATGCCAAAGATACTAAATCATGTGGCTCCTACACTGGATAGTTTGTTTTGTATTTCTAGTTATGGCAGACAGTACATTAGTTTGACTTTTCATTTGTCTTAAAAAAATAACTAATTTTTCTAATCTGCATTTAATGTTTTTGTCAATGTAAAACAGCTGCATAGTGGAGATATTTACAGTCCGTTTCTTCTCACTGCAGGACGAAAAGGGAAGTGAGAAGACGCTGGAGAAGTGCAATGCCCTGCTGTGTGTAGAGGCCCAGAACAAGGAGGTGCTCTCCTTCTGTGAAGATATAGCTGCGTGAGTGCGAGTGCGGTCTCTGCACAGTGCGGTGCCTCTCAGCTCCACGTTATCACCACCCCCCACCAAGGACCAAGCCTGTGGTCTTCATTGCTTTTGCAACCCTTCCCATGGTGCACAGCATTACACTGTGACAGTACAATCCAAGCAAATGCTGACCAGGGCCCAGCCTTAAAGTCTCAGCAAAAAAGTTATTTGATCTGGTGTTCATTAATATTTTTCCATTAATTATTTATTTAGCTGATGCTGTACTCTAGACTGACAAAAGATATGTCACGTTTGCACACAACAGTACTTTACAGCCATTTACTCAGTTACGCAGCAACTTTTTTTATTGTTTTGTTTTTCCAGCTTGAGGTCCAGGTTCCCACATGGTGATCTGGTCACCAATCCTGGATACGTGTTGAGCCCAGTAATCCCACAAAGGGACATGAATGGAGAAAACAGCCATGGGGTGAAGGTGTCCATTGAGATCTCTGACTCGCAGGAGCCAGTCACCTTCACCTGTGACGGTAGGGGCTCAGTATGCATATGGTTGGCAGGTGGCAGCTACTCAGAAGACTTTCGTTTCTTGTCACCCAGTCCTCATCTCCACAGCGGGTGAGATATTAGCTGAAAACAAAGAGCTCAGGTCACCTTTGTTTAACTTTAGTTGACCTTTAGCTTCAGGCGTGTTGTTTTGTTGAACATGGGAGTTTCCTCATATGACCATGTGTGTGTTATACACTACCAGAAGTCTTCATGGCAGAAATGCACTCTCGGTTATTAACATCTTGCTGGAGTCGTGCAGTGGCTGAGTGCCTGATGAGCTCAATCGATGAAAGCAAGGAATATTGAGTAGTCCTTAGAAGAGGTTCTATGTATTTTGAGTAAAGGACACTCTTTTTTTTACCACATTATTTTCCAGAGAGCAGGAGTGGCCCTGGTTAGTTAAATAATATCCACTAATGCTGTGGTCACTCATATGTTGGCTTGCTACTTTAAAAGTGTCTTTGATCTAACTGGAAGCTACCTTTTGGGGTAGACATGGTTCACTACCCAGGAGTAACCAAGGTCTCTCAACCCCCAGCCCACCCTCCCAAAGTGGCGTCATCCCTGGCAGTAGTGAGGCCCTACTGTGGCCCCTGCACTCCATTGCTGGCAGGAAATGAGACTGGCTTTTGTTGCAAACAATCCAACCTTACAGGGACTCCCAACACCATTGGTCTGGTTCCATAGTTGGACCCTGCGAATTGCAAAGGATGTGACACAGTGTGTTGAGCTGGTATAACTCTCCTAAGTTATGTGTTTGGATGCGGCTTTGAATGTACCCTTTCTGTTTGGAGTTTGCATGTTTTACTTGTCACTGTGGGTTTCCCATCTCCGCCCATAGATATGTGTTTCAGGTAAATGGCTGGCTATAAATTTCACTTTGGAATCAGGTGACCCCATTGGCTACACGCTCAGACTAGAGTTGGCCTTGTTTCATCACCATTAATTGCTCGGCTAGAGAGCCCCTTTATAATTGCTTTCCATTCCATCAGCCCACGTTTTTTCATATGTTGATCCACTTTGTTTGCGTTACATTCGGAGGCTCAACACAAAGGCAGCCCAAGGTTGTATATCTGCTCTGGAGAACAGAAGCCTTCAGTTCCTGGCGAGAAGGCCAGCCAAGGGTATTCTGCAGTCTCATTTTGGCACCAGAGTCCAGTTCTGCGGCCTTGAATGTCACGATTAGTAATCTACCAAGTAGGTGCCCCTGAGAAGTGAAACAGAAGGTGAGCAGGCGTTCTCTGGCACTCGGTCTGCTCCAGTTTCAGGTCTCGTTTCAGAAAGCTGTGCACCACAGAGCGCTGGCCCCACTATTCAGATAGATTTATTCTTTGTTTATTTAAGCCCAGCTAAATGCCTGACTGCCAACACTAGGGTGTTAACTCCCAGCACACCCTGACGAGAGCACAGGAAGTACAGTATGTTGGTTGTGGCTTTGCATTTATAGCATGCAGAGTATCTCTGAGAGCAGACCCTTCCTATAAAGTACTGTTTCTGTCCCAGTACTTCTATAAGCCCAGACTGGTTTAGGTGACACCATTCAGGGTTTTAAGGAATTGGCTTCAATGTACTGCAGCTCTCGTTCTTGTGAAGGAAAACGGCTGTCTGGTAAGATTATGTAATGTTAAGTCCCCTCACCCCCACACAGCCTGCTCTTTGCAGGCTGGACTGTCCTGTCTGGCTTATACATGGACATTTTTCTCCAGTGCATGGTTCCCACTGGCTTATCTGGACTTCAGGAGCAGCTCAGCCTAAGGCCTCCAACTGGCTTTAATTTCTCTTCTGTTGTGGGGCTTTTATACATTTCGTTCCTATTTTGTGAGCCCCTATGTGACATGTAAGGGTTTAGAAATTCACCATAAGCCCTCAAATATGCATGCCACCTCCCATTTTGCTGTTCTTGAGCACCATGCCGCAGCCTGCTAAAACATCTCAGACACCCCAAACCAACCGTAACAACTAGTATGTTTATTGTTCTACCAGATAAAGTTGGATTCTTCTTATGTCTGTGTAAATATGGGGCAGAGAGAAACCCAAAGTCTGCCTCTAATCCCAGTTTTGAACCTCATTCCACAAGTGGGTGTGGTTGCTGTTCTGCTGGTTGACGAACAGAACAGCTCTGACATTTAATATTAGGTGCCGCTTGTGGAAATTGGAGTCAGAAGTGGTAGTCATTAGGTTTTTATTTGGTTGAATGATGCTTTAGAATTGAGTTTTTACCAGTATCTGGAGTTCAGTTTCTCTTACCATATAGGAGAACTTAAAATGATTTTTTCTGTTTGTTACACTCTGAACTGAGAATCACTTATGCATGAATTTCTTAGATCAAAATAACGCAAACTGTGCACCTGTATTCATGGAGTTTTTCAGGACAGGTTTGTACAGTTGGCTACTTGCAACAGTTTACTCATTTATAGAGCTGGGCCATTTTTACTGTATCAATTTGGGCTAAGTACCTTGCTCAAGGGTGCTGTGGTGGGAAGTGATTGATCTTTAGGAACAGAACTGGGAGTGAAGCCATCATGTAGGTTTGAACACCTGATCTTGTTTAATCCAGTACAGCAGGAGCTGGAATGGGTTCAGCTTACATCCCTCTTTTATGATACAATACTTTGATTTGATTTAATGGGCAGCTGGTCCTGTAACAAAACCAAGGTTAATAAACTGGTGCCTCAAACCTGTGTAGTAACAAACAAGATTTTGGTCTGTTCTCATCACTTTTTTTACTCCTCTCTTTTTTTTCCTCCTTACAGTGAGCTCTCCTGTGGAGTTGCTCATCATGCAAGCCCTGTGCTGGGCTCATGACGACTTGAACCAGGTGGACATTGGCAGCTACCTCCTCAAAATCTGTGGCCAGGAAGCGGTTCTGCAAAAGTAGGTTCCACTATTGGCCTCCCACCATGAGTTCAGAAGGTCTTCTTGGACTGGGGTGGGACGTCGGGAGAGAAGAGGGAAATGGAGAGAGAAAAAGGAATGAAAGAGAATAAAAACACAACCCGCTGCCAACATTCCACACAAAGTGAACTGTTTCCATAGTGTTGAGAAAATGTTAGAAAAATGTTTCCTTTGTGATTTGTCACTGATGGGATGGTAGAGCCAGTAAAGGGAGAGATTGCTGCAACATAATCAGGAACAGAAGGCTGAGGTTAACACCCGTCCTTTCCAAGCACTTTACTACAGACTGCTGTATGTCTGTGTTGTGAATGATTCACAGGCTCTGTACATTTTTTTTTCCCCTTTTGAAAGCGATGACTGTTTCACTTTGTGTCAACTACATCTCCTCAATTACTTTTTTTTTTTTTTTTTTTTTGTTTCTGACTGCGTGTTTTCATTGTTCCGTCTGACTTTGGCAAACAAACCAAAAATGCAGGAATTTGCAGGAACGGATGCTGTCTTTTTCTTTCGCTTCCTTTAGCTACTGCTTCTTAACATCACTTGGAATGGAAAAATTGAGGGTTCTAAAACAGACCACGGTGGATGCTCTGCGGTGCCCATGTCACTTCAGACTGGGAGCGTCCAACGTGCGGCCTACAATTGTTCAAATGTGGCCCACAAGGAAATTTAGTGAAATTTAAAAGTTTCAATATTTACTCTCAAAAACTCAGTGGACTTAAATAAAAAAACATTTAAAAACTTGTAAAAATGTCTTATTTTAAATTTAAGACATTTTAAGATTTAGTATTTCACTGAGTTACCGGGCAGTGTCTGAGTAAAATCAAAAAGTATAGAGGTGGAACTGATATCAAACTGTTACTGTCAACAGTATTACCTTTAAAGTCACTGTATTCTGTCCTTTTTGTAGTGAACTCTTTTTGATCATAGGCCGCGCGTGTACACACACACACGATTTTATGTGTATATACTATATATGGCGTGTTGTACATCACCAGACACTTCCCTATCTATCTATCTCTGTTAGAAATTGTTCAAAGCAGTCATTTTCAGAGTAACTTGTCAGGTCCTTAGAAAACTTGGTGTCATACACAGCTCAAAAATGTATGTGTAACTGTGAATTCATCGCGCTAATGTTTTTCCTCTCTTCACCCGCCATTGCCTCAGTAAGCACAGCCTGGGGAGCCACGAATACGTTCAGAACTGCCGCAAATGGGAAACTGAGATCAAACTCCAGCTGCTGTCCCAGAGCACCATCTGCAGGGACCTGGCGCGCACGGTGAGCCTCAAACAGTCTCTCATACATGGTCAGGGGTTACTTCTGCACTCTGAAACGGAACCCTGGACGAGGTGTTGTGGTAGGCAGTACAGTGTGTTGTGGAACTGCTTTCTGGAATATCTCACTTTGCCCAATGCTCAAATGTGTTTTTGATCTTCTGCTTTGGTTTCTCTTTCTTTGGCCAAATTGGAGTCTGTAGTGGGGGTTTGAAATATGAAGTTGGCAACACTGTGATCTGCTGGGAAAAGATTAGTCTCAACCATAGTTGGTTAAGGTTCCGATGAAGGTAACTGTTGGCACATTTTTTGTATTTGCAGGTGGAAGATGATACTACTTCGATTACTTTGGAGAAGTACCTACATTTAGTGGAAAGGCCTTTCAAGGAAACTGTTACCAGGTACTTTGTGTTGATTTGTTTGGTGTGTTGCTCCATAAACTAGGATGGAGTTACAAAATCCAATGACTGCTGATGCTGTTTTTCAGGCAATGCCTTATTGATTATCTTGAAGGATTTCACAATCAGGTCAACATCTGCCTGCAGAATGAGGTAGGCATTCACTCATTGAATATTTGAATGGGGCTTTGATGTCTAAATGCATCCCACCATGGCTGAGAGTCACGGATATCCTTTGTTTTGTTTCTATTATTATGAGAGACCACACAAACAAGGCTTGGATAAGCTCTTGACTTTGGTTGTCTTAGGTTTTCTGTTCTGCATTAAAACAATTCTTTGTTATTCTATATTTGAGCCATGTAAGAACCTTACATTGTGGACCTGGTTTTCAAGAATAAAAGCTTGAAAGGCCCATGCTCTGTATTTTCTTTTCAAGAACACCCAGTACAAGACCATTGACAATGTGATCCAGAGTGTGAAGAACATTTGTTGCATGTTGGATGAGGTGGAGACCATGGCCATCACAGAAGCAGTGAAGAAGGTTAAGCGCTCAGTCAACCTCCCCAGAACAAAGGGTTTTGAGGTGAGACGAGTCACTAGCTTCTGCTCCATCTTGTTTTGGGAAGCAAGTTTACAGCCAGTGGAAGATAATGATTCAGAAATTATGCAAAAAATTCCATGTTGCCAGATGTCATTGAACTCCATTGTGGACAGGGTTCACTGGGCATATTAAAAAAAAAAAAAAAAGTGAAATTGTAACTCTTACTGATGTGATTCCTTTAGTCAATGTGACAAATATGAAGGCAGTTTGTCATTAATATTTTTATTTGTCTCCTAGGCGGGTACAAAACCCTCAGACGTATCAGCAAATGGTGAGCTTCAATATTAGGGATATCACCACTGGGTGGAGGTGGGGTGACACAGTGGGTCTCTTGTTATATTTCATTTTGACTGTAGTCACACTGATGAAATTGTCTGTTCTTTGATCCGAAGGTCATGTCAGCCCCGTGGAAGAGAGCCTCGTTGGTCTCAGCTCTGCCGTGTATGACCTGGTCAAACTGTACCTGCGTTCCTTCTGTCCGACTTCCTTACGGCAGGCCGAGACCCCACCCAGTGAGGGACGCAGCACCAAGGAGGCCTCAGGAACGACAGAGCACCTGCAGTTCACTCTGTTTGCTGTACATGGCATCACCAATGTGTGGGTTAGCAGGTACGACCAGTGCCCCCTGCAGGCTGAATGGAGGTGTTCCTGAACAAACTGCATCAACAGCAAACGGCATGGAAAGCTTTCCCCGGTGCTCATGATTTCAGCCATAGCTACACAAAAAATTTTAAGTAGACCCATAAGTATTTTGATTTGCGGCAACAGGTGGCATAAAGGTTATTGCATTCTAATTAAGGATCCATGTTTGGATCCATCAGCTGCTATAATGAAAGTATTTACCTTGAATTCCTCCAGTAAAAATTACTGTCCTGTGTACATGAGTGATTGACTAAAGTTGATCATCAGTGTAAGTATTCTTGTATAAAGGTGTCAAATAATGGCTTAAATATTTCCTCATTAAAAGCTGAATAATGCTTATGCTCAGTAGAATCAAGGAGTGTTGCAAAAAACAGCTTTGTTCGCACCCTTACTGTTTTAGTCTTCTTTTAATTCCATTTGAAGTCATTTTGATCAATATTAAATATCAACAGTTACCTTGCAAATTTCAGTTAAAATTTGGGGAACCAGGCAATTTTGCCTTTTAGAAGTGTACTACTGTGCTTCTTTAAGGAGCCATTATTAAAGTGCTTAATTATTTATCTCTATGAATCATTCACATCTTGAGAGAAAGCGGTATGCCATCGTTCAAAGCGCTTCGTAGTGGCACAGTTGGCCAGTTCCCAGTTTTAAATCTAGCTCAGTAGGTTGGAAGTCAGGCATGCTGTGCTTTATGTTGGCCTCTGCTGTTAGAGTGGAGCTTCTGGTACAAAATCCCAAGACAGTGAAGCAGTAATTGGTGTTATGCTCATGCAATTTTTTTTTTTCCTTTCCCCCCTGTTTGTTTGCCGCCTTGAACATCGCGTGCTGGTTTTTCCTTCCCTTGTTGACACTGCATCAAAACTGATTGCACCCCATCGATGTCCTATTCTGTATATTTTCATTGTGTAATCTGATGCAGGGAGGGGCTGAATAGCTTACATTGCTGCTTTTGTGTTATTTATTTTTTCCTGGCCATTGCGTTTATGAGTTCATGCTCAAGGCTGACTCCACTTCATCTGGCAGTGACATATGTTTTCGGGTCTGTTGGCACGGTTATCTTGTAGAAAGGGCTGTGTTCCTCTGCATTTTGGCCCGAGAGCAACCCCAACAGTGCTCACTATCTAAAGCTCCCTCAGCCATGGAGTCTTTGTTTGGTTTCCAAGCCAACAGCGCTATCTGACAAGGCCAGGAATAGATGCGGAGAGTTAGAGTACAGCCGTGCCAGGAGCTGAGAGGAACGTGATGAAGGAGGTGTGGCTGTAGTGTAGGAATGACCGTTTGCAGAGCATGCTCAATGTAGTGTGCCTCAAGGCCTTAGGTCTGGCCTGCCACTTGGGACTATTTTATTCAGATTGAAATGAACATAATACAGTTCAGGGGGCTTTTCCTTTAGCCTCATGCTCAGCCCCTACTAATGTGCTATATAAAATGTATTCCTGAATTCCCAAGCTGGTGAAGCTCAAGGAATGTTTCAAGATGCCAGTGCGCTCAACCAAACTCTCAGTGCCTGACTTAGCCATTTGTGATATATTTTATTAAAAACTATTTGAAATTACTGTTGGCATAACTGGGTGTTCTTCTGCTGGCATTGCAGAAGTAACAAGAATCAAGCCAATAAACATATTAGAATGAAGGAAAAAATTTTCTTGTTCAGTGACTTAGTTTTTCCATGCTGTTTCAGTCCTTCATATTCTGGAGTGTGTACTGTTTTACTTTTGCAGTTATGAAAAGTACTACCTGATGTGTGCTCTCACCCACAATGGGAAGAATCTTTTCAAGCCTGTTCAGTCCAAGAAAGTGGGGACATACAAGAGTTTCTTCTATCACATCAAATGGGATGAACTGTAAGTAGTTTGTGTTTCCCATCACGCTAACTAGTGCTGATTCAGCTCAATTCCTTATTGTTTATGTTATTTAAGGCCTGTATTTCTCTTTGCAACACATTTGTCCTTAAACTGTTTTATTGCTAGCTGCTTGTCTCTCCCTTCAGGATACATTTTCCTATTTCGGTGGCTCTCCTGCCTCTGGAGTCCATACTGAGCCTCTCATTGTATGGGATACTGAACCAGAATGTTAGCGGTTCACCTGATTCTAACAAACAGCGCAAGGGACCTGAGCTTCTTGGCAAAGTGGCAATGCCACTGTTTGACTTCCGCCGGTAATTCCAGTTGGATTACTTTTATTTTTAAATTTTTTCTGGAATGTTTTTTGTAAAATCGAAGAAAGGCTGACTTTTTATTTATTTATTTATTTATTTTTTAATTAAAAATATTAGTTTAAATCAGTTTGTCTTGAGCTTCCTGTGCCACAGAGATCTCCATTGTACCTTTTTGTTCTGAAGTGGAATTTCTGTTTCAGGGTTCTGGCTCATGGGACCAAGCTGCTGAGCCTGTGGATGTCCCCCCCAGTCATCTTGAGTGGCATCGTGAGCCGTAAGAGGAGCCCATTGGAGAGAATTGTCCTGCAGGTACCCAGACCTTCGGACCAGCTTCATCAAAGCCATCATTACTTATTCACTAAGCAGACGGCTGTTATGTAGGGTATCTTACGCTTACGGCCAATATGGATTCATGTAAGGAAGCACGCTGCCAGGAAAAAAAAAAAGTTTGTTTGCTAAAGAAGGAGAGATTATGAAGTCTGGATCTGTAAGTTGCTTTGGAGAAAAGTGCTAATGTTGCTAACGCTTAATATTCACTTTTTGCTATTATGGTGGTCTTGTTCACTGTACCTGTTGTAAGGAGGAGTGGTTATGTGATTCTCTTCCCCATCTCAGGTGGACTTTCCCAGCCTGATGGTGGATGTCCTCTATGTAGGACCACAGGCTGCTAGCTGCCCTGACCCCCAGAGTCTGGAGGCTCTTGATCCTGATCTGACCCGACACATTGAAAAGCTCTGCAGTCGTGCCTCCATGTTTGGGTATGAAGCTGCTAGGCCTGTGTCTCCTCATTTTGCTTTGGTACCTGAGGACAGTGTTGCTTTTCTTATGAGATACCCCCCCCCCCCTTCCAACAACGGTGTAGGGAAACAGGAACATTGTGCACACGTCAGCCTTGGATGTTCTACACTGGTTCTAAAAAGTTGGCTTGTTTGCATTTTTCTGTCTACCATTCCTACTATGCCAGATATGGCAGTCTTTCTCAGCTTTAAGGTTGCTAGCTGGTTAAAGTAAAACCCGTACGGTCTGTAGGACTAGAATTTTGGTGATGAGAACCAGAAGCAATATTCATTGCATAAGGTGTGGTGGTTGTGGTGCTTTGACAACTTGACATATTGTCCTGTTTGTTAGTGTCTTAAAGTGATAAACAAAAAGCCACAGTTGTGCAAGCAAGATGAAACAAACAAAAACCAGTGGAAAAAATGTCAATTTTCAACATTTTTACATCGGATTCCATGCTGTATTTATAAAAAAAAAAAAAAAAAAAAAAAAAGGATTTTGACTTTTTGCAGCACAGCAAGCAAGTTTGGGTTGCAATTTTGGACTGAAATATGAACCTGACTGTGGCTGGAAAATGAAATCCTCCAGTAATTCCATTTGACAATGTGCGGCCTGGGGAGTGAGCTGGGCATTGCCAGCACTTTGGTGCCCTGTGCTGCAGCATGGCATTTTTATTGCTATTGAATTTCCATAATAACTATCCCATCAGAGCTACGTTCTGCTCAAGTGCTGATTTCTAAGCTCAGTAGACATATTTTTAGGAGATATTTTATGTTCTCCTCTTTGATATTTCAGTTGGTTTAGTTTTTCTTTATTTTTTTAAGCACAAAATAAGGTCAGGCATTTCAAGGGAAATTATGAAGGAACCAAGTATTGCCAAAGGTAACCCACTGTTCTCCCCCCTCCTGCCTACAGGCTGACGCGGGCTGATCGACAGTTACTGTGGGACAAGCGGCACTACTGCCTTGCATACAAGCAAAGCTTGCCCAAGGTGCTGGCCAGCGCCCCCAGCTGGGACTGGGGCAGCATGGCAGAGATTCACAGCCTACTGCATCGCTGGCCGCCCCTGTCGCCTGTATCAGCCCTTGAGATGCTGGATGCCAAGTACGTGTGATGCAGTCATTGAAAAGCAGAGCTCCCCTTAACAGGTTTTACTGTACTGGGTTTTTCAGACTGCTCGTGAATCTAGTCAGACACCCACTTATCCTGCCTACAGTGGTGAAGAATCTATCAGAGCTAATGGAAATATTAGTGAGTGAAGGGCAGAAAGAGCTGTAAATCTCTATTTGCATGACTGACCAGACTGTAACCTGCCTCTCCTGGGCCTGCAGGTTTGCAGACACAGAGGTGCGGAGTGTGGCTGTCGGCTGGATCGAAGGCAGCAGTGATGATGAGCTGGCAGACTATCTGCCTCAGCTGGTGCAGGTAATAACTGTGTTATACTCCTTTAAGGCCAGTCAGGGACTGAAAATCTTGATGGATGTTCATGCATAGGATGTTCATAAATAGTATGGCAGTTTTAACTGTCCTCCAACAGCTTGTTTGCAGCCTTGTCCTTTATACAATATCCATGCATAATTAACTTGTGTGTTTGTCAGTAGTGTTGGGTCTTGAATGGGTCTTCTCTTGCCTTGTAGGCCTTGAAGTTTGAGTGCCACCTGAAGAATGCCTTGGTGATGTTCTTGTTGTCTCGAGCGCTGGGAAACATCAACATCGCTCATCACCTTTATTGGTGAGTGTTTTTGTAACATTAAACATGAAAGGGATTTTTACTGTTTTAAGACTGACACGTAGCTGTTGAGCCCATGGAAACTGATATTGCTTCTAGGTTGTTGCGTGATGCAGTGCAGGACCCGTGCTTTGGTGCACGGTACGAGAGTGTGCTTGGGGCACTGCTCTGTCTCTGTGGAGCACGGCTTCGGGCCGAATTGGACAAACAGGCACGTCTGGCTCAGCTGCTGGGGGCCTTGGCTGAGAAGGTGCGCCAGGCCAGCAGCTCCACCCGACAGGTGAGGGAGGGCTGCTGGGTATAACTCTGTTCCTCATTACAATGCGCTCAGACTCATATTGGTTTTTCAAACATCCCCAATCAGGCTGTTCTCCAGGAAGGTTTGGGAGTTGTACAGTCCTTCTTCCAGAAGAACAGCTGTCGGCTTCCCCTCAGTCCTAGCCTGGTGGCCAAAGGACTGAACGTGAAAGTGAGCTGAGCTAAAGTTGTTCCTTCTAACCATCTCATCTGTTGTTATGCTACTTTATTCAATAAAAACTTATAATAATTTAATATTGTAACAATATGGGCAAAGACCTTTGGTTAAGTGTCAAGCTTCATAAACATTTTGCTTAATCTAGGAGTGCTTTGTGTTAAATACATGCCTTGTTCAATGACTGTGGAATAATTGGCCATATCACTTCATTGTGGAAAATGCCTTGCTAAGTATAGATACCCATTTGTCTCTAAACAGGCCTGCTCCTTCTTCAGCTCCAATGCTGTGCCCCTGAAGCTTGCCTTGGTCAATGCTGACTCTCTTGGAGAGGAGATCGCTGTTATGTTTAAGGTTAGAGCTCACTGAAGCAGACCCATCTCTCTTCTCAGAACTCCGCTTGTGTCTCAGAGCCTTGATTAACATTACTTGAATAAACAGTAGTAGGGAATCACAGCTGGATTAAATATTTACAGGCTGTAATGTCCTCTAAGGCTCTGGGGGGAAAAAAGGAAGGAAGGATCTAAATATATGTGCTCTATAAATAAGTTCTGTACATATCAGCTGGGAATTTGATATTTTTGTGGCTGCAAACAAATGCAAAATCAGAGCAAAAACCATTTTAAGCTTCTCGATTAAGGATCTGTAGTTTATAGTCAGTGGAACCTAAAAATTCAATATTGAGTTTTTGATGTGTAGAACCTGGTTGGACTATGTGACAGGTGTGGAAACAAACTGGTCTGGGATGGGAAGGGATGGCCTTCATTTTCGGAGGAGTGATGCTCGTGTGAGCTTCACCCCCTGGTGGTAGAGATGCAACACTGCAGTTAGTCTTTTCACAGCTCCATCACTCAGTTCCATGCTGTTGTCATGCTTACTTGAAGAGCTACTGAAATGTGTGCTGTGTTGTGTAGCTGAAGGGAAAGGGTTTTGTAAATGGAGGAAAACCGACCTGTATTTCTTCCGAAGATTACTTATGTCTAGATCTACTGGTTGGGGTAATACTCATGATAAATGTGAGACATGGTTTGAATATAATGTGTAAAGTTTCAGGGAATGAGGGAGGTCTATCTAATATCTGTGGATGACAGGTGGGGGAGGATCTGCGACAGGATATGCTGGCTCTGCAGATGATCCGCATCATGGACCGGATCTGGCTGCAGGAGGGCTTAGACTTGCGCATTGTCAACTTTAAGTGCATCTCAACTGGCAAAGATAAAGGTGGGCCTCAAATCTGGGTTTGTTACAACTCCTTTTTCCACTTAACTGTGTATTCCAGCCAGACGGAACTTTACTGGGATAGTGGCAGTTTTCCCAGTGCATTCACACTAGCACATTCCAGAGGCTGCACAACTTTGTTGCTATAGAGTCTAGCTGCTCTCCCTCCCCCGTCCCCCAGGCATGGTGGAGCTGGTGCCAGCTTCAGACACCCTGCGAAAGATCCAGGTGGAGTACGGTGTGACAGGCTCCTTCAAAGACAAGCCCTTGGCTGAGTGGCTACGCAAGTATAACCCTGCAGAGGAAGAGTATGAGAAGGTGAGGGATCCTCCTGCCTCTTGTTTATGTTGGGACACCTACATGACACCGAATCTGAATGTGACATTCCCTGTAAGTCACACATGCACAAATTGAGCAGCTGATTTGTCAGATCTTCTAAAACTCAGAAGTACATTAGATGAGCAGGATGCGCTGCCGACAAACAACGTTGTGACACTGATTGTCCTGAATGAAACTGATAGGCACAACTTTAGAGTGAATACATATGCTCCCTGTTGTGTGTATGTGTGTGTGTTTGGGTCCTCAAACCAGAGAAATGCTGCTGCAGTGTGCAGTACCTGGTAAAAGTATTAAAACTCCTTGAAAGTTGACAACATTAGCTTTGTTTAGGCAGTGTCTGGGTGGCATGATACAGCTTCCACTTCCAGATTAGTGATCAACCAACCTGAACGACCTGCTTCAGATTTACCAAAATTGATGGGCAAATAATAACTCCCAAACAGTGTGCAAAGCTGCTACAGAATTATGCCAAAAGACATAAAGCTGTTATTGCAGCAAAAGGTGGCTCTACCACATATTGATGTGTAGGGGTTGAAAACTTATGCAAGTAGAATTTATTTATTTTTTCCCAGTTTTTCATTCTTTTAATAAATATTCGTTGCAGCATATGCATTCACAATTTAAAAAAAAAAAAAAAAAAAAAAAAAAAATACTGGTTGGAAAAATATGTGCAAATATAATTTGTAATCCAGGCAATTTTGAAAACTTTCAAGGGGTTTGAATAGATTTTTTCAAGGCTTGGTATATTGTTGCATATCAACAAATCTTCCCATTGCACTTGTGGGTACAATAGCCAAGTTTTCTGGTAATTCCTTGCAGGCATCTGAGAACTTCATCTACTCCTGCGCGGGCTGTTGCGTGGCCACCTATGTTCTTGGCATCTGCGACCGGCACAACGACAACATCATGCTGCGCTCCACTGGCCACATGTTCCACATTGACTTTGGCAAATTTTTGGGGCACGCACAGATGTTTGGAAGCTTTAAAAGGTACATTTGATTCAAACAAATCTTTTATTACTGACCAGAATCCTGAAAGCGAAAGTGGCACATCTAAACATGCATTACTGAGAATACTCTGTTCATTGACCATTTCCAGCACATTTTTAAGACTGAAAGCAAAGCTGTTTACTTGATTGAATGTCATCACATTTGGGTTTATTGAATTCCAGAAACTGCTGTGATTGCCATGCAAAATTCAGTTTAAAAGTTCATCTTGTGTTTTTCCATTTTTGCCTGTTTACCTTTATTTCAGGGACCGTGCGCCTTTCGTGTTGACCTCTGACATGGCATATGTCATCAACGGTGGGGAAAGGCCAACTAGCCGCTTCCAGCTCTTCGTGGATCTGTGCTGTCAGGCCTACAACCTCATCAGAAAACATGCTGGCCTGTTCCTCAACCTCCTGTCCCTGGTAAATTTGAGCGGTCCTTTGTCAGAATCATGAGAATGTTGGGTTGAGACCAAAGACTGAGCAGCTGTATCTCTCTCAGATGATGTCGTCGGGTTTGCCAGAACTCGCCGGACCTCAGGATCTAAAATATGTATACGATGCTCTGCAGCCTGAAACCACTGATGCTGAAGCCACCATTTTTTTCACCAGGTATGCCTATTCTTCCCATTAGAATGAAGATAGTGAGTGGTTCTCCCGTAACACCCTGTCTCCTCTTGACTGCTGCTTTCTCAGGCTCATTGAATCTAGTCTGGGCAGCGTGGCCACCAAGTTTAACTTCTTCATCCATAACCTGGCTCAGCTGCGTTTTTCTGGCCTACCCTCCAATGATGAGCCCATCCTGTCCTTCTCCCCCAAGACCTATACGATGAAGCAGGATGGGCGCATTCGCGATGCCTCCATCTTCACCTTCCAGAAAAGATACAACCCTGAGAAACACTATGTGAGCTGCTGCCATTTGTGTAATTTCTCCAGCACTGTATCCCGGGGTGCTAACTTTTGCTTTAGAAAGTTGAATCGTCGGCAAAGTTAAATTAAAACGTTGAAGAACAACTACAGACAACTTAAGAATTACGTGTGCCCTTTATGAAAATGGGCAAAAATTTAATTTAGCCTTAATAAAGACTTATGCTTTCCCTTCTCTTATAGACATATGTGATAAGAGTCTTGAGAGAGGGCCAGAGCGAGCCCCAGTTCGTCTTCCGCACCTTTGATGAGTTCCAGGAGTTGCACAACAAGCTAACCATCCTCTTCCCACTGTGGAAGCTGCCAAGGTAGCAACTCCTCCATCTCTGTGATGTGTTATATGGCAATGCTGTTCAGAAAAAAAGTCATTGTACATGTTCTGGATATGTAACGCCATGACACAATTCCTGTCCCCTTCACACCACAGCTTCCCCAGCAAGATGGTTCTAGGCCGCACACACATCAAGGAGGTGGCAGCCAAGAGGAAAATGGAACTAAACAATTATGTGCACAACCTGATGAGGAGCTCCACTGAAGTGACGCAGGTGACTGACATCTCTCATTTAGCGAATGAAGCTTTTGAAAAAGCTGGCTGACTTGGAAGAGCTGAGTTTTCCGTCTTGCTCTCTTTGTCCTCAGTGTGATCTGGTCTATACCTTCTTCCATCCAAATGCGAGAGATGACAAAACGGAGGGGTTTGATGGCATAGCTAAACTTCACGGTAGGCATCCCAAAGCTGTTAACTGTTCAGCCTGATGTAATGTTTATGTGAGAAGTCATTAACAGAGGGAGTGTTTTTGCAGAGGAGGTGCCGATGAGCCCCACGTCGGGGAGGGTGGAAGGAGAAGTGAAACTGTCGGTGTCTTATAGGAACGGCAATCTGTTCATCATGGTGATGCACATTAAAGACCTGGTGAGTGTCCCATCAACAGCTGGGGCTGTGGTGACCCTTTCAGAGCTGGAGTCAGATGACTTTTGTCATCCCCTCAACAGGTGTGGGAGGAAGGTGCGGACCCCAATCCCTACGTGAAAACATATCTGCTCCCTGACCCACACAAAACCTCCAAACGCAAAACAAAAATCTCCAGGAAGACCAGGAACCCCACTTTCAATGAAATGGTGAGGAATTTTATTCAGTTATTGTACCAAATAATGTTTAAAGAAGAGAGATTTGGATCTATTTCTAGGATGCTGTCCCAGAGCTACCCCAAACGTGTGGTATGACTTGGTACAAAATGTCTTCTCAGGCGCATGAACTCAACTGCAGTTCATATATTATAAACAGTACATACACTGTGCTTTAGAATATATCACAAGTATGCATGTACACTGTATATTGTATCATACAAATATGTATTTTAAACCAGTTTGTGCAGTAACTGTTTTCCTTAATTTTGCAAATGGTCAATGTATGCTACATGATACTTACTGAGTAATAAATGTATATTATATTATTGATACATTTTATGCTACACTTAGACCACAGTTTCTGTTTAGCTCTACCGCTAAATAACAGCAGCTGCATGAGACACCAGCTACAGGGCTAAGCACAAAGTACGCCTGCCCCTGTATATACCCTGCATTTACTCTGTTTACCCTGATTCCCCCCAGCTGATGTACAGCAACTACAGTAAGGAGAGTTTGAGCCAGAGGGAGCTGCAGCTGAGCGTCCTGAGTGCAGAGCCCCTCCGGGAGAACTGCTACCTGGGTGGTGTCACCCTGAGTCTGAAGGACTTTGACCTGAGCAAAGAGACTGTCAAGTGGTACAAACTCACTGCTGTGCCCTATTTCTAGACTCCCATGGTGTGGCTGGAGCATGGAGATGGGGCCTGCAGGGCCTTGCTCAAAGTCACTACCCCCCACCACTTTTTTTTTTTTTTTTCTCTTCCCCCCTTTTTACCTTTTTGACACTAATGAAACTTCTTTTTAGGCACTCAGTCCCCTTTTCTCTTTCACAAAATATAACAGATGGCTGTTTTTCCATGTTTTCCTAAATTTGACATTAAAGGACCAAAACGGATAACATTTGAAAGTGTACATATATAAATATATATATGAAGACCTTTTATTTTTTAAAACAAGTTGTTTTTACGCCATTTTTCTATCATAGCTTCTTGCAAAGCTAAGCTGGTTAAGACCTGACACTAGAGAAAGTGAGGTGCTATGTAATAAATTAGGTGCCAAAATGCAGAGCTCTGCAGAAAACTTATCTCGGGGGATGAAACGGGGCGATTGCTCTGCTTTGGCGAGCGTGAACGTGGAGGGCAGCTGTCGGGTGAACAGACATTCAGACAAACGCACTTCCCTGTCTTTATCTCAAGCCTTTTGATACTTCCATACTGTACATTGGGATTGTATTTCATAAAATAACCCCTTAGTCATTGTTATGTTGTAACTAAAGGGACTTGCAACAACGTAGACAGGTGAAGTTGAACAGTTAGTTTAAATATGGAGAATCTTTGTTTACTTGGATGTATTTGTGTTTATCAAGCTTGTAAGATCACATGCAGTAGTAATTCATTCTTTTAATAACTGTAAAAATATGCTGAACTTATATAAATATGGCCAGTTATTTATTTTCAATTGGTAATCTTAATGAACCTGTACTGTAAGCTTGTATTTCCTAAAGTGAATTTAATGTTGAATAGGTTTGTATAAAAACTGAATTTCTTATTTTTGAAGTTCAGTATGAAATACACATTTTGGTAACTTGCCAAGTGTGTAGCTCCATTAAGGCTTGGGAAAGAATATTTTCTTAAAACCAAATAAATGTTACTTATTTACTGTCAAAATTTTCCATATTTTTTGTTTTACATATATAAAGTCTGACAAATAGTTGAGTTGTCATCCAAATTGGTGGTAAAATCCACAAACAGGTTGGCGATATTAAGCCACAAAAATGTGGTGTGACAGCGAGTCTGTTTTATCGCATCGGTCATAAAAATTACATAATGAATATAAAACCTGAAAACGAGGATACTTTTTCGTAGATGCAGCAGATAAAATACTCATTTAACGCCGTTTTTACTACATTTTATAGCGACTTCCATTACGTCCTGCCCGGTTCATGAGCTCCGCAACCCGTCAGGCTTTGAGCGCCGCCTAGCGGCCCAATACTGCAGCGTAAATAGTGAGGCAAGGCCATTTTTCTGCGCGAAGTTTATGAAAAAATGAAATGTATCACAAGATTACAAGAAACAAATAAGTTTGGCAACAGCTAGAAACAACAATGGGTGTGCATATCTGCATTAAACACTAAATGATGTAATATAGCTAGAAAAGAAATAAAATGAATAACAACACACAACTAGGATTATAACAGTTCGGCCAGAACATGAATTAAGACTGAAATGATTTTAATACTTGTTGATCCAAAGTGTTTTCATTAGTTTTAAAAAAAAGTAGAACAAAATTACAAGAAACAGAAGTTTTGACAACTGGAAACAATAATAGGTGAGTATAGCGACATTAAATACTAAATTATGTAATATACGTAGAAAAATAAAATGAATAACGCGTAACTAAGAGGATTGTTACAATTTGTCCAGCAAATTAATAATTTTGTCTTTATTAGAATAATTTTATCTAAAAGGTTTGCGTTGAAGTTAAGCGGAGTCTGCGCACAACGGACCCTTTACGTCACTTCCTGGCGGACCTCCCCGCCCGCCGTTCCTTTCCATTAAAGCGCCATCATGGGTCGCATGCACGCTCCCGGGTAAGCCAAAAAATAAAAAGAGCCAGTGTACGGTTTGTGGCCTCTGAGGATACGATTCGGTGCTTTGTGAGAGTGCAGAGCAACCGTTTTATGTCCCTTCGGAGGTCAGAGGAGATTCGGTAGTTTAAGTTTCCCCGCTGCTTGTAAATGTTGAGCGGGAGCCATCATGGCCGCCTGCGTCTCCATCGTTAGACAGCACAGTAGAGTCGAGTACAACACATCGCTGAGAGGATGAGCGTCTCGCTGGCTCTTCCCTCGGTCCTGATGTGCCGATGCTGTGATTTATTGCAGAAAAGGTCTGTCCCAGTCCGCCTTGCCCTACCGGCGCAGTGTCCCCACGGTAAGCTTGCGCCTGCGCACACCGCCTCCTTATGTTCTTGTACAGTAGTTTACACGTTTAAAACGTAGTAAAGCAACGTCTGCCTTTCCTCATCCTTAGTGGCTGAAACTGACGTCAGATGACGTGAAGGAGCAGATCTTCAAGCTGGCCAAGAAAGGCCTGACTCCCTCGCAGATAGGTGGGTCCCACAAGGAGATGGGTCTCGAACCATGTCCATGTGGAGTGGTTTGAAAGGGATGCATTTGGCCCGTGGGGTGGCTGCAGAGAGCTGACGGTCCTGCTGTCCCGCAGAAGCTGCGATGTTGGATGCCTAACTGCGTATGCGGTTCTATTCTTCAGGTGTCATCCTGAGAGACTCGCACGGTGTCGCCCAGGTGCGCTTTGTCACAGGGAACAAGATCCTGAGGATCCTCAAGTCCAAGGGCCTGGCCCCAGACCTCCCCGAAGACCTCTACCACCTGATCAAGAAAGCTGTCGCCGTGAGGAAGCATCTGGAAAGGAACAGAAAGGTAACCTGTTGTAGCCTCGTACCCTTGGCTCTCTTTTCTGTGCGTGTTTAGTGAAAACGCTGAATTTATCGGGGGTTGGGTTTATTCTGACGGGTTGCGGAAGGATGCCCTGTGATTGGGAGGTTTCCTCTGCCTTGCACCTCACACCCTTTGCTTCCCTTCGTGGCCATTTTTGATGAAGAACCGATGTTACAGAAGTGAGAGCTGAACAGATCTTATGAATAAGTCAAGTAGGAGATTGTCATTTCGACCATCTACAACAGGGGTGTCCAAACTTTTTGCAAAGGCGGCCAGATTTGGTGAGGTGAAAATGTGTGGGGGCCGACCGTTCAGCCTGAAATTCTTTGAACCGTTAACATTAAATGCAAATGAACTATTTCATGAAATTTTTATTGCAAATGGCATACTTTTAATTTCTTCACACAGAACACAAATAAATCTAAACAAGTTATTACCAAAATCACTCTGCCTTTCATATTTGAAGATCACATAAAATGAAGAAAAAGTTTGTCTGGAAAAAAAACTTTTGGGAAGATTAAACATATCTAGGTTCATTTTAAACATTACATATTATTCGCTATCAAATGCTCATTGTAAACTTCTAAATTCAAAACATGTGAACAGGAAAATAACACTAACAGTTATCTCATTCAGAAGTACAAAACATTGAGGGCCATATGAGTCCGTGTATCAATCGTTCTTTCGTTTTTCAATTGACCATCAAAAAACAAAAATATGTTATTTGACTTTGAATCGGATATCAAAAACGAAAAAGGCCGTGTTTTTCATTATTTCAATTTTAGACTCGGATCAAAAATACGAAATGGTAAAACGGGCTGCCGGACCGAATTTGATTTTAATATTTAATTTGTCGGGTTTACGAGACCCGGTTTGACTGTCAATTGAAAAACAAAAGAACACATGATACACGGATTGAAAAGACTCAATGCTTATCACAAAAAAATCAATTCACTGAGCTTTTAGAATTTAAAGCCAGGTCTGGTTCAAAAACAGTGGTTTTGATGTGCAAAAACTTAGTCTCGTCCTCACGCGGTTCTTGTTAATGTTCATAACCGAGAATGTCTTCTCGCACAAGTATGTCGAGCCAAACAAGCTCAGCATTTTCTTAGCAAATGTTCGAATCTCTTGGAACCTGCCTTTATCCAGCTGGTGGTAAAAGTTGACGAAAGGGAGCCATTGGTGCCGACTGCGACACTCGCCATCACACTGCAGCTCAATGAGCTCCAGCGGCGAGAGTGCGGCCACAGGTCTACTGTCATCTTCTGGTGAAATATAAAATAGCTTTTTTTGTACGCGTGTATTTTAAACTGTGGTCAACAGTGCTGGCGGGCCGTATATTATTGATTTTATCACAGAGGCTGCGGGCTGGTGAAAATTTGAACACGGGCCGGACTTTGGACATGCCTGATCTACACAGTACGTGGCGAAATGAGACAGCGTTCCTTCAGGGCTAGGGTGTGACACAATAACACAAGGGTGACAGTAAAAATAAAGTGTGAATTTACAGAATAAATATAATAAATAAGCAGTATAAGTTACAGAAGGGTAGCCACAACAGTGGAGGGAGTGTTGATTGATTTATCTTTTTTCCTGGTTTAGCAGTCTGATGGCTACGGGGAAGAAACTGTTTCTCATCCTGGTGGTGGAGGCCTGTATGCTGCGGAACCGTTTTCCGGGTGGGAGGGGTGTGTGGGATCATCTACAATGCTGGCGGCTTTGCGGCTACATCGTGTGGCATAAAAAGAGGGACAGGGAGAAACTCAACAGACTGGTCAAGAGGGCCAGCTCTGTCCTGGGCTGCTCCCTAAAGTCCATCGAGCAGGCTGGGGAGGAGAGAATGTTGTCCAAGCTGACATCAGTCATGGACAACACCTCCCACCCCCTACATGAGTCTGTACGAGCACTGAGTAGCTTGTTCAGCAGCAGACTCTTACATCCACAGTGTAGGAAGGAGCGCTACCGCAGGTCATTTCTACCAGCAGCTGTCAGACTGCACAACGCAGTCTGAATTGGTTAATTTATTTAATTATAACTTATAACTTATTGATGTATATAGGGTTATTTTATTTTATTGTACTTGTGTACATAGATTACTAATCTAATTGTTCTTGTCCTTCTTTAATACTAACTTACTTGTTCTTCTCCTATATTCCCTTCCTGATAAGAGCCCTGTAACACTGAAATTTCCCATTCGTGGGATAATAAAGGTTTATTCTATTCTAAATGTCTGTGACAGAGGGGATCGGAGCACTGATGATTTTTTTTTTCTTTTTTCTTTCACCTGTCCTCACTATGCGCTGTAGGGATTTGCGGTCTGACGCTGTGCAATTCCCAAACCAGGCATTGATGCAGTTGCTTAGGGTGCTCTCGATGGTCCCTCTGTAGAATGCGGTGAGGAATAATAAGGAAGCATCAATATAGAAATTCTGGGGCAATAGCTATCATTTTTGTAGAGAATACAGAAAAAAGTGGAACTAGACCTACCTAGATAAGTGAGACAAATTTATTTATAAGTGAATAAGTTAAACATTAATCCTTAAATAGGGAATGGTTTGACAGAATGTAGCCTTAAACACACTCCGTAATACTTTTATCTTTCTTTCTTGACTGACAAAGAACGTAACAAATGAAACAATGAAAACTGGAAAAGGATGAAACAACACAATGATGAAATTATACAATTTAATAATGAGAATAGCTTTTTTTTTTCTGGAGATGCGTCGTCGTCTTTTTGATGCGAGGTGGGAATGCTTTTTAACAGACAAGCGCATCTCTGTCTTTTTGCAGGAGACTCTCTTCATTGATCAAATTAGAAGCCGTACCGAGCAGTCTCTCTCGCTGTCGACACCAAATGGGTCCACGGTGTTGAAATTTTGCACTTCTGTCTCTCCGCGCTGACATTAGTTGAGCGAGTGTTACAAATGGCTGTTTTACGTCACTCTCGCTTTGAAAAACATCCACACTCCGGACGTTTTCACCTCGTAGCCCAGCGTTGCCTAAAGGTTCTGTCGATTAGAATACGATTAATGCATTCTGAAAATATTGGATTGATCTACAGGTCAGATTAGAACTTCTGATAAAATTAATTTAAACAAATATCTGGTGGTGCCGGTATGATTCAGATATCATTGTGTATCCCTACTTTTGAACACAAGAGGGACCAGAAGTCTTTAACTTGCTTAGTTTCTAAACTCCTACTCACTCCTCCACTGCTTACGTGTTCATTGTTTGTCATGCTTTTATTGACTGAGGCACACAAGATAAAATGTAAACACTGTGGATGGGAGGTGGAATTAAATTTTTCCCACATTCTGGTCGATTCTGACTTTTGTTTTGTTGCTAACTAATGGCTGAGTGCCGAACGCAGCTCACATTCACTCCGCAGCTAACATTTTAGAAAAGAGCTCAGTAAAGAGCATACGGTTAAAATTGAACAGGACATGTTTGTTTGTTTAAACATTTATCTTAGCGTAAATATTTATTTCATTTTGCATTTAATTTGTTTTAGTGGGTTTGATAAAAGTGCATATTTTATTTAATGGAACAAGTTTTCAGGACACTGGCATTATCAACGATGCACAAAGTTATTGCTTGTGGAAAAAATGTGGAAAAACTAAAGACATCTTCATTTCGGCTGTTAGAATCTTCTGCCCATCCCTCTAAAGAAAATATACTGTTTGTGCAGGACAAAGATGCCAAATTCCGTCTGATTCTCATTGAGAGCAGGATCCACAGACTGGCGCGCTACTACAAGACCAAGAGAGTCCTCCCACCCAACTGGAAGTAGTATGTATTCAGCTCCTGACCAACACACACTGTCTGCTCTTGTGCTTTTTGTAGAGCACTGGGGGGGGGGGGGCATCCTTTCCTTTGCAGGAATGTGGTTGACCTGATCATAAGACCATATGTGGGCTGCATTGTAGTCTCTTTTTCCCGGTAAAACAGTTGTGTCCAGTGTGCTAGAGAAACCCCTGGAGGCAAATTAGTAGCCGGGCTACACTTTGCCACTCCCACCTGTCCACCTCGCGCAGTCGGTCACCTTGCAGTGCTGCAGCCAGCAGTCAGTTGGATATTCCTAGAGTCCTAGCTGGTCAAAAGCCCCCTGCGGTCGTCTGTTTCCAAATAGTCTGGGGAAGGATGGGGAACATTTGGCACGCTTTCAACAGAAAATTTAACAAAGAAAGGTGAAAGCGAAACTTGAAGGGTGGGAACTCTGAAAATGAAATTGCTGAACTGCAGTCTTCTCAGTTTCTGACAAAGGACAAACATAACACAGAAACAAAAACATCTCGAGTATTGTGCTGCAAAATCTGCAAAGATTTTTAAATGCTATTTTTATGAAGGTTTCAAAGCCTCATCCCAAAACCTGGGATCAGATAACATATTAGGTGTCCTCCCTAAGGGGCATTATGACTCGGGGATCATAGTATGTGTTGTTTCTGAGGTGAACTTAAAAAGGCGGTCCACTGCATTGGACTAAAAAAATGAAAGGCTTGGTCTCAGGGGACGTTTAGATGAAGCTGAAATGTTCGCTGTGGTTCTGAAGTGACCGAGCAGCGCAGTTGGACAGCCCCTCTATTTATAGTCAGCAGAAAACAAATGAGGGATGCGGGGCGGTGATGAAATTTAAACCCCGTTTCTGGTGTTCCTGCTCCTGCATTTGTTCTACACCATTATGCTGTGAAGATCTAATCTTTTTATTCCTGTCGAGGCAGCGAGCAAAAGCTAACTATGTTAAATATTCAGTAAAACAGCTGTGATTTTCTTTCCACAAATAGTCATTCTAACTGGGGCAAATTTACCAAAGCACTTGTGTACCTAAACTTTAGATAGTTAAAGCCCTTCAGCCCTGTGGAAATACCTACAATGGTATTTATGTGCTTTCTGTTAGTTGGACATCTTTGTTTTGAGAGTGTTTTGGCGAATACTTCTAGCAGGTAATCTTTCTTCCTTCCTTTCGCAGTGAATCGTCCACAGCTTCTGCTCTAGTGGCATGAATTCCAGCAGTTTCAATAAATATTATTTGGTCTTGTAGCTTGTCCGTGTTTGTCTGTTCTTTTTATAAAAATGTTAACCGTCCAGGGACAGTTTACCAGTAAGTATCTCAGTGGCTTTGAACAATTAATGAACTGCGAACAGCACCGTGCTGGTGTTTGTTTTCCGTTTATTGATCTCAGGTTCCTTGAGTATTTCTCAGCTTTTTCATTGACCAGGGTTCTGTTTACTCAGCTACTGTTAGCTGGTTTATATGCTTCTGTTTCCCCCACAGAGCCCTCTTTGCAGAATTATTTTGAATCACAAGTTGGCTTTACTGCTTGATAACTAAAGTAATTGTATTTTATTACAGTTTAGGGTTGTTAGTTAATGAACTGGCTTAAACTGGAACCTTACCACCTTTATTTGCAATAATCCAATGGAAGAGGAGAGGACCAAGAGGACTTGTGTCCATGGCAACTTAAAACAACACTTTTATCCAAGTAATTACAGTTTGCCCATTTATTTTGCAAGGTGTTTTTAATAAAAGTCCCCTGCTGTATAACTACAGGAGGGGGATTCAAACCATTAACCTTCAGACTGCAGGATGCAACAGCCACCTGTTGCTTGACAATGTATGTCGTTTAATATGTTTAAATATAACTTGCTGTATAAAGTAAAGTAAAAAGCTACTATTTACTCTTGAAAATACTTTAATAATCAACTTTACAATGACTTACTCGTCCTACAGTAGGGTATTTTCACAGTATTTCAATTGGGATCAAAGGATCTATAGCAGGAGGGGGATTTAAATCCAGGTTGTACAGCGACGGTTGTAAACACTACTTGATTTTTTTTTTTTAACTTTTAGGATGTCTTACGAAGCGTATGTATGAATTATGTATGGTTATTAAAATAAATCTGATGATCCTTCACGGAATTCACGGGTTGCTTCGATCGTCACGGAATCCAAGGGAGGAGTTATGTGGTGGGGCGGGGCCTATTTGAGTGGCAGCGCCGAGCGCCAATCGGATGATAGGTCTCCCTGGTTTAACTAGAACCGCTGAGAAGGAGGAGGGTCAGTGGAGCTAAGCGCTGGCGAAGCTACGGAGCTGCTGTGTCGGGTCAACATGGAGTCTGTCGCCGTGTCACCGCGTCTAGCAGCGCTGTGAGTCCCCGCCATGGCTGTCCTCTTCCCACACAGCTGCCCGGAGTGGCCTAACAGACCGTGTGTCAAAGAAAAGAAGGCAGAACTCTGCTTGAACCTGAGGCGGTGATCATTCCCCGTGTGCGCGCCGTGGTCCGTCAGTGGACATGGAGTCCGTGGTGGGTCCTCTGAAGGGGGCGTCCGACGGGGGATCCGTGGAGCGCTCGGGCGGCCCGGGGCTGCTGCTCGCTCCCTGGACCCGACACCTCCTGGCCGCGTTGTGGGAGCAGCTCCGCCTTCTGGGCCAGATCATCTACTACAGTTTCCTGGCAGGTAAAACCATCGAGCGACAGTGGACTCGGTTCAAACCCCCTTCCTCGTTGCCGTCCGCGGCTGAGGTACTTAACGATGAAACGGGGAAAACACTTGAATGGGTCAAAAATTGCCACTGGTTTTGGCTAAAAGAGAGAGCTGAGTGACAAATTAGTATTTGTGTCGTTACAAATTTTAAGCTGAAATTGTTTTGTCACTTTTCTCTGTGCGCGCGCGCGCGGTTTGTTTCGGCGCAACAGGCTGCCAAGTCGGACAGACACAGTCACAGAGTGACACTTTCCTTTCACACACATACTGTCACTGAGTGCTACTTTTGTCACACACACATTGTCACCATGTCACCGAGTGGTGCGCATCAACTCCGTCCGCAGAGCGGAGTAAAAACGGTGTAGAATCCCGGCGGGAAAAACGCGTAGTGTCGGAGCGCGAGCTAGCCGTCGTGGCTCGCGCTGCGCGACGCGCCGATTTCTCTCCCGTTTCTACAGAACACACACTTAAATTAAACTGCGACTTCTTGTGCAAATTGTGTTTTCTTTAACCTTACAAATGCAAAATATACTAAATGTTCGCTAAACGTTCGTTTCCGGGTAATAAATGCACGACAGTGTTGCATTCTTTTTGAATCGCCCTGTATGCTTGGTGCACATGTACTTATTGGCTTTAAGCGAGTAATCGTGTCGCGTCCTCATTTCCCGTTTTATTCCCCCGCCCCGAAATGTTTTGGCCGCAGTTTTCCAGATGTTTCGCCTCGAGGTTCACCTCAGGATCACCGACGAGACTGGGCGTCACGTGCAGCGCATGAGCGCGGCGGGAAACGCGGCCGAGTCTTTCATCCTCTCCTCTTTGTTTGAAAGCGGCGGCGGCGGCGGGGGGGCGATCGCGGGCCCCCTGGAGTCTCGCACAGGGACCCTCTTCTCTAGCCTGGGGGGGGACGATCTGTGCTGCAGCCTTGTGGACGACTTCGTCCTGCGGGCGGCCGAGTGCCTGTCGGAGGGGGGGGACGCGATCTGCTCCAGGCGCCATTCCGGCTGGACCTCGAGGGACGGCGGCAGCTGGGATGTGGTAGCCCCCGAGGAGGCTGAAGTCATTGCGGATGGGGGGCGTGAGGGTGACGCCGACCAGAAGGTGCCCGGGCACCAGAGCCCTGCGGACTTGGACTCTTTTTGGGATGATGATCATGATGATGGTGAGGGTTTCGTTGGTGAGGACAGCAAGGCGTTGTGGGAGTCCTTCACAAAGTCCAGCGACCCCTACAATCCCCTCAACTTCTCAGCCTGCCTCTCCAGCTGCTCTGGTAAGGAGCTTGGGAAGGACAGGAGTTTGGATGCAGGTGGTGCTGCCGCAGAGGCCGGTTCCGAAGGTGGACCAGCGGAGACGCCGTGCTGCCCGGAAGGCGAGAGCGACTGGGAGGGGTCCGACGACTCAGACAGTGAGGAGAATGTCGAGAACAATCGGCTGTGGGAGCTCTTTTCCCACCCAGCAGACCCTTACAACCCCCTGAACTTTACGGCTTGTGTGTCCAGCTGTGGCTCTGGGGGGGCGCCGACATCGTGGGGTCAGGAAAGCCAGGACCTCACAAACGGTGCAGCCGATTTGGATGCAGACAATGGTGATGCGGGGGGGGCAGACTACGAGGAGCTCTGGAACTCTCTTCCCCAAAGTTCAGACCCGTACCATCCGCTCTGCTTCCGTGCCTGTCTGCGGAGCTCGCCTTCACATCGGGACGCAGCAGATCCTGTCACCCAGGCACAGGGGTCAGGCAGCGGCATGAGGTCAAAGCCTTGCTTGCCGAAGAGACACTTTAAACATCACTGTCCCCTTTGGTCCCAAAACAGTGAACACATTGTCCCATGGAGGAAGAAAAAACCGGACCATAGAAGTGCAGCGAAGCTTCATGAAGACAGGCAACCAGCTCTCAAAAAGGTTACTATAGTTTACTACGTTTACAACAGTTATTCATGCAGTTAATAAGTTGTATAAATGGGTGCCTGAACCAGGTTCATGAGCCGTTGCTGTGGAAAAAAGCAACGGATAAAAATGAATAAATAACAAAAAGACGGTGAATTCAGGCAGCTGTGAGGCACAAACGGCTCATTAGTCCATGTCAGATCAATGTCAGATTATTTTGAGTTTTTCAAGGGCAGGAAAAAATTAAAATGCAGGTTACTGTGTGTGTTTGTACATGCTGTCCTCAGCCTTTATTTATGGACACTAAGCAACGCCATTGTCATGAGCATGCTGTTTGGCATGTAGTGTGTGAGTCAGCAGACAGGGTTACAAGAAGTACATATTGCACTGTGGTTGCATAGTGTGTGATGTCAGGACTGTCCGTGGTACCAAAATGAGTGGTTTTTTTTTTTTTTTGGAGGAGATTACAAAATAATAGCACATGACCACTAACAAACTGCCAGGTTGTATGCGGTTCACTCGTCTGCAGTTACAGTTGCATGACGGAGATGTTGACCCCTGGTGTCTGTTGTTCCATCAAACAATGCTGTCATGTTTGTTTTTCAGGTTCGGTTCTCCCCGGTTGTCCAGGTGCACGTGATGCGGTCCTGGTCCTTTGCCCGGCAGGCATCCCGAAAGGGGATGTGGGAGGAGATGGCTCGTGACCGCGAGCGCTTCAGAAAGAGGATTGCAGAGACAGAACAGGCCATTGGTTACTGCCTCCTGGCATCACACAGGGAAAAGGTTGCTGCCCGACTGTGTGTGGTTGAGGTCCCGTCCTGTTCAACTGAACTTGATTGATTGGGATGCCATGAGGCTCACTTGGAGTCCAGGACACTGAACTCAGAACAAAGAAGCACCTCATTTCTCTCACAGCTGTTGTTGCACTGATGTTTTAACTTATTTATTTGTAAATAGGCTGCATACTTTTATATGTCTGTTGCATTTAGAATATATATTAAAGTCATGTCAAACTTCTATCATTTTTTCAAACAATGAAATATTTTTGACAATTTCATTTAAAAGGTTGGTGAGGAGGGAGTGAGCTTCCCTCACGCATCTTTCGTTAATAAATGCTGCTTTTTCAGGTGTGAACGTTGCTAGTTGGTGCTGGACCGTTGTTTTTTTGGATAAGAATAATTCGGATAAGAAAAACGAATGACATCTACAGAAGTCCGGGAGACTGCAAGTAAGGATGGCGTGATGGAACGGGGTTTGTGGCGTCCAGTTTGGTTCCTGGCCTTTCTGCCGTTTACTGAACCTGGAGTCATTCCTTCTTACCCGTTTTACCTCATCAGTACCAGGGCAGCTGCATGACAGCTGGGGTGACTGAAAATCCTCCGAGTTGTTTACACCTTTGTTGTGTTCGTTTCATCATTCTCCATTTCTGCTACCCTTGCGTTCCACCGTGTATGACCATTTTGCATGTTTCACTTTTCACTGTGATACTCGGGGGAACTGACACCTGTTTTGTTCATTTCCACAGGTGCTTGCGGAAAGTGGCGTAGAAATGCGGAGGGCCGGCGACACAGCAGCGGTGCCGCGCGATGCTCCCTGGGTTGTGTTCGTTCACCACCCGCATTTCTATGGCACGTTTTTCGCCAGCCAGCTGCTACATCCCCCAGAGTTCAACTACTTGGCGCGTTACGTTAGAAAAGGGTTAAAAAACAAGGCATGATGAAATGTTCTCCTCGGAGGAGAAATCAATTAGCATCCCTTCTCCTGGGAGGCGCCGCACACTGGATGGTGCAAAGGTGAGCAAGGGGTGACCTGAGTTACGGCGACAGGAGTGGGATGAGGCAGTTGCCAAGGTGACCGGCAACTCATGTAAAGCACTATGTTGTAGTCAACAGGGGGTCACAGCAGGGGAGACAAAAGTCTCGCCGGTTTTCTCCTTGTTTTGCTCCTTTTGCGGCAAAGTGGCGGCGTTTTAGGCAGCCGTTGATGGCTACGTATAAAAGTCAGGATATTGTTATTGTTAAATTGTCCTCCCTCCCTTTTCAGGTGTGTCCTCACACTGCGGTAGGAGAGTCTGAAACAGGAAGGTGTTGCCTTGCACTTTGTCCTACCAGGAGGTGCCCCCTCGCGGCCCCAGTCTCCCGGCAACGGCACCCGTGAAAGGATTACGGGTGATTGCAGCAGGGCCTGCAGTCGGGGGCCGGTCAGGTGCGAGGGCAGCAGCACGGTCTCGTGTGGGGCAATTACAGCGGCTGTGCTGCGTGATGCAATCGGGGAGCCGGTATTGTGTGCAAGAGGTACGGGCGGAGTCTGTCGTCTTTGACCCGCCCCCTCTTCCCCCTCCTCCGTGCAGGTTCCAGCCACCCTCCTCAAAGGCGAGAGGACTCGGTGAACGGCTCGAGCGGAGCTGATGCAACACTGCCGCAGACGCGGTAAATAGTGAGATGCGGCACGCAGGCAATTCCCAGATAATAACATAACAGCCCGATCAAATTTCCCCTTTTGTCAACTGCATTAATTTGACTACCGTGATATCGCTGCTACGCTGCCATTGCATCCAATCAAGCCACACAAGAACGATGTTTAGAGGGATGGTGAAACGTGCGTCTATGCGCCTATGCGGAAGCAGTCGCTGTAGCCAACCTGCTGCACTTCTGTTAGCAGGAATTTGCCTGCGAAGTCAGTGATTTCATATGTTAGGCAATTTGTCTTTTTATTAATGAACAATATGATGCATCAGGTCATTCTTGGCCCCATGCTAATTCTTTCAAATTGTTGGCCAGCAAATTAGGGAAATGTATCATTAGCGAATCCTTTTACCTAATTATTAATATCACTTAGCTTAAGGTGGTAGTTGTAAAATATATAGCAGAAAAAAACAACGATTGAGTAGAATAAAAGGAATTAACTTTAGCTTATATTAATGGTGAGCAGTCAATATAAAACGACTGCTTATTCACCCAGGGCTTCATGCCGCTTCAAACTTTGACCACCACACCACCAGATGTCGCTATTTAACTGACTTGAACCCGGACAACCTGTTGCTGGAATAACAACTGGCTTAAGATTTTAAAGGCCATCTCTCTCTCTCACACACACACACACACACACACACACACACACACTAAAGACAGTCCATTTAGACTGACTAATAATCACTCAAAAAAAAAAAATAGACTTTACAAAAATGAGCGCTCTAGCAGCACAGTAGTTAGCGTGTCGCCCTGCACTCCTAGGCACTGGGTTTGAGTCCCACTCTCCTTAATGGAGGTGCACGCACTGAACGCATACAGTAAAAATTTTCCAGCTGGGTAAATATTTTTAAGTAGCTTCATATAGAAACTTTTCAACTACACTGGAAAAATGTGACAGCTAAATGATTAATGCAGATTAAAGCTATATTATAGAAAATGTAAGGACATCTGAGGCGTGTACTGTAACACATCAGCAGCTGCCGGGGAACAAGTCAACATCAGGCCCAGTGTGCCTGTTATTAGAACCCCTTTAATTATGTAGATGTCCTGACCATGTGGGGGGTTAGAACACACAGGGCTGCCTGACACTGACCCCCTTGCCCCCCCCTGCAGGGACAGCTCTGCACTCAGCACTTCAGCACCTAACATGGTTTGAATTGCTCTTATACAGGTACCCTGGTCCCAGGTGAAAGAGAGCTGCCTGTAGTCATGTCTCAATTATTCATTTGGCTAAAGCTTGGCACAGCGCTAAATGTCCAGACAGCATACATAGTGTCTAAATGCTGTGTGTGTATGTGAGAGAGAGAGAAAGAGATGCACCAAAGGAGTACACAACCATGTGCTTGACAAATAAACTCTTTTGACTCTTTGAAAGCTGGGCTTTGCATTATATGCACTGAAGTGCAGAGGAGTCCCTGTGCCTCCAGGGGGCACAGTGTTTCATATTGAGTCACCTTGTTGCTCTGTGAGGCCTCTCAGGTTGTCCTGACCACTGACCAGAACCACATGCCTGAACCAGGGTGTACGTGTGTGAAACAATGAGACAGCAACAGAAGGTCAGCTGAGAGCATAGGATTTCCACAGGTGTCTGTGTGACTGTCCAGCTCTGCTTTGGCTCCGCCTTCCACTTTGCTGCGGAGACAGTCCCGATGGGAGCGGACAGCTGTCTGTTCGCTGCGTATGATGGAGGAACACAGCCCAGATGGAGGTTAGCCCATTACAGGTCACATGCACTGAGCACAATTTAGTCACCAATAGAGTATAAACATCTCGACTGTGGGAGGAAACCAGAGCAATGTGCTAACTACCCTGCATGCACACCACACAAGATTCAATCCCTGTTCAAGTCCACAACTAGCGTTTGCATGTACTGGCTTGTGAGTGATCCAGTTGCATGTTTTTGGTCTGTTTACCCACAGAAGGAGCGGTGTGATGGGAACCAGACGGTGGAGAATCTCTGATCTCAACCAGCCGCCGCGCGTGTACATCAAAGCCCGTCAGCGAGCGAGTCTCCCACAAAAGCAGAGTGCAGTCAGATGCGTCAAATAAAACCAACAGTAGTAAGACAGGGAGGCGACGTGCCCCTCGGGAGAATGAGATGAGATCCTCTTCTCCAGAGGGATTACGAGATCAAATATTAATGACACAGTTGGATGCTTAACACTGCCACCTCCTTTTGCCATTAGAGTGCCGCTCTGGGAGTCACTTTCCTCATCGTGAGCAAATAATAGCCTAAATCTACAAAGCTGATCATGGTAATGAGAATGGCCTTAAACCATAATTTTTTGTGTGTGTGTGGGGGGGGGTATTTTTCATCTAGTAATTTTCTTTATGGTCCATTTTAAGGTCCAGCATTAGGCACAGGCTGCATTGCTTTGCACCAGTAAATCAATTCAACCTAAAACAGCTGTAGCTTACACTCTGGGCTAGAGAGCTGTTGTAAAGAATTAAAAAAATGAGAACGGCTAAATGCATTGTGTGTTATAAAAGACAACAGGCAATTAAATGTGCTACAGTTGGAGACGACTAAACATCCATCCATCCATCAACCCATCATAAACCACTGTTCCCTGCTGAGGGTTCATGTGGTCCGGACTCTACCCAGCCAGGCTATGAAACTACACCCTGGATGGGATTTCAGGACGTTGCAGAGTGGCCACACACACGGAGGAGGAGGAGAAAGGGCACCTGAGGTCACACAGGTACTGTAAATTGTCACCTCAACAGAGCTTCCATACAAGGGTTCAACGTTAACTGACACTTTTCTCTAAAGTGACAATGTGAGCTTTGTGCACTGAGCTGTTTACACCGATCTGCCCATTTATACAGCTGAGTTACTGTTACTGTGTTAAATAAAGGTAAATACTTTGATGAAAGGTGGCAAGTCCTAACTATTATGCCACCAGCTGGCAAACAATGTGTTCTTATGACCCGACTTTCACACCAGTACAAGCCAACAATACATTATGGGTCATGTAGTTCACCACATGAAACTGAACTGCAACTCAACGGATTTTACTGTCATTACAAGAATTAGGAATAGAAATATTGTATTATACCTCTCAATATAGATAGATTTATCATGGAATAATTTTTAAAAAAATCTAATTTTGTCTCCAGCTGAGTTGATGGCATTTTAATCTTAATTTTGAGGCAACTCCAGGAAACGGCTAATTCAGAGGACTGTTGAGGATGTTATTTTTCCCAGCAACTTTATTGAAATTACTGCTGCCTGCTAATTTTGCACATTCTGCTTGATCAGCTGGTTTGCACTGCGTACGTTTTTCAGCTTACTGATATGTTTAATTTCGTTTATTCTGCACTTTTTCTAAAGACATGACTGTCGAAGCAGAAAATAAACAACGTTTATTTGTTAAACAGGCTGTCCAGCTGCTAGATTAATTCATAATCTAATTGTCCACATCCCCAAAAGTGTCTAATGTCATAAAATGAAATCATCTTTTATCAACATTGCTGTGCACTTCCAGCAGCACTCCCACGCAGGCTAGGGATGTACCCATGGTGCACCTGCAAACTGCATGTTGTACTAAATACTAAATAATGTCTTGTATCTACTTGAACCTTTCCTGTGTAACTTACAAAATTCAAGGCTCTGCTCCTTTATGGATGTTTTTCTGTAAACTCCCTCTTAATGGTGTCTGTCATGGGTCAGAGCCCTGAGGAGGAAACTACAGTCCATCTTGAACATTAACTTACATCCCTTAAATGATCAGCATGAGCTCTTTCAGCCACCAGGTTATTCAGCTTTGGCTGACACACCTACAACAAATGGGGGTTTAGAAAAGCTTAAATCATCACTATGAACCCCTCTCTCACCCTCTCTACTGTCTGTCCTGAAGACACTGCCACAGCCTGCAACCTCCTCCCCCCACAGTCTGTGAAGACTGATAATATTCTGGACTGCATCCACCAACCCCCTCCTACAGTATCTTCTCCACAATCACCACTGACAGTTTGCTCTGATTTCTCACCCATTTATCACCCATCTACTATCTATAGATATCCATGTTTACCCACTTATTTATCCATGCTATTTATTAACTATCTCTGTGTTTTCTGTGTCTGTTTAGTGTGCTGTGCACTGTGGTCCAGGAAAATCTGCATTTCATTCTCTTGCACATATGTATAAATGCAGAATAAAAATAAAGTGAACCTGGAGGTGCACCAAGAAGCGCTTCAGAGGGCCCATCTTACCAACAGCCACCCGGCTCAGCAAAAGTTAGTCACTACCTCAGGTCATTAAATTTGTCTCACTTTACTGCATTTGGGACTGTCTTGTTATTTATTTTGTGGCTTCTGTTATGCATCCGCTGTTTCAGCTGCTGTACGGGTGAATTTCCCTGCAGGGATTAATAAGTTCGTATCCATTTCTGTTGTGCTACCGACTGGATTCTAACAACATTTTTGGAAGCAAGTCCACGTTCCTTCAGCATTTCGGCACACTGCGCCTTCATAAGCGACGCAAGTTTTCGTCTTTCGATTGGAGGAGCCTCTTTGCGCTAATGTTCAGCTAATCTCATTACTGGTATGCATCACGTGACTGAAAGCGAAAAACCGATAGACCATTAATATACTTGTAGAATCTCATGCAAATTTAATGAAATTTCATCAACGTCTTGGTGTGAAGACAGTGCTCGTGGGTGGTGGGTGCGCATTTATTATTCATCACTTTACTAAGGAATCCACCGAGAGGAGAAAAAATAATGAAGAATGAAGAACAAATGGAGAGAGTTGTGGACATCATATTCATGTTCAGGGAAATTCATGGCTTCACCCTCTTCCCATGCAGAAAAACATCTTATCAGACGTATTTGGGCAGAGGACCTCGACAGCGATGAACGACGCTGCATTTTGATGGTCCCTCATGCCTCGAATCTTTCACACCCAATACCAGCACGGTAGTAGACATCTGTGATCCGCCGGCCACCCTCCGCACATTTTCATCAGCGGGATTGTTTGCTAGTGACATAATGATGCGTCTCGTCTTCGCTGGCAACGCCTGAAGACTCTTGTTACGCTGAATTACGTTTATCCCTTTGGCACGTGCACTAATCCGGTGTGACGTACAATTCTATCAAGGTCAAATTACTATAAGAGCGAATCATGAGTTGTAAACAGTAATACCGCAGTCAGGTGTAACTAGCGCCTCAAATGGGTAGTGCAAAGTACTGACATGTCTACATCTGCTCTGCAGAGAACTGGGGCATTTTCTGGCATCACATCCCTTAAGGCCCCTGGTGCTCTCTTCTGTCCCCTCTTCACCAAATTCTCTTGCTAAACTGCTAGTAAATGGCCAACTGCAGTAAATGGTCATATATTTGATTACCCAGAGTGCACTGTTACGCCGCAAGTCACCTCATGCGCTGCTTTCCTACTGTTCAAAATTTGTGCCCCCTTGTAGACTGAACATCAGCAACATCCAGTACCTTTGAATTTAAAAGTTTTAACAGGGGACACAGAAAACGTGAGCGTGGGAGAAGCAGCACTTACAGGGTAAATCCAAAAGAACTGAACTGAACGCTTCTGTAAATGTTACTCAGAAACTCAGTGTCACAGGAACCTGCACTGTAAACCGATCGGTGAAGTAACTCGGTTTTTCTTCTTAATCTTACAAAATGCTCACCGTGCACCCTCGCGTCACACGGCACGTCGGTACGAAATGAACGGGCCGAATTTCCCAAAGTGTTCGGTTCTTTTTAAATCATTGTATTTCCTCCACTTCAAGCACCGGGTGTAACAAAATTGCAAATGTCGAGGTGAACGTTTCTCACCGGTTCTCGTAGCTGGCACCTCATGCTAAGAGGCCAAATGTGGAACAGATGCAAGGAAAATATAAGTAAAAGCATAGGGAACAGTTTAACCATCAGACCTGTAAACTAGCTGGATGATGATGTGAGCTGAAAACCAGCTGGTAATGAAATTAATGATGGAGGCAGCAGGTGGCGTATTGGTTGCAGGTTGTTGTAGGTTCAAATCCCACAGCCTTATTGCAGTATCTTTGGTCAAGGTACTTACCCTGAATGTAGAAAGTGGTCAACCATTGTGTTTTAAGTTGCAGGTTGAGAAAAGATGAAAGAATTTGCAGGCGATATCCCACGAACCCATGCACATTCTGCTGTATGCTGACAAAAAAAAACATTAAGCTGTGAAAGCTACAGTAATAAATAAGATATTCATAGGGAGGTAAAGTGTACTTACAGTACTTGAAGTGAAGCAACATCACTCGTCAGCCAAAGGTTCGAGGAAGTTAATCAGCTTTTTAAGTGTCTTAAAACGAAGTTAACTCCCGTCCATCTGGTCTGCGGGCCCGTCGGTCTGAGGTAAATCGGAGGCGGCGCACCTGTCGGTTTGATGCCATCCTGGGCGTTGCGACCTGCCAGGTGACTGCGTGCAAGTTTCCGTTGCTACTGTTATTATTATTGTACCACACTTATGTCGCTAAACGTGATGGACAGGATGGGCTGAAACGGTCGCCTCAGAAAGTTACACACAAGAGCAGCTGCTTAAAGGGAATGTGGAACCACAGTCGCTGCTCCCACCTGCTTTCGCTTCAGCAGCTTCGGAATGCGCGGCGTTTACCCACTCTGACAACTGTAGCGCTTCCCAGAACGCAGTTTAAACCCACATCATTTATTACTGATTTAAGTTGTCAGGAGTAATTGATAAACCAGCGGCGTTGTTGGCAACAGCAGGTGTTTTTTTTTTTTTTGCGGTCCACCGACAGGGATTCTCGACTCCACCTGCACGGCGTCTCTCCCTTTCCTGTCGGCCGACGGTGCCGCGCTTCCCTTTAAGGGCGCCGCTGCCCCGCTTGCCCTGCTGGCGACACCCCCCCCCTTCCCCTTTCCCCTTTCCCCTCAGCCCGAGGCTCCGCGAGGCGGCGATGAAAGAAGCTGAGCGCGCGATCATGGCGGCAGTGGCGCCGCTCGCGCGGGACACTCTGCCCGCGCGCTGGTCCTACGGGGTTTGCCGGGACGGCCGCGTCTTCTTCGTCAAGTGAGTGAGCGAGGGCGCGCATCCCCGCGTTCCCGCCCCTTGCGTGTCTTCAGGTGTCTTGGAGTCGCACTTGTGTCGCTCAGTAACAGGTGTGTGTGCGTGTGTGCTTTTCCTCTCGCAGCGACGACGCCCGCCAAACCACTTGGCTGCATCCCCGCACGGGACAACCTGTCAACTCGGGACACATGATCCGCTCAGGTACGCGCACTCCCGCACCGCACACGCTCCTCTTTCGCGGTGCTCGCGAATTGTTTTGTAACTTCTGAAGTTTATGGACTGCACCACTCGCATGCAATGCGTACGCGGACTCCGCGTCAGGGCTGAAAGTTCTGGAAAAAGCGACTGTGCGCGTTTATTGTTTTGCGTGAACTGACACGCGGCGATGCCGGTTGTTTTGTCCCCAATGCAGATTTACCGCACGGATGGGAGGAAGGATTCACCAAGGAGGGGGCCATTTACTTTATCAAGTACAGTGTTTACTCTTTTTTTTATGGTTGTGTGTGTGTGTGTGTGTGTGTGTGTGTGTGTGTGTGTGTGTGTGTGTGTTATTGGCTTCAGACACAGCAGGACCTGTAACTCCTTTAAGGACCACAGTGACTCATGGTATAACACAGTAAGACACACTGGCTCATAGTGTAAAACACAAGTTGAACACAATGACCTGGATTATCTTGTCATATAAATTGAGAACTTTACTAATCCCAAAGGAAATTGCATGAGGTTAGCGGACACCCACACACACACACACACACACACACACACACAATGAGACTGGACTCTCACTATAACACTTCTGGCATTCCATCCTTCATGTGTGTACTGCGATTAAAATCTAATTGATATTGATCACAGTATTTGTATAATAAAGTTATATTCCATTGGCCTGAGTTTAAACTCCACACACAGGCATGAGCACGTTTTCCTGCATTGTGGTGACCTCGCACTGACCTCTCTTGAGTGCATATTTTGTTTGGGGGGGAGTGAAGTACAATGAATGAATGTAGACCCTTATTCCCCTTGGGGGGGGGGTGAACTCTACATCACTGACCTGCGCGTTGACCGCAGTTTCATATTTACCGTGTTTCTGCACAGCATCGGCCACACAGAAATCTGCAGTCCATCTGCGGTTTTCCTTCTCCGTTCCTCCTCTGCTGTTTGGAGGAGGAGAGGCACACAGGAAGCGTGTTTGTTCTTGGAAGAATATTCGTCGTAAAGTGATACCCACTTCCACGTTTTTATAACAAAGCCTGGAATGCATTATGAATAAAGATCAAGGTCCTTTGCTAACTTGTGCGAGCAGCAGCTAGTGGAACATATTGGTTCTGGTGTCCAAATGACACGATGCAACATAATCAATTTTTACAGATAAAATGTTTGAAAATTATTATCTGAACCATTAAGTGGGAAATCAGTATTACATTAGTATTTAACTTTACTAGTATACATTGTGGCGGTAGCATATTTGTTCCTATTCTATTCATATTCTAACCTGTAACAGTGTATTAAAGCACGTGCACAGTAAGGGGTTTTATTACAAATCTTTCAATTATTGAGACTTGTACTGAACCAGTGAATGTGACCAACGCTTTTCTAGTTCAGTTTTTAGGTTTTATGATGATTTTTGTTCTGCTAAAAATGAGTCTTTTGCGTAGATGTGTTTCATTATATAATTAAAGTGTTGATGTTTATACATCACATACTGCCACCCTGATCTAGTTTCATCACAGCTATTTTTTGTACTCCTTTGAAAATTGTATCACTTGCAGTTTTGGCAGAAGTTTAGCATATATTCAAACATTTTGGACAGCATTGCAAACCGCAGAAGCTGTGTGATGTGAACGTGTTTTGAGTGAAATAATTCATAGAATTAAATTTTCATGCTGATGGTGGAGGTGTTTGCTCTAGCGGAGGCACACAGTGAATCTGTGGCCGAAACAACTTCCAGTGTTTTTTGAAGGTTAAAATTAAGATTTAAAGTTTCAAGGTTTATTTGTCATGGGTGCACTAACAGCAGCATAGCAGTGTTGTGACCATGGAAAGTGTTGCTTCCAGACATCCTCAGCAAATAAATATATAAATAAGCTTTAAGAAAATTAAATAACAAATGTAGGAAGTGTTTCTCTAGCAGTATCAATTCTAAAAATACATCATTCTAGTGAGTAGAAAGGTATGTCTGTGACTCTCCTCCGCAGACAGTGTTTTTTTTTTTTTATACCCTTTAGGCACTGCTGTGCTAAATTACTTCTTCCCCTCGTAGTGCCTCCAGTAAGTCATGGTAACGCATGAAAGGAGGACAGTTTTATGTAAGAGTTATGGCTGTATTGTGAGAGACGAACAATCCAAATTCATCTGTTGGATCTCTAAGGCAGGCAGGGGGTGCAGTGTTTAAGAGGCTGAATTCAAGGATTAACTTTGCTGTTCTTTGCGGCTTACATGGATAGCATAGCGTAAAATGTCCGGGTCACTTTCTATAATGGCAACAATAAAATTACTTTCTCCCTCACCTGTTTGAGTCAGCAGGTGGCATAGTGGTTAGACCTCTCTACTTTGAGTTGAAGAGCTGATGTTCTCCTGCTATAGCACCCCGAAGCAGGATACTTGCCTTGAATAAATACAGTAAAAATTACACTGTTGTATAAGTGGGTAAATAATTTTATGAAATTTAACATAAGCCACCTTGGAGTACAACAAATTAATATAGGAAAATATTCAATGTTAGCTGTGCCAAGTTGATCGAGGGTGGGGAATTGCACCGTTTCAGAAAGGACAGTTGCATCCTGATATCCAACTCTGGCTAATAGTATCTTCTAGATTTTTCTCTTAAAGCATTGCAGAAGTGACATGGTAGACAGAATTGACAACATCGAAGGTGTCTCAGTGGCCTGTTCACCTGTCCAGGTGACATAGAGAGAATTCAGAGGATGGCTCGTGAAAAATCGGACGGTAAACATGGTTTTGAGTACTTTGTGGAGGGTTCTGGAAAGAGGGGCTGTGATTGGATTAAAGAAGCCATTAGAGGATTTATGCGCCTGGTCGCTCCACAAAGAGCACTGGCCTGTTCCCCTTCTGTCTTTGCTCACATAATTGATGAGAAGGGCTCACGGAACTGTGGAAACCGTCTACTTGTCATTCCAGTCATGCCTGGGTTTGGGATGGTTTTCGCCTCTCCCGACCCGGCTGAGGGAGGCCCAGGTAGCTTTAGGCTCACTCTCCTCTTGCGTGTGTAGAGCAGTGTTCTTTACCGCCACACAGGGAACTGATGTTGTTTGCACCTCTCCTGACCTATGTTAAACATAGAACTTTCCAGAAGCTTCATTGTAAACCAGAATATGTTTTTGGGGTGCTGGTTCAGACTTGTAGGGGTCACTTGTTTGGTCTGTCTTCCAGTTATCTGGTTGTTCTCGAACTGGCTTCCTTCTACAGTGCCAATCAAAAATTTGAGTACACCTGTGTTATACCTGTACGGGATGAACTGGACAGAAGCATGAAAGCAAAGCAGTACACAGTACCTGCATCTCTAGGAACCATTGCAAAAGAGCTGGGAAGTCACAGTCCTTTATTTCCAGTTCAAACGTGTTAACTAAATGCCTTGGGGGGCGCAACAGGTATCCTTCAACTTTTGACCAGTGCTATATGTAAAAGATGGCAGTGGGTAGAGAGTGAAGTTCCTTAGCTGCCAACTTCCAGCTCATAGTATGTTTCACATGAAAGCCTCCTGTTCTGAACAGAGGGGCTAATATGATACTCCTTGAGTTAGATTCATGATCGATGCGCTAGAGAACCTATCAGGAGTGTTGACAGATGCTCTGTGATGTGACCAGGTTATCTGCTCACAAGCTGTGAACATCTGTCCCGCTGCCCTCATCCCCAAGCCAATCTACACTCCTCAGGCACACAGGCTCTTGCAGTCCTGCTTGAAAAATGCTTTTGAGTTCAGGTCAGACCTCTGTCTACTAACTCCGTAATCAAGTGCTCTGTTAGCATAGGGTTTTGCATCCAGCACGTGGCTTTCTCAGCACTGAACATGGAATGATTCAATGAGAGGTGGTTTTGGGTAGTGGAACACAAAACCTGGGCCTGGGCTCCTTGTGCCAGCTGGGAGACAATGGGAGGGACCCAGACCTTTCAGAGATTTTAGTAGAATTTGAATAGCCCCCCATTTTGGCACGAATGAAGAAGCGAGTGAGACATGAGGTAGGGAGGGAGGTGTTGTCATTATTAAAATAAATTTTTAACAGCTTTCCTTACAGACATTCTGCTGATAATTTTAGATGCTGTTTAGTTTTCTCCTCCTGCCGTAAAGCATTATTTGCAGTGTTGTCTGGTGAGAGGATGGACCCTGTCTGCGAATCTGGAAGGAGGTGCTGAAATGGACCAAGCATATGGTCAGCACTGGTGCTAGTTTAACGTGACAGTTTGCATAATTTTTAAAAATATTTTCAGCCGTTGTTTGGTTAAAGTCCTTTTTGTGGTACCTCTGGACTGTGCATAATGCGGTGAAGATGATGTAGGCTCACCCCAGCCTGTACACTATCCCTGAGGTCATCACAGGTGCAGCGGCACTGTACAGGTTTCCTTTCAGACCTGTTGTATATGACATTTCTCAGCAGAAAAAAGTGATGGGGGTGACTAGGAAGCCTGCAACTCTCTGGAAGTGTAAACAGAGTTGGAGTGTTGAGCCACAAAGGTCTAACTGGTTGAGAAGGATGCGGGTTAACTAGTTTACAGGCCCTCAAGTTGGCTACCAATGAGCTGCCACCATGCACGATTCTTAAAGGGACAGTATAATTCTGGAGTTGCATTCACCTGTTATTGGTAACCAAACATTCATTCCAGGCTCACAGTGGCTCAGAATCTGTTTTGGAAGCACGGAGTATAAAGCAGGATACTGTTCTACCCTAAGAGCCACCATCCTGAGCTTATTTTTTCATTTCTAGTTGGGATGTTTCCAATTATGTGGCTGAACTGTCTGGGGTTCTTGTTTTGCACCATTGTTTTGTTGAAATAAGTGTCAGAGAGAACCCCCTGCTGATTCAGCAACGGAAATGTGGCTTTTTTCCCGTGTGGGACTGTGCAGTAAACACAGTCCGAAGCCCAGTCCCATAGTGCTTTGAGGCAGTGCTTTTAGGGATGTTATGAGCATGTCTGTCCATTCAGTGTCGGTCTGGGTGTCGAGACACGCCTCAGCAAACGTGGCTATCAGAGTGTGTTAAGCTTACAAACCAGATGGCTGCTGTGGATTAAAGGCATACTTGTGTATTCAAGCACAATTGGATTATTACTTGGAATTTTTCTCCAGGCTCTGGTTGCGCTCATTTGTAGGGTAGAGCATTTTGGGTTTTTAGTGCAAGCTTCCGTCACTAATATGAAATCGATAACCACCAGCCTTCTAAAATACTTTCCTGGTCATGCATTTTGAAGATTAGCATCTAATTTGAGTTTTGATATCAGTCCAAATACGAAATTAATGTTAATTTTTGCGGTTCTGGATTTAAATACTCCCAAAGTTTTAGGCTGATGGTCATGGTGATTATTTTTGTCACCGTTTATTCATTTAGCTGCCACTTTTCAAACTGAATTGCAGTTTTAGGTTGTATTCTTAATGGTTTACCCATTTGTACATCTGAGTACATTTTACTGCATCATTTCAGGGCAAGAACTTTAATCAAAGATACCACAGTGGCAGGATGGATTCAAAGCTGGAACCTTTCTTTGGAAGGTGAGGCCCTAACCACTGCTGCTTGCTGTATGGTTAACATCCCATTTTATTAATTTCCATATAATTAATCCTAAATAAACCACATCAGCTTCCTTCCTTGTAGGTTTGACAATTTGAGTGAGAAGTTCGCCATGATGATGGCACAGTAAACAACATCACACCACGGTGTATTTTCTGTGCATCGAAATGTGAGCGCTTTGTTAGAGTGATGGCGCGTCTGGTGTGATTTCAGGTGTCACACATGGCAGCAAACACAAAGGCAGCACTAACAGTTGAATGTGGTACTTGCAGCTGCGGACTGTTTGTCCAACTCATGTTCTTATATCTGTCATTCTGACGTCTGTTTACACGCGTCGGCATGTCGGCTTCGGCTGCTGCGAGAGTGAATTACCTTATCGCTGCTGATTTATCATGTCGACGGCGTGTAGAGTAAACAGCGTATCCCTGCGTAGACATTTGTATCGCTTACAAGTTTAGCAAAAAGGTAGTGGCAAATAGACCAGCAGGTGGCTTATTTTTGAGTTATACAGGAATTCTGCCATTTTTTATTACATTGAACAGCCACTCACCTGTAATTTGTCATTTCTGGACAACTGTGGCAATGACAGTATTTACAGTAGCTCACATAAAGCATTTGATTAAATGTAAATCCTGTAATAATCTAGCAAATGCTTTTGTCCAACATGTTTTATATGTGTATTTTTTATCTAAGGAATGAATACATTTTTGCACAACTAAAAAAAAAAAATCTGCTTATTTCCATTGTAGCGGAAAAATATTTAGCTTTGCTTGTGTATCTTAGCATAGCTATGCTGATTTTTTTTTTTTTTTAAATGTGATTTCATGGTAAAGTGCTGGATTGAGGTATGCATTTTGATGTTTGCTGTTTAATCGTTTCTGCTACTTGGATTCCACAGCATCCTACCTTTCTTTATTTGTATAATTGTGCTAGGTTATTTCATTGTCATTTCAGCTCTTTCCCTCTCCCTTGTTCTAAAACGATGAGATAAGATGTTGCTGAACTGCTAGGGCTGTTGTGGATCCTGGGCCTTTTCAAGGAGCTATTTGTTATTTTGGACATTGTTTTTCCTTGAGGCAATAATGATGTTTACTTCATTTTTGGGATGACTCTCCACTGTCTGGCATCCCATGGAGCACATTAGTGTGTTGACACCGTGAGAGACATGGACCTCTGACATGAGACCTACTGCAAGCTTCTGGAAAAATGGGAGCTTGGCTTATATAGCGCAAGGTTGCAAGGTGAGAAACGCTGTGGAACCGTCTGAAAAGGACCTGTGAGTGATGGGCTAGGAACAAGGGTCATCCTTTCTGTGCTGGGATCCTGGCATGTCATATCACCATATGAAGCAACAGGCCACAACTGTTTTTGGAGCCTGTGGGCTGATATCTGATTAATGAACCTTCTTTGCTCACCATTCTGTCTGTCCCCTGTGACCAGGTGCCCAGTTGTTGCCCGAATTAACAATTTTAACAAATGTTTCAACTACCATGGTAGCATGGTGATGCAGCCTGTAAGTGTCTCATGGTTCCTGAGCTTGGAAGTTGGATATGGGTTTGAACCCAGCTTAGACTATGTAGAGTTTGCATGTGTTTATGTAGGTTTCCTCTAAGAGTCCAAAGTGATGTGTTTCAGTTTGTGTGTGTAGGTATATGTCAGGTTGTCCTCTGATGGACTAGTGTTCTGTCCAGCATGTGCCCTGCATCACCCCTCTCTGGTTCTGGGATAGAGTCTGCAAGCCCTTGTTGGAAAATGAGTTACTGATGATGAAAGGGCTTCTTCGGCTGTCTTCCTATTGACTATTTCAACACACTGCTGTTCATCCACCTGCTCACTTAGAACCCCTGCCCAGGAGAGTGGATGTAGTGCCAGCCTGTGAAGGTCACTTAAAGGTCTGGTCAATCATTTGAGGAATATATTTCTGCTGACCCATTTACAGTTAGTCCTTTGAAGATACTTGTTATGGTGGGTTCATAAGATTAAGAAAACAATAGTGAGTGTCAAGAAGAATAAATGTCAGGTTAGCAAAAATAATCTTTATTTTCTTGATGAATTATGCTATGACCCTGCATTCAGCAGTCAGATTCAACTGAACGCAGCACAGAACTTCTGTAAACTCCATGAGCTGTGCTATCAGTGCAGTATTTGGCAGTGTGTTACTACAAGCTGACCAACCTGCCTTAACATAAATTCATGTTACCTGAACCATTAACCACAGCTGGTGTGTGATGGTTAATCATTTGTTCAGCGGTCACCCCCACAGTGTTTATGCACAATATTATTTCACAGGTGGATCTCGTGTCCTCATTTACTGCTGGTGGAAATGGTCCTATTAAAGCAGCGCAGATGCTCACTGAGCTGTATCTATATTTTGCACCACAGGAATGCCAACTGTGCTTGGATATTTTATTTTGGCAAATTCCAGGAAGTGGTTTTGTAATATTTAAACTGTTTGAAAAGAGAGCGGATGACTTCCTGGAGGCATGTGTGGTGTTGAGGGGGGTGCTTTTGCTAATGTTCCTTTTTTTTTTTTTTTTTTTAAAGTGAACCTTTTCATAAAGATTTTCATTTGTGAACACGCTTAAATTTATTAACAGAAATAATACATTTATATCATACTCAGTAGCTAACTATAAGATGAACATGTAGTCAACGGCAGTTTGAAAAATAACAGTTTTTTCTTAATCTTACAAATTCTCAGTATATCACATGTTGATATGCTGCTTAGTAATACATTTATGAAAATGTTCAGTTTTTTTTAATCACCCTGTATAATATAATGTATATGTGAAGAATCGGGACGTGGTGCTGTTCACAGTATATTACAGCTTTGTAAGCTGAAAGGGAGGGAAATGGCTGGATCGGGCTGTCAGGTGATTATGGAACAGCAATGGATAAATTGCTTGTTATGCTGTTATAATTACTGAAACCCTGCAGGCAATGGGTGAGGAAGCTTGTTTAAAGCAACAATTAAGTTGTGTGTTGGCTGTGCTGTGTGAAAGCTCAGCACTTGGCTCGTCATCACTAAGTGCATTGTGGTATGGTTGGAAGGCCGTCAAACCTGCCCTATATATTGTGTGTGGGAGATGAAGAGAGAGAGAGACTCTGGCAAGAGGAGATGAGGCTGTTTATAGGGAGGTGTATGCAATTAGGCCTGCTTTGCTGGAGATGTCCAGCAATGGTTTCCTGTAGTAGGTTTGGTTTAGAAAGAGGGTGTGTTTACTTCTGAGAGCTGTTGGCACAGCTGTTATTGGACCCTCGCAGGTGGATCACTTGATCGGTTGCTATCCGCTACCTTCCAAGCAGCTGTGGGGTTGGTGACACCAGAGAAGCAGTTGGCTACCCCTCTGCACCTCCTGCATGAGAGGACCATGAGTATTGATTGTGTGTCTGCGTCAGAGGTGTCCCGCTGGTCCAAAATCCCCACTGTGTTGCTTTGCTTTCACTCGATATTTTATTGAAAGTGGCCCTTAAATAGTACAGAAGGACGCACAATAAAGGATGGTGTGGGAGCGGGGCAGTGGTGCCCTACCTGTGATGTTGCATTGAAGTTTGGTTTTTAAAGGCACAGCACACAGAATGCAGCATAATCTCACACTGGCCATTCTGGGCAATAGCACCATAAATCTGTGCTTGTCCGTACCAGGGTATTGCCAAGCCCATCAGGCCTTGATGCACACAAAGAAGCCTGCCCCCCCCCCGCACCATGATGCTGCCATAGTGACAACCCACTGTTTTACACTGTGAGTTGCTGGCAGCATGGTTGGGGGAGGTCAATACAATGATTAGATTGTCATGGTGTCACTGCCATAGTAAAATGGCATTAATTTCCATTGGTCCTGTTGCTCAGGAAGCTCGCTTTGTCCCTGCTTGGATGTGACATCCAAGGACCTAATAAAACATGTAACCTTCAATAATGTCTCTGAATGCCTTGATAGTTAAACTGTTTAAAAAAAGTTTAGGTCTTTTGGGTTCTGATTTATTCTGCCAGTTTATTGTGGCATTGGTCACAGAAGTGTAGAGTTGTTCAATAGATTGATTCAAAATATTTAAATGTACTAGCTCTATTCTTTTTGCGAAGCATTAGACGTGTGTCTATGTTGTAGAAAACCAAGCAAGCAGCCCTTTCCCAGCAGCCCTTTAGCACGGGAACAACCACAGGACCAGAGAAGGGGTGATGCCCTGAGACCAAGAAGTGTAACTCTACACCCCTCTAGAGGCCTGGAAGAATGGCATGGACATACAATGATGTCTTGTTGGGGACAAAAGCATTTTCTCTACCCTGCTGAGGTCCCTCAAGACTTTCGGTGGTAGTGCTGGGTTTCGAGCAGAACAGAGGATCTTCGCAAAGTGAGAACATGTTTTCAGCCCATTGTGTCATGTGGTCATCCATCTCGGTCATCCTGCCTCTATTTGCACAGGTTACTGTGACACCATCTCAAAAGTTGGCCTACTGAGATGCATCTGTGATGTGTTACTACTGAAGCGTTAATTTGTGAGCATGAAGACTGGGCAAATTTTTCCAGGCCCCTGACTGCTTTCTCTAGAGGTCTTTAACATGACCCCTCACCTTTTTACCTGCTCTTCTTGGAAATACCAATCATGATGATGTCACAGTGCCACAAATTTAATCCTAGTCATTTACAAGGAAAAATAATTTCCCCAGTTGTCAGTCAATTTTTTTCATGATCATAATATGTTCTCTAATATACCAGCACATTGCGTATTCAACATTTTTAGTATTATTGTAATTTACGCTTGTGTAATTAAACATGCTTTCAAAACCAGCAGCTCCTGAAAACTTTAAAGTTTAAATGTCCTGCACACTATGAGTTTTTAAGAAAATGTATAGCCTTCATGTTATGTTGTGTTGATTCTCTTAAAAAGTAGAATAGTGGACTTAAAAGCACAACTCCTACTAGATTATTCTTGGTCGCAACCTGAGTATGAAAGGGGCAAAATTCTATTTTTACCACATGAGAATGGGGCTAGAATGTCTCTCCTTGACCTTAGAATTTCCATTCCATACTAATGTGATGTGGACCGGGTGTAACACATAAGGGGAGGGAATGAAAATGGTATAGATGGGGATTTGGAAATTTCACTTATCCACCTGTCAAACATGTGGAGGAGCTCAGTATAAGTACCCTGATTAGAGGGTACTTCAGCAGGAGCCTGGATTTGGACCTGGGATGTTTGATTGTATGGTGGTAGCTGCAAGTTGAACAAGTCGAGTGGGAATGAAGTAGTTTTAATCTGCAAGTGGAAGAAGTAATGTTGAACTGTCAACTAGATCCACTCTTGTCCACTGCTTGTAGATGGTCAGATAGGTGGCTACAACCAGTGTCAGAACACCTTTTTGGGAGCTACAAGGAGGCTGTGCACTTTGTGTGTAGGTTTTAAGCAGAACTTCATGGAACCATGATCTCTGAGTAACTTGTATCCTTTCTGTAGACATTGGTGCTTGTTTTATTGGAGGATTTCACAGGGTGCTCATGTAGATCGCTCGCATTTCCCCATCCGTTCCGCTCATTATGTTCCCCTCGAGACGCTCTCTGATGAAGAAAACATTGGCGCATTTGTCATTTCCAAGTGCACAGAATAATTAGAAGGAACAGTTTCCTGGCCCAGGTGCTTGTTGAAGCCTGGTGAGATGGGGCCATCATGTTAATATTCCCCCAGATACAGCTGTTGATGTTCCAGTTTATGGGCATATGGTTGATGTTCATGAAAACAAATGGAGGCCACAGGGATGCAGTGGTGTGGTGGAGGGGGGGGGGGGTTGACGAGGACAACGGCAGGATTCAAACCATGATACAGTAGGCGGTTGTCTCACTATGGGGGTGCAGCAGGCATTCCATCAGTCAATGTGCACCTCGTGGTATTTAGCCCCCCTGCACGCACCAACGTTGACAACTTGGACCCCTCAAGATGAGCCTCCCGTGAACATGTACACCATCCGGGATGAAACAGTCCTTCAAGAGACGGCAGAGAAGAAATAGACTAAGGAAGCAGAGCGGTTTCCAAAGAGTTGGAATGGGCAGCTGTTGTGGATGCCTCCCACTGAGGTGCCAGGAGAACCAGGAGAGGACCATAGAGAGGCCAGTTAGGCCGCAGGAGGGCCCAGGGGTAGGAGACAGGTATGTTCGCCATGAATCCATTATCAGTAACTGCTTTTCCAGTGCAGGGTTGCAGTGGTCCAGACTCTATCCTCAAAACACAGCACATGAGGCAGCAATCCTTCATAGGGGAATCATTCGCGCTCCCTCTCTCTCTCGCTGAGTGCTACCTACTGCACCGTCGTGCAAAACAAAAAATTCCTAATTTGAGGACCTGCTTTTTATCCATTTTATTTAAACTAAAACAACAGCTCTATGCTCTCAAATAAATAACGGTGCATTGTGGACTATATTGTGTATTGATCAACAAGAGGAGTGTGTGGAGGACGAGATAAGCATTGCGACGCGTTTCATCACACGTCCTCCCTTTGCGGGAACTGCCGGCTGTCACCGTTCATGCATCACCCCGCACATAAAGTGGAGGAGAATCGTCTGTTCTGAGACTTTTGTGATGCTCAGGGGAAAAGCAAAAACATTAATATAATTTGACGTGACAAAGCACAGGCAACGGATTTACTGTTGCATTTGATGCTTTTGGCGTCACAACGACAAGAGTTACAGCAGCTGCTTGTTTCCTTTCCGTCGTTCTCGGAACAGACGAGACTGCTGAAATGAAAGGCTCGTACACACAGGAAATGAGTTGGATCTCAGGGAAAGTGCAGTGTGTATCGCTCTTCAGTCTGGCCACAATCCTACACTCTGGAGTAGACAGAGTGAATCCAGAGTTCACGATATTGCTTTGAAAGTCTGGGATTAACTTGTTTGTACTCTGACCTCTTACCTGGAGGGACTGCTCTGTTCTTGTGCAAGATGGAAATCCCAAGGCCCAGTTTTCTTCAGGCCCAGTGGCACAAACATTAAATTCTGATAGTCATCACTTGACACTTTGGCAAGGTTATGTGGAATGTTAGGTTTGTACACCAAGCTGCTTACAGGGATTTATCCATGTATGCAGTTAGGTAATTTTTTTTTTTTTTTTTTTTTTTAACTGTTCGGTGTAAGTATCCTGATTGAGGGTCCTAGTGCAGTGGCATGGATTTAAACACAGATCCAACTACAGTTGCTCTGCTACACTACTAGCAGCCCCAGTGCTGTCTTAAAATTTCATACAAGGGTCACTTTGTCATTATGTAGAATTACAATTCACAGTTATTCCTATACCATGGTGCACAGTAGACTAAATAGATTGCATTGTAGTTTTCTTTATAAGTGTTTTTTTTTTTTTTGTTTGTAAAGAGGTCTGTGTAATGTAGGGCAGCAGGTAGCATAGTGGTTGAAGATGTTTCTTTACGATCATAAGATGTATGGGTTTGAGTCCAACCTCCTACTTGTAGTATCCTTGGTCAATGTATGTGCATTGACCTAATGTGGTGAAAATGGCCTTGCTGAATAAATGGGAAAATAACTGTAGCTCAGTCTACAACATTCACATTGTGAGTTGTTTTAAACAAAGATTAAATTAATGCATTAAACACTGAATAAAGAAAAGCAAAATGAGTGAGTTGACAGTTACTTATCTTTCATTGCCTATAGTCTTGCTTATCAGGGAAATGGATAAACTGGTGTCATGTGTTTGTGAGTAACTTAAAACATAGTTTGTGTCAAGTCTGTGACTCATTTGCACATTTACAGCAAGTTTTATTTGGAAAGAAGCTGTTTGACATTTAGAGGCTGAGTAGAAGGCAGCCAGGTTCTCCCCACACCCTTCCAGATTCATCTCGCAGAGCGTGGAGAATGAATGGAGGACAAACACCCTTGAAATGTATATTGTTTCAGATGACTGCGTGCTTTTTGTCAGACTGGCTTGGCCTGGAATGTCCCCCATCGCTGGTCCTGTTCCTCGGTGACAAAACACACAATGCGGAGTGGGTGTCGCATTAAGTCACAACATAACCACAGTGCTATGCTGCCTGGGAGGGGAACACATTCTGACGTGGCAGCGATGCACTGCAATTCCTCAGCAGTGGAACAATCACAATTTTGCTTTCTGTTTTTACAGGGTTGATGATGTGTGGTGGGACAGTAGTTAGAATGATAGTTTCCTATGTTCGACAGCCATAGTCAGGTGGTAAGGAAATCTACACCCTGGCAGGAGCGCTGATTTGAACCGTGTTTGACGGCCTGTTTCCACACCCATGGTGGAGCATTCATGAAAGCATGGCTGTGATTCATCATGGGAAGGAGAAGTTGTTCTCTTATTGTTGATCAGTGGTAAAACTGGACTTCCTGGCCTGATGTTGGCGCTGTTATTTCAGGCAGTCTTGACCTTGAAATAATGTCTCATGCCTGGAGAGCAAAGCCAATCTGCATGGTGATTCAGCACTTAGCATCTGTACACAATGTTTGCGGTAGACTGTTACTCCCTGGTACACAGTAGCAAGACTCCTACACTTTGTTCGTTGCAGAAGCAGGACATCAGTTTGCATAGCTGCACTTCCCCCGTAAGCTCCCAGTGCTCTAGTGTGCCCCCCCTGTTGACCAGATTCTGTTTGAGCTGCTCTCCCAGCAAAAGACTGTAACTAATACATAGACATTCTTCATAACAGCCTCATACATTTCATTATCCCAAGTACACTAAGATACATTGCAAGTTGGCTCATGCGCTGCTGTCCTCCTGTTTGGATTTTCTGTCCCCTTTATAAAAGAAATGCATAGTGAACTTCAGTGTTATCTCCTAGTATCTTTTGCTGCAGAAATTCAAAATTTAATACTTGTTAGTCTTCTGGTGCCAACCAACATGCCAGTAGGAGACACAATTTTTTCCCACTTCAAACACTGGAGTGTAGTGATTGTCTTCTAACATTCTTTGTTTCTGTATGTGTGGTCTTACATGTGATGTCTTCAGTTTTTTTAAAATCCAGTGAGTTAAACATTAGGACAAACACATTATCCTAATGCTCTTTAGACAAGTAAGTCACTCCAGTTTCAACAAGGACAATTTTGTAATTGCTTTTGATAAAAGGATCTCATTTGTGTTGTTTGGTGATGGCTCCAACCGTCCCTAACTCGCTTTGTCAGCACTGTTGCTTGTTTTGCTGATGTATTGCGTAGCTGTAATACGTATGCTGGTGTTGTGCGATGCGCCTGATTGTGCTCAGCTTTGACAGGACATATTGACCGAACTGCATGGGGTACGTTTCTGCTGGCCGTACCTTGATGAGCTCTGCACATTACCATGGAATATTTTATGAAGTATGTGGGCTTTTAGATACAAAGGAAAGTCCCTTTCTCCCCTTTCTTCTTAAGGACAGGAGGAGCTAGCATTGGAAATCCATTTATGAACTTAGATGTAATTGAAAATCCTTTAAAATACAGTACAGGTATGTGAGCACAGCTTTAATGAGCAGGTTAATTTATTTTGGAGCTTTCAGCTAAGTGATGATGGACATGTCAGCTAAGTATTCATGTCTTGTGTAGTTCTGAAAGCTGCATTTCCACAGCCGTGAGACCAGCAGATGGCATGTGACATGTATAGCCGTGTCCTGTGGCGGTGGCCCAGAGCATCAGAGGTTGCCATGGCAGCAGTATTTAACCAGCCCTGAGCGACGCGGAGTGTTGATGTTGGACATCAGCGAGTGTGACTGGCTTTTCAACTTTGGTATCCCCCTACCCTGCTTTGGCTTATCATGCCTTGTTACTACTAAGAGGGATAAATTAAGTTGTATCAGTCATAGTGTAGTTGCACTGGCCAGCCACCAGGGACTGCTGTGGAGTCTTTCTCTGGCAGGTGCTCTGAGCAGCAGTGATGCTACGATCAATTCAAGTGTCAATTTACCCACAAAGTGGTCTGATATAGAAAATTTACTCAAGTTGGGCAAATTTTGATCTCAGTTCTGAACAAATATTTCCAAATAAAAAATGTTTGCAATATTAATTTACTGATGGTGTTTGAACACTGTTACCCATTTAAGCTTTTGCTACGTTTGCGTCCAGGAAAAAGAATTCTAATTAGGCCAAGTTTGTTATAGTGTCTGTTCTGTAAGATCACGTTGAAGTCCTCCCATGTTGGTAACCCACCCCCATCTTACATGCGTAGAACAGGGTATTAACAGGTACTTTAAAACTGAAGTTGCTTTAAAATCCAGTGTCTGATGAGATGAAATCAGCTTCAGAGCAGCACTCAGGAGTTAGTGGTGGGTGGCTGAGATCTGTGGAACAAAGCAGTGCACAATACCCACTGTGGTCACCCTCCCTTTTGTCCCTGGTTGTTGGACAAGATGTCTTCTGTATTGACGTCCTATGTTCTGAGGGGTGCGGAGGAGGTGCGGGGCTTATCTCTTGCATGGGTGGGACAAGGTTATCTACGAATACTTATTCAGGGAAGGCTCCCACTGCTGGGTGCTGTAACCTGAGAGACTCATGTCACTGGGGGTGGGTGGGTGTCGTATGGTGGACTACGGAGGACTCAGGTGACTCGTAGGGTACATGGGTAGCAGTTAACACTGTTGGAAACCTACTCCAGTGGCTTCTCTCTATGCCTCGCAGAATGCCACCTCTCCTCTGAGAGTGTCCAGAAGTGGCACCAGCTGTGCCCTCCTATTGGGATGCAAAATATGAGAAGGCCTTGAAAATTAAAATGAAGTGGGTGCAAGGTCAGCAGGGTGGTGGTGGGCGTCAGCCACTCCCTTCGTAAATCTTATCACGCTTGCGTGCCATTTCCGCCGTGGGCGCGAAGGACGAAGCCCAGCCAGGGTATTTCTGGCTCACAGAGCACCGGGCACTGGAACACGACTCCAGCTGCATACCGCAGCAGCCGAGTTCTCGATTTTTGTGGAGAGACCACTGAATCGGAACACCTAGTCTGAGGAGAACCCCAGCACGGGGGCGAAAGCCACAGCCACACTTCTGAGGAGACTTCCTCCATGCTGATATTTTCTTTAATTTTTATAACCAGGTTCATAACAGAGCAGCAAACTGAAGATACAGCAGAGCAAAGTTGTTTTTTTTTTTTTGTCCCCCCCATTCTTTTTATGTGTCTGAAGCTCGACTGACCACTGGGACACAGGTAGGAGACTGAAAGTGCTCATCCTTCTTCTGACTTCCTCCTAGCAGCCTCTGCGTGTCGGTGTCACTAGTTTGTTGTTCTCCTGGGACAGCCACTTCTGTGTAATCAAGACTATATATTTTTTCATATGTGTGTATATGAATATACGCTTGCTCCATGGGGCTTTTGGAACTCCAGTAATGTGTAAAGGTCCGAGTTTGGTGGAGCTGTTGTGACTGTTGGTGTTTTTAGTGGATCTTAACCTTTGTTTTACTGGAGTAAATAGCAATAACCTCTTCCTGTTTGTGCATGTATGCAGGGCTAACACTGTGTTTTTGTTTAATCTGCAATATAAAGCTGCCTGTTTAAGCTTGTGTATGCATTCGTGTGTGTGCGCGCATGGTGCCTCTGAGATGTCCTTCTACCCCAGCTGTCAGTCAAAGCCCCCCATGGGAATGACTCTCCCTTGGGGGGGCAGGCAGGCAATGTGGAGGAGGGGTTGTCCAGGCCCTTTGTTTATTTTCAACTGACCATGCCCCAGTGACACTGACCACTGACAGGGGGGAACTGTCTAGAGATGTCTCACCGTATGTTCAGTCCCACAGGACAGCCTTGACTGCTGAGCACCAGGCTATGAATGCAGGGCCTTGACCCCCCCCCCCCCTTTTTTTTTTTTTTACTTAAAGCAAAACTAGTTCTTACCAATGAATAATTTATGAATGCACTTCTTTTCTTAGAAGTCACTGCTGCTGTTGTTGTTGTTGGCTTCCTCCAGGGGGGTTGCAGTAACACCTTCTGCAGAGCTGCTGGGGGTTACAAAACGGCTGTTGGACAGACTGCGGTTCTGAGCACTTCTGCGGATCACAAGCAGAGGATTTCGCCAGGCTTTGTGCCTCTAAATGTGGCACATTCTTCTGTGCTTAATGGGATTAAGAAGGGGCGAAAATGGACTTTGTTCCTCTATTCTTGGACTCATTTGTTCAGGGGCTCAATAATAGAGTGGGATAGAGTATAATGTACATCTTAAGACATCAGTTCCCTCCCATAACTTTCATAAGTCGGAGTGAGGAAGCAAAAGTGATTGATAATTTTAGCAAAATGGCATACAGCTCAGACATGAGGCAGCAGGGGATGCAGTGGTTAGTGTTTTTCTTGTAGTTGAACAACTTTGCTTCAGGTCTTAGCACCTGAGTTAATGCAGTAAAAATTACCCAACTGTGTTAATGGGTTATTTTTAAGTAGCTTAACATTGTAAGTCACTTTAAAGAAAAGCATCAACTATGTTATAATTTTTATATGAATAGACATGTCTACAGGGTGAGTAAAACAGGTACGAACAGTGTACATCCAAAACGTAGTGGTCTGGGGACATTTTAAAATATGTTTTTGTTACATAAAGGTTTTAAAACTCAGCTTCTCCCAACATTCAATTTTTTTTCCTCCGTCCTTCAGAAAGCAGCCATGCTAACGGTGTAAAATTTGGGGGGATCGGATTATGTTTGTTTATTTCTTTTTTTGGGGATATTTTTGCTAAAATGGCTAAATCTGATTACACTGATACCTTGAAGCGGTTCAAGGCGAACATCCAACGGACACAAACAATGAGCTTTATTTTTTCCACTCAAATTGCTGCCGCATGTGTATCATCTCCAGCAGAGAGGAGCATTTCTGTGGGCCCATGTTCTGCTCAAAGAGCATTCTGGGTAACGGTAAACAGTGTTTGGCCCTGGAGGGCTGACATGGGTGGTCCTGGGGGGGGGGGTATCCAGTTTGAACTTTGTGTGCATGTTGGACCACATCAAGTGCCAAACCACCCTACACGGTCTTTATTCGTGTGTCTGCAGTACTGAGTTAGGAAGTGGCGACAGGCCGAGGTCTTTTACGGAGGCATCAAAATCCGTTAGAGGGGATTAATTTGTGGCTTTTGGCTGATAAGAATTTGTCGGTGAAAAATGAGCCTCATTATATTCATGTGAGGGTTTATGTCCTCACCATCTCTGCCTTGGTCTTGATGAGGCTCTACTCTGCTTCCTTTATCCACAAAGTATTGCTTTTCTGTATGGTGTGGGGCCCAAACAACACAACTTTTCTGATCTACTATAAAAGCCATATAAACATAAAAATATTTAACATATTCTTTCCTGTGCTTAAAGCTTTATGTTTTATATTTGTTTTTTCAGTCTGAACTTCAGGTCAGGCAAAGCTGCTTGCAGGGGTGTTTCTCTAGTCTAGCAATACACTGTGGGAGGAATGGTACAGTACATGGGAGAAGAGCAGGATTGCTATCGGTTGAATGTTGTAGAGGCACACTGGTATAGCTGTTGGTGTTGTTACCGCACAGCTCCTTGCCTGCAGGTTTCGATGCGAGTTTAATTCCTGCAGTCTGTAGAGCAAGCAAGTTCTCCCTGTGTTCACATGGGAGTCCTCCCACAGTCCAAAGACATGTGTTTCAGGGGAACTGACTTTAAATTGCATTTAGGGTTTGAGTCTGTGTTTTATTGCCCTATTTGTGTGTGTGTGTGTGTGTGTGTGTGTGTCTAGCATTATAAGTCCCCATTGGACAAGGGAATCATATAAGAATAATAAAAAGTCTGTTTTTAGTATTTAATCTGTTGAGAGCGAACATGTATATGATTTCCAGTTCTGCATTGATAGATTGATTGTGTGTTTCCTACTGGTGTTTAGTCATCTGTTTCACCTTAAACCACAAATAAGTAGGTGTTCTGTGTATCAGGTTCACATCCTGCAGTGTGCAACTATGCAGTTTGTATAATTATTATTGAGCTTGGGGGTGTGACCACATTCTAGAATTCAAAGGACTTTTATTTGTTGTGAATTCCATCTTCTCACAAATGGAATTGTTGCATGTTGAGGTCAAGCAATGGGTTCCTCTGGGGGCAGTCCTAAAATTCAGGAAAAGATGTCACCTGGAAGAGGGCAGGGCCTGTGCCCGCATCTGTGTTCATGTGCCAAGGTGGCAAACTGTCTGCAGCGACCTGGAGAACCTGTGGTAATGGCTGCTTCTTATGCATGGACGTGTTGAATCATGGGCAACACTGAAGCCCATGTGTGCACGAAGGCCAAATGAAGGTAAGCTACGCACCCCGTGTGCTGCATCTGTGTCCAGTGATGTTTTTATCTGCAACAGAGATGCTGCGCATCCCAGCTGAGAGCTGCTGATACTGGGCTGTGTGTTGGGCTCCAGTTTTATGATTATTGCAAGCGTTCCAGCCTATCTGTGGGCTGGGTGCCAGATGCTTACTGTATTGTGGGGTCTCCATGTGAAGCAGAGTATATGTAACTGCAGGTGCTTATCACTATGATTAAAAAGACTTTTACCAGCTATCATGGTAAATGTAGAGTAGATATTGGATCCTTTAATTATTGGTGCGTAAACACAGCTGTCACCCTGCCTCTCTTTGTTCCAACATGCATTTCTGAGGAATTCTTGTCTCTTAGGTGGTAAGTGCTTTCATGCCAAAGTCGATGCAGGGTGACTACCTGTGTGGATTTCATGGTAACGTAGGGTAGGGAAGTAGTTTGCTGTCTCTGAACACCCTGCTGTGGATTTGAATCTATATCCAAGCTCATAGAGCCCAGCTGCTTTGATATGTAGTCACTGTAGCCACAGTGTTTAGGGGTGCTCTTGCCATCATTCTTCACCTCTGGCATTCATTCCCCAAATGGGGACCTTTTTCAACTGCCTGTTGGCTGGGTATGAAATCTTTATGGCTGAAGTAGGTTTTAAAACCGAGGAAGTCTTGCATCGGACAAGACTTGCTTGCAAGCCAGCCTGAATAGAAGACAGGCGATGTTTAATATGCCTGGAGCTGGGAAACGGGTTGTAGAGGTCAGAAGTAGTTGATCTCCTTACATGACCCCCTCCACATGGGGTATGAGGTGCCTGTCACCTCCTCCGGATTGTTCTGTGCTTTTGCTGGAGAGACTGGTGCTTGTAGCCGCAAAGGCAGCTATAACTGCGCCAAGCATCTGCAGCTTTTCAGAAAAGAGGGTCTCTCTCGCTCTCTCGCTCTCTCTCCCGTCCTACCAGAGAGCGAATGACAGGCCAGTCAGGGAAGCGTCTCCGTCCTCCCTGCATGCGCTCAGAGCGGCCATCAGAGGAAGCCGGTTAGACGCGCAGCAGGGAAAGGATAGAGAGTGCAGTGAATGCAATAACACAGATGAACACACAATGGAATGTTGATCGGCCACCCACCTTTTCCTTCTTCCTCTTATGGGTGCTGTTCTGAAGCCCCCTGCAGCCATGCCGGTGGGGGGTCTGGCTTCTTCCATCCAACCTCTGGTAAGAGTGGGATGCGGCTGTTGAAGGGAGAGGAGCAGGTGAGTGCGGCGCAATCACTCTCCTCCCTCGATCTGTGTCGCGCTCTCTCTCTCTCTCTCTCTCTCTCTCTCTCTCCCCCTCCGTGGGAGAACGCGGGAACCTCATTTTAAATGAAACTCTGGTGCCTCAGTGTGCACCTTCAGCTGTAGCCCAGTGCAGCAGACTGCTGCAGCCATGTGGAGCGAACCGGGTGGCCCCAGCAACTCTCCCCAGCCTGGGTATCCCTTCTACCATGTGTTGTTCAGGTATGTACGATCTCTGGAGGGTCGCTGTGTCAATGCTGCAGAGCTTGGTGGGGTGGGGGGACAGGGGCAGGTGGGGACCAGATGTGTCCTCTACAGAGCTTTGCTACTTCTCTCGCTGCTACTGTCTGCTGATGTCTTGCCTTTCTGGACTGGGTTTTTGCCATGCTGGCCCTTCAGCTCAAACAGGAAGCCAAACTCTTGTTTTTATCACCTTCAGAGCTTGTTTATTATTATTATTATTATTATTATTATTTAGATAACTTTTCCAAAGCAGTTTACAGTGTCATTTTTGTGCCCGAAGCTTCTTACAATAATTTATTTACCCATGTATACAACTGGGTAAATATGGGCATATCAACACAGTGTAAATGCAGAGATCAAGTGTACTATAACCCAGGTTTTTCAACCTACAAGGTGGTATGTCTAACCTCTGTGTCACCTGTTCTCATGCTGCCGCTGTTTGTACAGGTGATTGTGTTTATCTGGAAGGAAGTTGGGATTCAGTGGGAGTTGCGGGTTTCAGTGAACGAGCGGGTGTCCTCTGTGTAGTGCTGCACGCTTTCAATGGTGTGATCTTACTGCATCTTCTCACACCTAAGGGGTCCTTGTTTCTCGAACCCGCAGCCACACCATCTGAAGTTCCAGTGTGTGAGTTAATTTGGCTATCAACGCATTCCCTCTCCCACATATGACTGAGGCTCTGAGCCAACGAGATGGACTCTTTCTCATTTCTCTGCTGTTGTGGTCAGAACAACCTCCTGTTTTACCCACACTATCGCTGCTATTTGATCTGCAGTGTTTTCCTGGTGGTAATTTCTGCAGACCGTCTGCGAGTTGTCCACCGTGGATGACCACCTTGACGGCTGCTGGGAAATATGCAGCAAGGCCTTAGGTCAGAGCCATGCTCATTAACTTGTACTACAATAACCATAATTCAGGCTGCTTGGAGTGAGGTCAGAGAAATGATTAGGTGCATCACTTTAAAGAGCTACTGCATCATTCTGTAGCACTCCCAAAATCCTGCAAGTTCTGCAGATATTCATATGCATTTCCAGAAATGTAATAAAAAGGCTATGAACTTTGCGTGCTGAGATGTTGCTTACAGGGAAGGACTAAGCCTGATGCTGTGAAAACTTAAAGTTTACGTACCAGTGAACTGTTCTCATTTTTAATATTAGTTGCTATTGAGGTCTTTTTTTTATAACTGGGTTTAGCAGTAATTATATAATTGAATTTATCACAGCAAAGCAGATATAGACTGTAGATTTTTTTATTTTTATTTTTAAAAACCAACACCCCCCACTGGCCTGTGGGTATGAAATGGGAAACACCCTGCTCAAACTGGCAACTGCAGTAATATGTTGTCTCCTTACCTCCTTACCACTAACACCGACATCTGAGTTTGTACTGCTAGATGCACCATATTCACTTTCCATCAGGAGCACATATTAATTTTGGTGTTAGTTTAGCTGGGTTTTGTCATAGTCTCCTTAAATTGTCTTTGAACAGTAAGCTGCTTACAATTATTTACACATTTATGCAACAGTTTTATTTTTACTGTTTTAGTTCAGGGTAATTCCTTTATCAAGGGTACTACAGCAGGAGATGGGATTCCACCGCAGGTCCTTCAGTTAAAAGGGAACAGTTTAACTACACCTTGTACTGCTCCCCTTGTTTCATGTGTCACTGACAGCTTCATTCCTTCTGACTGGACAGACTTTTCTTATTTCTTGCTCTTCTTGATATTCCTACAACTTGAATTATGGGGTCACCTCTTCTACCCTTTTGCAGTTTTACCATGTCAAATCATGACGTGTAGCTCCATGAAGGGAAATGTGTGCGCTTGTTTACGAGTTCCATCAGCCAATCACCTCTGCATAGCTGCTAGGTCAGTCAACTCTGACAGATCGATATGCTAAAAGCGTGTGCAGTAGAGCAAACACTGGCTCAACCAGCAGCAGGAAAGAGACCTTGAGCATTCTCAAACGACACATCACGTCTGCCACAAATCCGCTCCTGTCCAAACCTTGGTACCTCAAAAAAGGCCCTGTTTCCTCATGTCTGTGCTGCTCTTTCACCTTGATGGCATTTCTAGTCGTAGTCTGTGTGGGAACCGGTGCAGAAGATTGTGTAGTGTTTGCATAATGGTTGGTGACTTAGACCATCACAGGAAATGCTGGGTAAAAATGGATCTCAAGTACACACAGAGTTGTTCCCCACTTTCATGAGGTCGATAGAAATGTTTCTCCAGCAGGTTCCTGCTAATTCTTCATGAATGTTATCTACCTCTGTAAACAGCTGCCATTCCAGTTGCAAGGCATTGTGGGCTGTAGACTTTGAGCAGTTGTCTCAAATTTTGGATGAGTGTTGCAGATTAGACAGCGCGTCTCAGACAGGTGGGACGTGGGAGAAGGTTTATTGCTGGTCAATTCCAGCACTGTTTTCAGGTCGGAAGAGCGAGGGAAAAGCAGAGTAAAGGCACGGTGAGGCTCTGCAAGCGAACAACTTGGACTGCACAAACCTGGTGTCGGACTTGGGGGACGTGAGTATCTTTGGCCTTAGACTGCAATCGAATTCTGTACATTTCCACACTTACGTTCAGCCGATCAATCGCTTCAATGTGCCCATGGAGACCTATATAGCATTGTGTTGAATCTTTGAGGCTGTGGTGTGGGTGGTATTATTCTTTTTCATTATTAACCTTCTATGTTATGCTTTGGTGAATAGCGGGATGAAGACCTCAGAGTGCCATGATATACTTGTTCTTTGGATACAAGGAAGAAAAAAGTTTTGTGGCAGCAGCTGAGATTTTCAGACTTGTGTAATTAACAGTGCGAAGATCAGCAATAGTTTATGGTAATTGAACCCTTTTTCATTGCCTTCTTTCCTTTTGTGCGAAACCATCCGCTTTTCCCCTATTTTCCCGTTCTTTTCTGACTGGCTTGTTACCATTTGCCATCGCTTTGTTAATTCTAGCAGATTGCATTTTAACTGGGGTGCTGAAAAATCCGTTTTGCCAATAAGGCAAAACAATGGCTCAATTATTTAAAATGACCAGACTATTATTGGTCACCCATCACAAGTGGCTCTGTGAGATGGCAGAAAGAAAAAGGCACAGTGGACTAAATGAATTGAGCACATTTTGGTGCTTTGTCAGTGTGCAATGGGATTGCCAGAGAATCCCCGTATCTCCTTTTTCCGCTGCTGCTGGTGATGTGATCCGTGTTCGCTGATATGACGATGCCACTTGAAGGGGGATTATCCGTGATCAGAAGGGATCCCTGTGCTCGTATCTGTCTGGTGTGCCTCAGGGCTGCCTTGCAAACACAATGGCACTGTAATCCTTTCATATTCGTCCCCCTATATTGAAAAACTGAATGAATTTGAGATTCCAAGAAGAGCTCTGGCGACCCTCTGTTATGTTGGCTGTCAACAGACTCCCTGGTTCCTTTTGGAGCCACTCTGAGTGGGGGATAGATGGCTCCACTGGGGTATAAATAGTGTCAAGACTTTCCCAAATGTTGCAAGGAGACCACAGTGGCGCCTCTGAAGGAGTTCCTTGAGACACGAATGATGCCACTGATGCCAGCAGGACCCAGAATGGGTGCTTCAGCTGAAGAAGCAGTGATGGTCCAGCAGTTATCTTGTGTGTTCACTCTGAGTCACAAAGCAAGTTGGAAGACATTGTAATGGTTCCTAAAGTGGACCCTTTCTGTAGAGGGTAGGCCTTTTATTTAAACACTATTACCTGTATAAATCTCCATATTTCCCTGACATAATTAGAGTACATTAGCAGGGGCCTGGCTTGTTCTTAAATGTTCAGTTATTTTGGGAACTTAAGTTTTATGTGCATTTATGATAGATATACTATATGGCCAGAAGAATGTGGACACCTGAGCATCACAACTATATGTGCTTGTTGAACATTCCCTTCCAAAACCACGAGCATTAATATGGAGTTTTACCCCCTTTGCTGCTACAACAGCCTCCACTCTTCTGGGGAGGCTTTCCACTGGATTTTGGAGTGCGGCAGTGGGAATTTGTGCCCATTTGGCCATAAGACCATCGGTGAGATTGGGCACCAACGTTGGGCGAGAAGGCCTGGCTTACAGTTAGCCTTCCAGTTTATCCCAAAGGTGTTCAGTGGGGTTGAGGTCTGGGCTCTGTGCAGGGCAATCAAATTCTTCCACACCAGCCTGGGCAAACAATTTGTTTGTGAAGTTCACTTTGTGCATGGGGGCACAGTCATGCTGGAGCAGAAAAGGAGCTTCCTCAAACTGGCCATAAAGCTGAAAGCAGACAATTGTCTATAACATGTCTAGAACATGTTTCTATGCTGCATGGGTGCAGCTGAAACAGCTCAGCTCAGTCATTAGAAGGGGTTTTCATATAATTTTGCCCATATAGCAAAACTCCCCATTTACCTAACAGTCTGTTCCCCACTTACATACTTTCAGCATTTGCTATGACAAAATCTGAATAGCAATTTAGCCTTAGCAACTTCATTTGACTGCATGTTACCAACTGTAACACAAGACAATGCAAGATGGTCACCTTGTTAGTAGAACATGTTAGCTGTCCTTCCTTCATTATTAAATGCTGTGGAGAGAGAATGTATTCAGGTTTAGAAGAATGACTTCAGCATTTTGAGTCCAGCATTGCTGAGCACCATTTGTTTGATGGATGAACTGCTCTTGGTATATTAGGGGCAAAGTTATTTTCATTACAGTCCTGTTTTCCTGCTGTTTTCTCAGTTTCGGCCAGCTTTTACATGACCTGATATTCAAGTGGGAACCAGAGCTATAGCCATTGATTTTTTTTTTTTTTTTTTTTTTTAATTTTTTTTTTTTATAAATTAAATTTTTTAAAATTTACTTTACACTGCTCTCCTTTTGGCCCTCTGAACTTTTTTAAAGTAAAAAAATTGCCTTGAGGGGTTTGCATTTCATTTTTCTTATAAGATTAAGGTGCAAAGGAAAGTTGTTTTAAATTACAGTCCTTAAAATAGTCCTTAAAGCCAAAATTATTTTGGCTTTAAAAGGGGAGTGGTTTACATAAAGACTAAACCATACTGACGTGATGCCAGTTTTGCCTGTAATTTGTGTCAGACTTACATTTTGATTTATTTTCTTCTGTTGGAAGATTTAAAGGATCAACGGTCAGATGAATGACGCAGATGGGAACATGTGTAATGCGTGCGTCCTCTGATTTGAGGCCTGAAGGGCAGATTTTTTTTTAAATTATTTTTTTAAATTTTTGCACTTGTACAATGCAGAATTCTTCAGTTTTTATGTTTGAGGGCACAGTGACATGACCGGAGACATTGAGTATGGAAAAGAGCAACATTATGCTCCAGTTAAAACCGTCAGTTTTTTTAAATGTTTTTGGAAAGATGCTGAACAATTGCATAAGGAAAGCTGCTGGTTCCTGCAGAGGAATTAATGGTAAAAGGTGAGTGACATTTTTTGTGTAAGACTTAGACGATCCTAATGTATAATTTTTGTTATAAGAATTGTGTAAGGCTAAATCGAAGTCAGTTTTCACACCTTGACGGCTGTGTCTGGATTTTGGATGACATCTTTAAAGAGTTATTTGATGATGATATAAGATTTCATGCATTCCATCAATTTATTTCTATGCCCTATGGCTTTGTGAGGCTTCATAGTCTGAAGGGCTCCACCAACCATTTTTTCTTTGTCAGCATTGCATGTCTGTTCCAAAGGATGCCACTCAACGAATAGCATTGGTGAAGTGCAGTGGTCTTGTGTATGGCAGTAGCTTCAAACACATAATATGTCAGCCAGCAATGGTTATGTGAGAGTTGAAATCTCAAAACCGGTGCTTTGTGTGTGGTTCAGTTCCCTCCTAAACACTCTTTATGTGTCAGGACCGTGTCCATCAATACCTACACGTTTCAGTCTTTGGTCATGATATCTGACAACACTTCCTTTGAGAAGAGGGAAGGTGGGTCTGAATCATGTAGTGTTTCACCCTTTCCTTGCAGCTTAAACTGATCTGGCTGAAGAAACGAAGGTAAAATCTTACAAGATCCAGAGTTAAAATTGCATACTGTATATGTGGATACACCACTACAATCTGTTCTGCCATAGAAAGCAGTAAACAAGGGTGAATTTCATTTTTTGTGTTGGTACTGTGGGGTAAATAAAAAGAGGAAAGAATGTGAATGGGCTGATTAAGTTGAGAATATTCTGTGGGCAGCAGGGATGCCAGCGCTCAAATATTTGAGAATAACAATGCATTGTTGACAGACTTTCAGCTTTATTATTCTAAATTCAGATTTACACGGTGTTCAGAAAGACATTATCTTCTCCTTCACCGTGTATGATCCATGGACAAGTTTAGCCATATTAACTAAAATGATGACTAGAATCTCAAGCAATAAGTCAATCTGCCCGAAAATCAGAATGTATTGCAAGTAACCGTTTTAATTTTATTAATGCCGGAAGGATGGACAGCCACAAGCTAGCTGGTTTAGAGATTTAATAAAATACACATTCTTCTCATTTCAAGCCAATGAATATTTGATTATATCAAGAACATTAGTTTTGAATTTATTAAGACGAATGTAAGTGAGCTTTGATGTCCAGGAATTGTTGCAGCTGTGACAGCTGCGCAGCTAAATGACTTAGTAAAGCAGTAAAATATGGAGCTTATTTTGAAGATATGTGGGCAAGTTTGTTGCTTGTGTAGCCACTGTTTAAAACTACAAGTTAAGTACACTTGTGCCAATGACAAATGAAAGTGTGTTATTGTAAGGGAAACATAGAAGTGATGGTATAGTTATGGATGACCTATTTCAATGTGGAAAAAGATGATCACTGGTTAGGACGTGACCCAGTCTGGCTTATGTATGAATCGCCTATCAGGCACCTCATTTTTTTCCTTACTCCACACAAGCAGGAATTGTATCTGGGTTCCTTCACTCGCTTTGCTTGTGGTGCCTTGCCTTGAACTGCTACCCCTCTTGTGTGGGGGATGGTGCTGTGGAATCTCTGGTGGGATTTTTTTTTCCCCCCACCTCTGATAATGTACTCTGTCCCTTGTCATATGCACAACACTGAGAAAATACCTCCATTATTATGTAAGGAAAAAGCGTTGACAAGCCACAAGTATTTCTGCATCTTCGTGTTCGCCTCACATGGAACATTATCGACAGATCCCAGTAAGGGTGCTTCAGGGTACTTGCTAATGGACCGTGGAGGAACAAAAAAAAAAAAACTGCCCCGATATCTATTGGCAGCAAAGATGGAAGAGTTTGAAGGGAAACCTCAGATCTGAGCATCTGAGTCAATCTGTGTCAGCCCCCCACCCCCTGTAGACAGCCAGCAGAAACCATGGACCGGGTGTAATTGCTGTGTCGCCCCTGTTTTTCTCAATCCAATTAGGAAGATGGGGCTGGAGGTACGGCTGTGTGCAACAGGCCTATGGCACTAATCAGGTTTAGGGCGATGGTCTGTCACAGCAGCTAAGTAGCAGCTGCAGTTTCATAGGCCCTGTTGGCCTTATTCGGTTGCTACTGTTATTCTGATGTTGAGGCTTCCATGTTGGGCTGTGGACCTTTAGACCAGCATATGGACAACTCTTTCCTGATCCACTTGTGACCAATCCAGTGTTTCTTTTTTTTTTTTTTTAATGTCCATCTGTATGTCATCAGATGTGGGTATTATCTAATTTCTTTGGATTTGACAGGATTGAAAATGTGGGTTGTTTGGGATGTCGTGTTGTTTCTGGAACGTTGAGTTATACACCAGTGGTTTTCTTCTTGGGAAACGCATGAATGAGCTGTACACCTCTAAGCGGTCTGCTGCCCATGAGACACTCTTGAAGGAAACTGGTAATCACATGTTGCATGTTGGCAGCGATTCTGTTCTGGATTTAGAGATGCTAGAATGAATGCTGAGGAGTGATTTCAGCTCTTCTCTTTGGCTATGAGATGGTGTTCTCTGCATTAGACAAGTGGAGATGCGGCATAGCATCTCTCTGTGATGGTGTTCCCCGGAATACAAAATTGCCCCCCCTTCCCCACCCCAGCAGCCCAGTCTATAAATGCACATGCGATCAAATCTGAAATTACCGTTGCAACGTGTGTCCCGGAGCAGCCTCGGAGCGAGGACCGGAGCAGCCTCATTCCTCCCGCACCGCCGATGGCAACCAAGCCGTCTGGGTCACTGCTGATTGGCCAGCTGTGCGTGATTACACCGTCCGGAACCTGTCAATGACATTCCGAGCACCCGCCGCGATGATGATGGAGCATCTCTCTTGGGCCGCCTGCATGGAATCCGCCATTTTTGCACGCTCGTAATTAACTGCCGGTCTGGAAACCTTGCCTTTTGATTCTGACCACAAACACAGCCTGGTGGTGGTGAACAGACCTTCACCATGGTACTGCTGTAGCACCACCACAGATGGTGTCACTGGGTTAATGTTTCCTAGGAGTCAGTTTGCAAAGTGTAACCCAGAAACGGCACTGTGATGCCACCTGGTATTCTGTGTCTCCATGTCGCAGACAAGCTGGCCCACTTTCTGAAGGTCTGAGCCGAATAGCACCTTGTAGGGCATTTTGCACTGATTTTCCTGGAGGAAGTTCTATTTGTGTCTCTAGTTTCCATATGACCTGAACTAGTTAGCATTCAGAATATATGCAGTTATTACTGTATTGCAGTTGGTACTTTGGGTTTGCTCTTTGGTGGCTCAGTTTTGGCTCAACAAGTATTTCTGAGCACCGAATGCACTTCCTTCCTTGTTTAGTTTTTAGATGTAAATGTCACTGAACATACAAATCTTAAGTTACTTCACCGTGCAGTTTGGGTTTTTCTGTTTCCTTCTACCCTATTGTTTGCACAGTGTGTGTCCACGAGTGTTTTCGTTTATGTCAAATTCACTTTTTTTTTTTTTTTTTTAACTGAGTGATGATGGTTTCCTGTGAATATAATATATAGAACTTTCACTTAATTAATGGCCGACTTTTATATAGGTTTCTCTGAAAGTCTCCAAAGACCTTATTGTTATAAAATGGCAATGTTGATATGGTCACTTTTTTGCATTGGAATTGGTTTAAAGTGTAAAGAGAAATCATGGACAGATCTGCATGCAGTGTACCTGAGAGGGGTCTTTCTTTTATTCTGAGCTGAAAGTGGCTCTTTCTCTGCATTGCTACTTTTTTTTTATGACTTTCCCATTTGTCTTTTAAAAAACAATTTTTCTTCTTCGTCTCAGATGTAATCATCTACCAGGCACAGTGAAGCGTTTACGTAGAGTAGACATTGCATGATGATGATGATTATTTAGTGTATGAACCAATGGCTTTAATATGTTTACGTGACCTTGGTTACGCACACAGTCACTGTCAAACAGCGGGCCTTTGTGTGCCACTGTTCCACATGCCTGAACACAAAATGCTAGAAAATGGGCTGTAGGTCATGATCACGACTGCCTTCTAGTTTAAAGCACCACTACCTCAGGGTAATGAAAGGGGTGGGTTTTTTCTTTTTAAATGCAAATTTTTTGTTTGTTTAAAAGAGGTTGTAGAATTCAATTTCACCAATTAACAATATCAGATGTATTTATAAGCCAAGTTTGTGCTACTGAGCTGACAGCCGAAGGCATATCTATCAGTTAGACTGGTGGTAATGAGCTACTTATCAGCAAAATTAAATGGTTCTTGGCCATGCTTGTTTTAACAATCCATTATTTTGTGTAAAGGGTATGAAAAGTACAATTTAATTCAAGCTTATTACAAGTCATTGCACATCAGTTTGCCTTGATAAGAGTAATCCATTTTTTCTGAATAATAAAAGTTTATCCGAACAGTAGGGTTGTTGCAGAAGACATTATTCTACATCACGTACAGTCCATGTCTGGTGTCTTCTGGACTTTTCAAACCTGTTTTGCATAATCCTACCTGATCCATAGTCTTGAGAGGAGGAAACCTTGACTCTGCTTTGAAATCCATTCACTGAAAAATGATTTAGCAAATCAGCTGTATGTGATCATGATGTTTCATTTAGATCCTGATTCCCCTACCCCTTCTGCTGTAAACCATAAACATACTGACCATGTACCATCTTGAAAGCACTATTTATTATGGGATGTTGCAGGTTGATCAAGAGTTCTGGGCTTTTCATGGACATATTTATGGGTGTATTTTCAGATCATGTATTTTATTCTTTTTTTTTTTATTTCTTTTTTTTTTTAAACACTCCAGGTACTGCAGTGCTGCTAACTTTATAGCAGACCTTTTAAAATGGCAAGAAGGGAAGCCATTTTTAGCCACTGTTGATTTAAAGGCCTTTTTTCCTCTTTTTTGAGGTAATCTTCACAGCACTGGAAAAGGCTAAAAATGTCTCTTTAGCAAAATCTGTCATTTTGCCAACAGAGATGTAGGCAACACATTACAGTTAAATTGTTAAATTAAGGCCACCGTGATATTTGAAGGTCAAAACACCTCTTGTTGGACTGAATGGAGCCCCTGCACAGATGAAGATTTGGATTAGTTGTTCTTTTTTCTCCACATGCAAACGCCTTGGCATGCTTGGGCATATGTGGGAGAGCTTTATTGTCCAGTCCATCTTCATTTAGCAGAGCACATGTTTGCAGACCAGTTGTCACAAACTTGTACAAAATCACTGTTCAGACAGTGTAAAGATCCGTTGTGAAGTACACAATCTGGATGGTCTTACGTGACATAACCATCTTAGTCACTGCTAACCACGAAACAATCCGGCCTCTCGCTGCCGTGGTTCGTCTGTCGCCCCAGCAGACGGCCGCCCGCCCCCGATCCCCACGCTCGATTAGTCCTTTCGCGCTGCCCGGTGGAGTCGAGCCACCCACGCAAAGGTGCACATTAATTAGATTTCATGGGGAAGATGTGGGGGCGACATGTTAGTCACAGGCCCATTTGCTACTCCTTGAACCTCCTCTCCTTGCTGCTGCTATCCCAGTGGGCTCTGAGACTGAGAAGGAAAGATGCTCTTCTGCACTCGATGCATGACCAGGTTCACGCGGTCGGACTGTGCGTGATTCAGTCAGCGCATAACGGGCATCCGAACATAGCCGCCCGCGCGTTCACCCCAATTACATAAGTCTTTGTTCCATCTTTGTTTGTACCAGTGCAAATATTTTCTTTACCTCTTAGGTAAATTCACTTAACAAAAAATCTCTTTCTGGAAGTCGGCAGAGATGAATTATGAACAGCAAAATAGGATAAAAGTTGCGCCGTTGCGCATTAAGAACTGCCGTGTTGTGTAATTCTGTGAAAAATTTAATGGAGCTCATACATCCCATTGGTTTTGTGCTCTGTGAAAGTATAAACATAATTAAGTTGACAGTTGCATGAATCTCTGCCCCTACTCCTTATTTCATGTTAATTTTGCATCAGTTTCATTTTGTTAACAGGGATGTCAGGTTTCAGCAGTACCCTCAGAAAGCACTAGCAAGCATGTCTTTGGTTGGTCGGCCATGTTTGTAGTTTTTTTAATGAAGTAACCAAGATTGATAAGCAAATATGAATCCTGACGCATTTTGTCCGAGGTTACAACAACATATATATACAATAGTCTAGTGAGAAATTAAAACAACATTGGAGTAAATAAATGTCAGTTCTAGAAGAGTGTATGAGTGCAAGTGGGGGGAAAAAATGTGCAAATGATGAATAAAAACAATTAAAAGTAGCAGATGTACTTGTATGCATAGGTACAATTACTGGTATTCCTGAAGGTTCAGTAAACAAATGAGCAGAGTTTTGTTCCCTCGATGTTTTAAGCACTCATAAACAGCAGAAGCTGCTCAACAAAGGCTTAAAGTGCAGTCTTTGGTCAGTCTTTGAGCCACAGCAGCACTCTCATTAAAGTGAACCCAACTGGTGGAGCGCCACAGATCCATTTTTCACACCCCTGGATGCAGCACGAATGTGGCCTTCTAATGTCAGCTTCGGGGACCACAAAACAGTGGTGCGTGCCGTAACAGGCTGATGAGCCCTGACAAATCACGGCTATTGGATTTTACAACACTTTTCTGCTGTTTATTGTTGGGTTCATTGGTTTCCCACAGCGTGTGAGATGGTTTGTTCCTAGATGTTCCGCATTGCGATGTTCTGGGTGCATTTGTCGCATTGCGTTCTTGAAATGGCGGCGGTGGCCACATTGTGACTGGAGGCGATACTATTTTAGCTTGGAAGGCACGGTAACCAAGGCCCGTGTCCACCTAAATCAGTCGACGCTGTCCTATGGCAGGCCTGCGGTACGGCTATGCTCATTAGCACCCGCCGTTGCTGCCTCCAAGCAACGTGCTAATCTATTGCAGAATATGGGTGACTTTTCAGGGAATGTAGCTTCGTTTAGAGCAGAGCAGCTCCTTTCTTTCATGGTTTTCCCTTCTGAGTTGCTGTAGACCATCATCCAGAATGCCCCCCTTCACAGTGCTGATGGTGGGATTTTCATACCTGCATGTCAGTGCCATTGTGTACTTCATTCCAGTCAAAGATGTGCCACAATGGAGCACCCTGTCCTTCAAGCTCCTCTCCTAGTGCAGGACCAGGATGTGATGTCAGGTTGAATGATGGTTTTGGCAGCTGGGCAATGCTCATCTTCAGAGGAAGGCATTTTAAGAACCATAAAAGAATGGGGTCAAGCAAGGTTCAACCATGACCAACAAACCGGTTAAACCCAGGAGCTGTCCTAAAAGGAGGCCTCTTTCAGACTTGAAAATAAGAATTCTTATCCTCTGCAAATTTAGTATTTGGCATTTCTTAAGTATTTTTCTTCATGAGAAAGTAAGACATAATCTAGTGGAGAACTGTGACTAAAAGCCAAGGGACTGCGGCATTTTTTGTGTGCCTGAGCCTTCTTCTTAATGGATGGCTAATAATCACTGCAGATGTTTATACTTTGAGGTGGACAAACTGGATTAACGCACAGCAGCTAAAAGCAGATTAACCCGTCAGGTGTGAACCTGAAACTCATCTCATTACACCTGTTGCATCTCATTGCACTTCTGATTTCCAAATGGAAAATACAGGTTTAGGATTGAAGGAATGCCATTCTTGTGTATTGTTTCATCTCTCACTGTTGTCTTTCTCTTTATACATACCTTTCCGGATACATGACCCACAGGTGGCGGACGTGCAGGTGACAATCCTATCATTCATATAATTGCATGTAAAATTGATATCTGGTGAGTACAGCCTGCTGCTACTATGTTGTTTGTTGGTTTTATTCACTGTAATTATGGTCAAACTCAGTGTAAAACCCTATGGTGATACTGCCTTGTTTACTATAATAATGAATGGGCTCCGGTGTCTGAGTAGCTGTGGAAAAAATATTGTTTAGCACTTTTCTGGATTAATCAGTGTGTATAATTTCAGGTCAAAAAGCTCATTGCATGCTGTGTTTTGTTCTAACAGTATTGATAAGCATCTGTGCTCTTTTGAAATAATAAAAGCCAAAGCTCTAGTGGAAGCCATGTTTCGGAGATTGACAGATGTTTCCATTGGCTCCTCCACATGCACTTATGTGGAATCCATCAAGGGCAATGGTTCTTTGTCCTATGTTTGGATCCAGTCGATGCTGTTAAATTTCGTGGTGTCGTTTAGTGACCTCACCATGGAGGGCAGGAGGTGAAGGTTCAGACACCAGGAGATGGAGTGTAGATTCATCTCTGCTTCCCTCAGGACCGCTCACTCCCGTAATGACTTCTGGTTCTGATAACATTGATTCGTGGTAATTGACATGTGCGATTACATCTCAATATGAATCAATAATTCCTATTAGTGTGTTGCTGTTCCGCTACCTTGTAAATGGAAGAAAAGATTCTGTATATTGTCACATATCTCACCAGAGTCATAATGTCCATGCAGCAGTGAAGAAATGCACATAACAGCTATTAAAAAGATGTGTTGTAGGATGTTGGTCTGTGGCGTAAAGATGATGAAAACTGAGGTCATAGTGGGGTGGGAAGGACTCCCAACATGCCTCACAGCAGGGTGTTATTTCTATCTTTGCTTGTTCTGCTGCTCAGGAAAACAGCATAATTTAGAGGCTGATGGCCTGGGTACCCAAACCGCCTGTCTGCCCCCCCCTCTTTCCTGAGGTATTCTAGCTGCTTGTCCGTGCCAGTGTGTATTCTGGATCTCTGTAAAGGCATCTCTCTCCTCCGGCCAAGATGGCGAGTGTTTATTGGTCTTCCTTTGATGAGCTAAGTGATGATTGCCATGTGGTGCCTGGCTGGCGGCCGGCCAGGGGCAGAGGCAGCATACATTTTGCGAGGTGCCATGTGAGCATTTGTGATAGAAGCGCTGCTGGAGTGGCAGCCAGACCCTCCTCCCACTGTAGACACATTCCCCTCCTTGGCATTTTCACAGAGGGGTTTTGCCCTAGAATCTCATTGGCCGAAGGTTCTGATAGACAGGCCTCTGAACCAACCAATCAGGACCAGGGGTCCTGCTTTCCCAGAGTACCATTACTGTCCCCCACTTTCCCCACTGCCCCTAGCCTTGCAGCCCTTAGGGACAGCTTGTTCTCATTTTCTCACTTTATTCTTGTGACAATGACACACTAAGAATTGTGTGCGGAGACAATACAAACTATAATTTCAGGGCTTCACTGGCAGTTTAAGGAGCTGCCTTTGGGCAGAGAGGCTAACAAGAGTGTTAGATGTGGTATTTGTTCTGTGATCTACCAACTATCTCATGGGTGTGATCTTTTTGGGTCAAGATGGGAGTGTCTGAGATGGAGAGAGCAGCAGAGAAGGGGTGGTGGGACTGAGCACCTCAACTAGGGTAAGCAAGACATCAGCATACCTCTGGGACACTTCACTGTGAATTAAATTTCTTGTGGCACTCCTCCAAGGACCCAAGTAGTCAGAGAGACAGAGAAAGATTGCACCCAATCCTCCTCCACCCCTGCATGTGATTCATCACCAACACCTGTCAGTGAGGTGCCATTGTGCAGCCATCTTCCTACTTTACTAAATCCAGAGGGACCTGCAAGTGACTTACGGGCTCCAGGGAGAGGGGTAAATATAGGGGCATGATATCATTGGTAGCCTGTTGCAGGAGATGTGCTAATGCATTGTGTAGAACTTAGCTCTGAATGTTCATCATGGAAACCGAGTAAACATGTTGAGATGAGCTGGGTGGAGTCATTGGCTTTTGCTGTCTGTGGCAGAAGCTCGGTAAACATGTTGTGTACAATTGGAAGGAAACCTCTTATTTGGTTGCCCATTGTGGGAAGAGAGTAAACACACAATGCGTTCTTTTGTTGAGGATGGTCATTGGCTCCAGCTTCTCATTGTGGAAGCGGAGTGAACTTATGTAGATACCGGAATCATTGATCCTGGTTGTCTCCAGCAGGAGCAAGGCAAACATCTTGTAGAGCTATGGGAAAGCTTTGGTTCTAGTTAATGGAGCAGGACAAAGATGACTTTCAGTAAGGAAGGGGATCCCAATTATAGGGTTGAATTGATAGAGAGACTATTCAGGGACCATTCCAGTCCACCACACGTCAAGGATTTTATCAAGATGTAGTAACGGTAATGAAAATGCCAAATAGCTGCCAGGGGGCTCAGCTGCCGCAGGGGGGAAAGGATTACCACCAGCCTGTTATATCTCCGTAAAATTTGGAACTCTAGCTGTTATACCTCAGGGTCACAGTTATGAATTATTTCACAGCGGGGCCGTCCACTATTTTGTCTTCCAGCAAAACTAGCCGCCAGGTAATTTGAGTTAGAGGTTTCTGTAATCAAATAAGTGCTTAAAGCTTCTGTGCTCTTGGTTCCTAAAGGCAGAAGTTGATTGCGGTGGTGATCAGATACTCGAACGGGTCTCATTTTTATTCGTACCATCTAACCAGTTGTGTCTCATTGAGATTAACAGTGAACCAAATGTAACCAAATGGGTAGTACTGGAATGTACCAATTACTTTTTGTCAGTTCAGATGCTACACTTTGCTTGGGGAGGAGTACCAAATGTCCCATGGGATTGCAGCTGTGGGAGAATTTCGAATGGAAATGCAAGTTGTGCTGCTGACAAGATGCAGTCCCAGCAGAGAGGTACATTCCTTGGGTGGGGTGTTAAATAGAATCGACCTTCATTTGGACACTGAAACTTGCCAAATCCACATACTGAAGTCCACCTGAGGCCTATCGGATATTCCAGAGCTTTAGTATCAGGGAGAGACAGACACTGCTTAGGGGCAACTAGTCCCAGTATACCACAAGACCTGCATATAAAAGTGCTGACTCCATCTGTATGGTGATGACTCTTATCTGCGGCTTTACTTAGAAATATGTGTCTCTTGAAGAGATGGTGATAGAGTCAAACCTCCTTCTAGAGCCACGGAGGTTAATTGAGACGAGACTCTCCAGACTTTCCAGGTGTGCTCGTTCCTTGGCAGTCTGATATTGTGCCAGATTGACTGTTCTTGTGTGAAGAGAGGGAAGCGGGCAGGGTAACATCAGTCTCTGACTGGTTTAAGTGGAGAACTTGTTGGACTGGGCACACCTTCTACAGGTTTTACCTTGACAGAGCATATCTGTGTGTTTTTCTAAACAATCTATAGTGACTTCACAGTTTACTATTGAAAATTACATTTTTACATGTATACCGAATGGTTATTAGATATATAATGAATGGTAATCCTTTTTCTGGAGTTTGAGCTGTGCAGTGCCTTGACCATAATATGTAGCCTCTGTGCTTTCTGTGTGGGAAATATGGTGGTATAATGGTGCCATGATGTACAATGTTACATATAACTCATTTTGTGTAACCTCTGATCCCCGTACGTCTCTCAGAAGGGTTGAGGGAATTCCATGAGCTGTGTTCCAGGGATGGGAGACATCAACCTGAGCTCTATCTTTCATTTGCGATGGTTTGTCCTTGAATGCAGGTTTATGTTAAATATGTGTTGGATTCTGTGGCTGTATTTATGGAGAACATATGGGTAAGGTGTGTCTCTGTAAGCCCAATTTCAAGTCTGCCATTTGCTGCAAACTCACTTCAAGGCTCAATTGCCTTGGCATTGTTTAGTGACTTCATACCGCTGGGGTTGTTTTTATATTATTCCACATCATGGATGAGTGACGGGTTTGTGTACACATTTTGCGCAGGTGAAAAGCACATTTGTTAGATGGTTATGTCCTAGTTTCCAGCCAGCATTGACTCTCGGGGCTTCTTTGAAAAAAACTGACTGACTTCAGGTAGTGACATCAGAGGTGGATGACAGTGGTCTGACGTATGTGGAAATGTGCTGTAAACAAAGCCCAGTGTGTTTGACTGTTTCTGTCTAATCCAGTCAAATGCATGGTCATGTTGTGAATTCCGTGACAAATAGTTCGGAAGTAATTTCGGAGACACGGGAGCTGAAGAATGTGAACATTAATTAGCGACAGGCTGTTGTGTAACTGTTTTCTAAGCCTGCAGAATCAGGACCGGCACACTGTTTAGGAATGGACCCCAAGTGACTGCTGTGAGTTTGTTCCCCTGATTTGCAATGGACTCTGTGAACCCCAGAGAACCATCTATCCTTTGAACATCACCCAATTAAATAGTTTTTTACTCCCCATTGTACTAAGCCACTTAAAATGATTTCATCTGATTCAAATCCATTTAAATATACATTTTTTCTTTATCATTCAGCATGGGATTACAATAGTCATCGCTTTTTCCTCCATTTTGTCCCTTATCTCTTGGCTCTAGTGATTGCCTCTGGCTGCACTCTAAAGGTGGTGTAATGGGAATTTCTATTTCGAGGCTGGGCTGTCATGTTGCTGTTGGTTCAGTTCATTGTGAGAGTGAAGCGTTGCAGAGGGTGTAGGTCCATCTGAGGCTGCATGACAGAGCAGTGTACCTGAATATGGCATGTTCTGGATCTTTCCAGACTGCTGAGCCTCATAACACATCATCCTGGGATTGGAGGAAAAAGGTGTTGGTCCTATTTTATGTGCTCTTGCTTCAGCTAGCAGCTCTGGTTTGCATAGTAAAGCCTTTATATACACCTTCTATTTTATGTTTTAATAGCATATCTTCCCACAGGGCAGATGCTCTGGGTTTGATTCCCCCTCAAATGCCCCCCGTGACCACCATCATGTTTCCACCACATTGGTTCTATTACAGCAAGATCAGTGCCATCTGTGGGTTATGCAAGCCAACTATGAGCACTGCTCTTGCAGGTAAACACCAGTCTTTGCATCAAGAGGAAGAATTTTCCCATCAGATAGTTTGACTTCTCATTATAAATTAGAAGGGTGTCAAGAAACCCTTGGAATATAATTTTAATATCCAGTGCCGTCTGTGTTATTGATGCTACTCATAGAAACTGACATCACACACCTAACCATGTAGAGAACTGTTCTTGTAGCTTCCGTGTCTGCATTAAAGATTTAGAAATTGGCTATCAACCTTACCGCTGGTTTGTACCGCTTGCTGTCAGATCCAATAACTTAATATTATCACTGATGTGTTCCAGTTTTCCATTTTTGCATTCATGGCTCAGCTTCTGGGTTTCAGCCACTCTGGATTGCTCCATTAATGGGTGCGCTTAGGTCAGTCCTATTTATCAGTCATATTGACTTTAGTGTTAGCAGACCGGGTCCAAAAGAAATCTGTCCTTTGTCTTTTATATCATTTAATTGTGTGCATTTGCTGCTTTACTAATCTAGTTATGCTTCTGAACCAAAATTAGTCAAAAATCAATTTTCAAGACTGTTAAATTATATCTTTCTAGTTTTTCCAGTACAGATTAACTGTCTGTATGAGCAAGACAAGTAATTTTTGTTGTGATTTTTGTGGCTCTGGAGGATCAGCTGTAAAATTGTAAATGCCTTTCAAAACTAATGTGATTCATTACTCTGTCTCATCTTTTGTTACTGTGAAATATAAAGCATAGGTCCCACTCCTTTAACAGAGGACATTTTGGGTGTTTCTGCCGCAGTGAGGATCCCTGACAGAAGATCCGTTATGTGCAAAAGCTGAAGAAAGAGACAAAATCAGCAGAATGTAATCTTCTGTCAGGGGTCTGACCACTTGCTTTGATGCTGGCAAATGGGACAGAGAATGCAAAGGTGCCCAGATTTAGCTCCAGCAGTCAGAGCGTAGCTAGCTTCCTCCTGGGGATCAATTGTAAACGCAACTACGCACTAGGAGAGAGCTTTAGTGCAAAGTGCTAGCTTTACGTTTGAAGCACCAGTATAGATGCTAATTCGCCTGTTCTAATATACTTCTGAGACATTTTACACTCTTCTCAGTGGAATGCACAGTTATAAACTACACCACATTGGAGTGGTAGATCTCACTTACTAAATTAGATGTGGCTTGACAGTGTCACTGCTTGAATTGCAGAACATGGAAACATAAATAGGCTTCAGGAGTAATTTGTAACCACAGGTTCTCGCTCTGATGTATGGAGCCTTTTTTTGGAGGCTTTTTGCAATGTTATACGGGCAGTGCCTTCATTAGCTGTCAAACGGACAGATGCAGCTGTATAGATCAATGGCAAAGGGAACATGGAGGATGCATGAGGAGCCCACACCCCAAAATGTTTTTGTCCCAGCTTGCATGCATGTGGAAAAACTGGCTGTCATGTAAAAGTATTTTTGATGTGATAAATACAAACCTATTCATGTTTATCTGCCAACCCAAAAGTTGTTTGTAAAGGGTTATGAGGGCAAGCATTCCCATTGTGATGAAGACATCAACAAAAAAGTGTGCTGATGTTGCAGACCTGTTCCAGGGTCTCTTTTTGGCCATTTTGATGTTGACAGGCTAAAAATATAGTTACCAACTTTTCCCATGGCAGCTAAGACGGCGTGGTATCCACCAGGATTTGATGTACCAACATAGTGAAGGTCACCCTTGGTCTGCTTAAAGTCTCTTGTTACAGTTGAGTTTTTGAAAGGAATTGGCTATAGCTGCCACCCAACCCTTTCCTGTACCTGGAGCTCTAAAAAGGCACGTTGTCCTTTGCCTTTCAGTCACATTGTTTTGGACTGCAATCTCAATAAGCGCATGGTTTGTTCCCCAGCATGGCTGGGCTTTGAAGGTAAGCTCCTGACGTCTGTTTGACGGGGAGACAAGCATCGTATGAAAGGCTCTGTCTTCCAGGCCACTGAAGCGCATTACAGCTGACACAGTGCGCTGAATCCAGCCCCGCTCCAGTGGGATTCCTCGTTGCACTTCCTGTTGGGCTCAGGACAGCGATCTGCTTATGGTGATGAGTAGAAGAAAAAGAACAGACGTGTCATAGTAGCTTAGTTCACAACCAGATGCAGAAAGGTACAAGTTGCTACAAGTGCCATTTGGGACTGGTTTGGAAAGAATGAGCTCATCTTGGAGAGCTATTCCTGTGAAGTGTTCAGTGGTACAAGAGTGCATTATGCAACTGGGTTTATTCAGAGTGAGGAAATTAAAAAGGCCGCTTGTTAACAGCTTCCTATTCTGAGCCATGGGATGTTCAAGGGTAGATTTATCAAAACAGTTAATCTAATGTATGATGAGTGCTATCATAATGTTGATATAAGGGTATGGATCAACTTCATTTTCAAATTGTCCCCAACAGAAAGGGTTTGTATCCTGTTTTTGTCTGTCCCAGCCACTGTGACTTATCTAATGATGAGTGACCTGCTGAGTGCTGGGCAGACTCTTGGTAGTTTTTGGGGGTTTTCATCCTGAGCTTATCACTTGGCGCAGGGAGGTATCTTTAGTTGGGCCAACCAGATTTGGGGCTAGAATGTACTGTGTTCTCCTGTGTCTTAGAATATGAGAATAGACTCACATCTCCATTCCAAATGCTTCATAAAGTCATAAAAACATCATTGGTGTTGTTGGTATTTATTTTCATCTCTTCTCCCCTCCCCTGGCCCCTCACTTCTTCTCTAATCCTCTGTGCTCTTCTCACTCAGCCACAACCAGAGGTCCACGACTTTCCGACATCCAGTGACAGGACAGATACCTCCCGAAAACGGTGACTTCAGCCTCCGCGAACAGTAAGTTCTGCATCTCGACTTCCCTGATAGAGAGATCTTGGTGGGCCTGCAATGTTTTCCTATCAGATCTTAATAGGGAAAGGTGGGAAAGAACAGGAGAGTAGTTGTGTTAATATGGAATGCTTTCTTTGTGGAGTGAATGATATTGAAAGATGGTTCGGTCTCTGTTTTACGGGCCTGGGTTTATTCATAATCTTCTGTGGTTGAAAGTCCTTCTGTATGGGCATTAGCTGCTGTTTCCAGATTTTGCATGTATTTTCTCTGAATTCATGGTAATGAGCAAGTTACTGCTCAGAATTTGCCTCAAGAGGTGTACAGAATGGTTAATGAGCCTGAAACGGGCAAAGATAAGGCTAATGGCAGTTGTTAGTAGTGCCTTATTATCATCTTATACCAGACTTTTAATTCCCAGCTGGAAGAAATCGGACTTTTCCAAATGCATAGTGTGAGGAGAGCGTGTGGTTTTGTGGTAGGGTTACATGGGAAGGTCACTCTTAGGCCAGTGCAGGGTGGTCTTGGCTGGGATGCTCTCTAACACACAGGACACTTGTTAGCAGAGTCCCCCCCGACTACCTTATTCATTCGCCACCCAGCTCTAAGGGTTAAGTTACAGCAGAAGCACTTAACCTCAGGCACCTTTCCTTAGGAGAGCGCTTAGGGTTAACCTTAATCCTAACCCCAATTGCTGGACCTTGCCCAGTAATTTCTAAAAGATTATGGAGAAAGGGTACATTTTTCAAGGGCCATTTAAAAGGGTATAAAGAGGGTAGATTGTGAAAATGAAATAAGTCCAGTGTTGGGAGTCCTGATACTCATTTTCATGCATGAAAGTGACTCTGAAACACAATCTGCAACCACAAGCTACTTGATTTTAGCCCTCTGTAATAGGTCCAGTCTGCACAATGGTTTGTCCAGCTTTGGAGGTTGAACATTTCACAGTGCACTTTAATTCCCATTCTGAGACATGCCTGTTCAATTACCTGCTGCAGGAAAGACAAAAGATCAGTGATGTAGTTAATCCAAAGGTTAGGGACAGATTGCCTGTAGTTGGTATCTATTTTAACTGTGTTCTGTTTCGTCTAGTTCATATAAACTACCTGGTTCTCAAGAGATTTTTTTTTTTTTTTTTTTTTTTTAAACCTAATGAAAACAGCATTTCATCAAGGATAAGATGATTCAGTACAGAACTAAGAAATAGCTCAGGTTTGAACTGGTGGCTCTCAGAGGAATGTCAGAAGGCCCTGGCAGTCCAATTTTTCACATGCACGGGACAGGCAGCCAGATATCCTTGCCAGGTCCTGATGGATGCTACTCATTACTGGCTTTTGAGCGAGCATGGTTAGGAGTGGCAAGGTGCACAGCAAAGCCTTTACCTCATGGGGGCGATATGGAGGAGCCTTTGTTACCTACCACAGTAATCAATATTATCTGCCCAGGCCTCCATTATGAGCTTCCAGACCCATAATTATCACCCCACAGGGGGTGTTGTCTATCATGATAGCAGCCTCAACTCATATCCCACTACTTAGAACCTGAAACCCCTTCCTCACCTCGTTCCCCAAAGGACGGTGGCTTTCTAGGGCTTGAGTGTTTGTGGTTTGGGGTCAGAGAAGCTAAAGTGTTGGGACTTAGCAGCCTTCTCCGGTTACTGGTGCCCCTTATCAACGCCTATTTTCCGTTCAGGCCTCCGCTGCTTTTTTTGGTCTCACTCTGTATCTCAATCCCCCCCCCCCCACCCTGCCCCCCTAGCCATGCTCATGTTTTAGAGATTGCCCCCCTTTAACAGCTGCAGTATCTGATGATCCCTGGGAAAGGCACTCCGGCAATGTGACGGCTGCCTCGCGCAAGGATAGTTAGCCGCCAGCAAGGCCGTGTTGTTGCTCACTGTTGCCATGGCAGCGCTAGTGTGGATTTCAAACACCTGGGACTGAGATATGGAATCGGAACGTGGACCTCCTTGCTCAGGTCCCTGGTTTATGCATAGTGTCCTGCTGAAGGCGATCTGGTCGGTGGGAAACTCTGTTGGCGGCTGTTTGGCTCAAGGTTGATTACAATTTATCCAATGTGAAATTGTAAAAACAAAATCGGAATGTTTTTTCTCTCAAAATTTTCCACTTTCTGTTTTTATCTGCTGAAAAACCTTTAGTGTTGACACATTTTTGGAAAATTTAGCTGAGCTTAAAATTTGACAAATGAAACCTGTTCTAAGCTTTGGGAATGTATAAATTTGCCTTGTAAATATATATAGCTATACCTTGTTGTTCAAGCTCCCAGTTTCCAAGTTCCAGATATAATGAACGTTTTGGATTAATCCCAGTACAATAAGTTCTCTTCGCCAAGATGAAACGCATTAGAAAAGGACCTGAAATTGAGGCTAGTACAAGAGTGCTTAGCATCTGTGTTCTCAGTCTTATGGCCTCATGTGGCCCAGGTTCAAACACAATTTGTGCTTCATCATTGCTTTCATTTCTGTTCAGTCAGTAATTCCCTCAGTAACAGTCCAATAGTGTGGGTACTTTTTTTTTCCTATTTATACTCTTAATTTATTTATTTGCATAAACTTGATTATTAAATGTTCCTTGCTATTGCTGTTTATAATAAGGGACAAAATGTAATGTATGATATTAAATAAAGTAACTTTTATAATCACAAAACTCCATATTAATGACCTCATTAATTGTTTGGTAATAAAGTCATTAGTATTTAAAGCTGAAATAGGTATTTTGGACTGTTAGGGATATTCTGGGGAGGAACCTCCATTATATACTATATACTAAGTATAATTTTCTTCATAATAAGTAATGGAAATTTCTTCCTGATATTCAAATTTGCTGTATGCGAGCCATTTTTAGGAACAACTTACAGTCGGATACCAGGGTATAGGTGTAATGGAAAGAAGACATTTGCACATATCATCCTCCATGTTTAAAATAAAACATTTACCTCCATATGTAAGTACATATCAGGGAATGTGAATCTTGTGAGAAAATCTGATTAGGGATATTTAAATGGCTATGAAGAGAATGTTATCTGAAAATGCACTGTAATGCATGCATGATGTTGTATTTAATCTCGACAAAAAAAAAAAAATAGTATCATTAGCCACTAAAACAACTGACTCAACTGTTGGTATTGACTCATGAGGCTCTGTAACAGCTCATAGCTCCTAGTATTCACGTTCCTCCAACATGGCTGTGGTATTGATCTGAGCACTGTGGCTTGCTTGAAGGGATCAGGAGGTCTTTCGACCTTAGCATTTCCATCCTTGCTGGAGCATAAAAACGGTCCAGGGCTCACTGCCCCGAGACAAATGCCAAACTCCACTGACTGAACCTCACTGGAAACTTTGGGTGGCTGCAGCCAAATAGGTTGTCTGATGCTAAGAAAGGATCTGTACATGTTGAGATGTCTAACTGCAATGAATGTCATTCATGAGTGCATTTTGCTCCAGAGGAATTATGGCTTTTCTGAGACACAGCTCCTCAATTATCCCCTTAACTTAAAAATGGCTCCTATGCTTAGAATGGTAGGAAAGAGTAATATCCCAAAAACACTTTTCTCCACAAGATAAAAATGCCTAAAAGGAGCTTTTATATTTTTTGCAGAATGAATGTCAGGTCTTTGTACTGAAGATCAGAAGAGTAGGGTAGATGGCTGTGGGAAATCCCTTATTGTAATAGGTGGTGTCTAGGCCTGGAAAGATGTTGATTCTGTACACTTTTTTTGTATTGCCTGCTGTACGTGGTACTTTTTTTTGGGGGGGTTTTTTTTGGGTTTTTTTTTTTAGTTTAAAAAATGCAGCACACCTCATGCTGGCCAACAGCTCGAGGAGGGATTTTTTTTAAAACCTGGAGTTTAAAAATCCATGGGCAGTGACACCAAAATTGCAGTAAATGGCATCATCAGTAATGCTTAGAACACCATTATTATTGGTAGCCCTTGACTTATGACTTTCATGACTTACGTTAGGCTTATCACATCCCATTGTATTATGAATTCTGAAGTTTGTTCATAACCTCTAATGATAGCTGCACCATCAGCTGTGTGATAACATTGACAATGCAGCCATATTTGTTATAGTTATCAGTCAGTGTTTGGGTGTCCATCAGTGACTATTTTATTGTGAAAAATTTAGTGCAACATATATATTTTTTGAGCCTAGATGCTTGATTGGAATTTTTGGGTCCATATGTAGTTTTTAGGCATTCAGCAGCATTTGTGTTTTTGTTAATAAAATATTTAATTTGCAGTACTTTCAGTTTGTGGTTCCATTCAAGTTACTTTTACTTGCAATGGCTAGCAAGCCAAAGGTGAGCGTTCTGTTGGTGATTGGAAAACGTGAACTAAGGTGTGAATTCAGGGCATATAGCCTCATGAAATGCTTTCTTTTTTTGCACCAAAAGAAACTGAAGCAACCGAGACCATGTTTTTTCCTCCCCATCCTGGCTCATTGTTTCTACAGCTTCCAAACCCTCCACACAAGCTGAGCATCAGCTCTCATGCTCTGGGTTCAGATGTGTGTTTGAATTGGTTCACCCTATGCAGTGTTCGCATGTTCTTCCCCTGTAGAGAGGAGATTGATCCTGCCATCCAAAGATCTGTGTTTAAGAATAATTTGTGGCTTATTTACCCCTGGTGTGTGAGGGAATGTCCTGGTATCCCACCCTGGGAGAATGAAGTACTCTGTTTACAGGTCTCTTAACCACTGTGCACTGCTGTTTTGTGATGCTTCTCTTTATGTAGATCTGTTGCTTATCATTGACTGTCAATTATTTGCAGATCAAATATCATTTTAGAGGATTCTTTGGAGAAATAAGCATTTATTCTTTTTGCCCTCTGCTTCTTGTGTCAGATGTGACTCATGCTCAGATGTGATGTCGCTCCTTTGGGTCCTGTGTGACGCGGACTTTAGGTTTTGCCCTTTATGTTTTCTATTGTTTTGCCGGCAGATTCACTCTGACGTCTTTCTAACAGGTGTTTGGTGTCCTGGCTCAGTTTATAGACTCTGACAGTGTTGTTGGTCCTCTGACTGTATTTAGGTTTCTGACTGAAGAGTTATTACACCCTGGAGAATCTATTAAAGGCAATCCGTTAAAGAGCCAACAATTCCATTGCACCGGGTATTTCCATCAAACTGTTAATTGCCATTTAAACACCTAAAGGTTGTGTATTTTATTAGTCCCTGTGTAATTTTTGCCAGTAAAAAGGTGCTGACCTGCCCTGTACATGTGGAGTAGCTACAATAAGATATCCTTTATGATGAATGCACTGGTCTGTGGATCCTGGGATCACAGATCTCAAGGGTTATTGTAATGGCTCTTTTTATACAGTGCAGTCTGGAAGCATTAATAAATGGGTAGAGCATTGACGCCTGTCAGTTGGGTCAATCTTTTGTGTGTTAAAGGGAAGTAATGAGTGGGAGCTCTTTGAGTTAACTTGTGCCAACCGCCCCCATCTGTCATCTGCAAGTTCCTGGGCTAATTTTGCGGTTTGACTTTAATGACATGTCATCACATACATGTGTATGTGTATACATATATAAATCACACACATTCATAAGCTGGTGGGTGAACTGGGCAGTGTTTACTGTATCTGGGAGCTGGAAAATGCTTTTGGAGAATGCAACATATCTGTCACCCTTTAGATCCATCCGGAGAGTGTCGGCTTCCTTGGTCTTGCCATTCCAATTCCAGTTGTAAGGATTTGCTGACTGCAATGAACCAAGTGCTCTTAAATCCTCATGAAATAGCAGAAGGTTTCTTAGATCCCTTAAGGGTGTGCTGCCTCATGTGACACTGCCCCCCCCCAAACTGTGGATGCGATGGATCTGGCAGTGCAACAAGCTAAGATGTTGCTTTGAAGTGGCACCTGTTGCTAGCATGGGGTCAGATTCTTTATCCTTGAAATAGGGGATTTAATCATAGTGAGTCCTGGGGGTTTGGGGGGCTTTCTGTATAACCTTCTCCTTGTTTAGTAGCAACCCTTCAATAAGTTGTATGTAACATTTGGATGTGGCTTGAATTCACATTAGTATTTATTAGATGGGGGGCAGCAGATGATGTATATGGTGGTTAAATCTGTTGCTTTGCAAATACTCAGTTTTGAACCAATTTTTCTACTCAAATCTCTTTTATAAAGGTACTTAACTTGGGCTGCTTCAGTAAAATGATCCTGCTGAAATTCACTTAGTATACAAACCTGACACTGTCAGTTGCTTTGGAGAAAAGCAGCTAAATAAATATATGAAAGCTGCTAAATGATTAATGCGTCACAGCATTGTGCACATTAATAACACAAGAGTAACTACTTTAGACTAAAATAACACATTTTAAACATGCACACAAGTAAATTAAGTTCAGCTGGTGCCTCAAAACTCATTCAACATAGACGATGATGTAGATGAGCAAGGGTATCATTCCAGTGTTCATTTTTCTACTTGCACTGTAACATCATTAAAATGCTCTAAAAGCCACAGATAAAGTAATCTGTAGTGGCATCATATAAAGGTGTTTAAAGAAGGAAGAGTACACTTTTTTGAATCAAGACGGGCAGTTCTTGTGTCCGGTGTGGGGTATTGCTGTTCACATGGTTAAGACACCCTGATAAAAGCTCAGTACTCAGCATTCAGACAAGGTCTCAAAATCCAGCTTTTTCAGATCCATTTCTCATTTTCTCCTTACAGCTAGGAGAATTTGGTATACCTGTAAGTGGTTGCCCACAGTTCAGTGTAAGAGATCAGACATTTGTTTAAGTCCCACCTAATGCTGTAGTGTCCTTGAAGAACTTACCCTGAATTGACACAGTAAAAATTACCCATCAGTGTAAATGGGTAAATCACTGTAAGTGCCTTACCTCTAATCTCGCTCTGTGGCTGTCTCCTCCGCAGGCCAAGCTCCCGCATGTTCAAGCCACAGCCCCAACAACGGCCATCCAGCATGGTCAGCGAGGCCTCCACAGCTGTCACGTCGTCCACAGTAGATACCACCTCAGGGTCAAAGGTGAGGCATCACCTTTGCATTGCCTAGTATAATACTTTCCTTGGTCCAGTCCTAAGGTTATCCATTAAAGAAGACTCAACTGAGTATATTTTGAAGCATATTTTGAACATTTTAATTACACTCTTATAGGGATGGACTGAAGTCACAATATATCACCCAGAAAATAATGGGAGAAGTACTAACAGGCAAACTGCAAAATGGTGAAGGGCAATTGGTGTGTGTGTGTGTGTGTGTGTGTGTGTGTGTGTGTGTGTGTGTGTGTGTGTGTGTGTGTGTAAATCTATCTCTGAAGCCACACAGGAGTGCAAGGCATTCAATACTCTCTACGTCTTTGCAATTGCTTTGCTGCTTCCCCTTTCACCTTCCCACACAGACAGGCAGCTGCCTCTAGTCCCCTCCTAGAATTCAGGCTTGACTGTCACTCCCTGGAAGGCCTGGAGCTCTGATCCCAGATCACCTGAAGGAAGATCCCTGTGACCTTAGTGGGCTCATCCTGGTTTGGGAGTTGATGCTCTGCTATGTAAGGGGTGGACAGGGGCCTGGATTTTATGATCGATAACCTGGATGTCAGCATCAAATTAGCACCAATTAGTTGGATTTCACAGGGGGAACTGTAAGATGAGCCGGTCATCAGATTAAATTTCACACACTTACATGTTACTGCCCAGTAGACATAAGCATCCTTGAGCAGAGTTTGTTGGATGTATCGGGTGCTTACTATAAACACCACAGTGAAGCGTTTGTACTGCAAACAGTGGAAAAGCCATAGTGAGGGTATAGTTTTCACTTTGCCTTCCTGCTTTTGTCACTTAATGATCAGTTGTATAAAATTCTCAACTTTTGCTGGCAAATTATTAGATGGTCGATCATTCCTCTGTCTGGTGACTTATTGGACCTCTCAAGAGGCCGTACATTGTGCATCTTTTCGGGTCGCCCCGCCCATTTTCAGCCAAACGTAGTGACTTATTGTTTGAATTATTTTTTCATTTAGTGGACATTTGTGTCCAAAGAAAATCAGTGTTGGTGGTTGGGTGCCTAACACAAAGGCTACTGATGGAGAGAGTTTCCTTGAGCACCAAGAATAAGAGATAGTTTGTGAATGTTTTGAAATTTATTGCATGAATTCACAAATAGCTATTGAAAATGTTGTAGTAATAATAATACAAAAAGACAGATTTAACAAAGTGTGCACACAAAATCTTTAATGAATATAATTATGGAAAAAAGTATGCGAACCTGCAGCATGGTTACTGAGGTCAACATTTTATTATTGCTATAACCTAAATGAAGATCAGATCACATTTGGAATCCACTCATATGGAAGTGTTTAATTTGAGGAGACATAAATAATTTGCTTTGGATGAGTGTTGGCCAAGTCAAAAAGATAACAAAAGTGCCAAGATTAAAAGAAAAATGATGCTGATGGTACCGTAGCTTCCAGTGAGCCACCTTCCGCCCCGCTGTTTGCTCGGATTGTCTAATTAGCCGATGTTTTTCGGCCATGTGTGTGAGCTCTCTGGCAGTCCTTTAAGGAAGTGTCTCACAGCATCACGTGCTCAGTGAAAACACAGTTAATCCGGATGTTGTGGTTCCTCTGGTGGAAAGGAATGGAGCCCAGCTGTGAGCTCTGATTTGGTGTGCGAGTCTGCGGTCTGCAGCAGGACGAGACAGTGTGTGGACAACATCCCTGTGCACTCATGGACATTGCTAGGACACTCCCTTGGACACCACCACCAGTTCCATTTATTTCACTTATGTGACATAGTGCGACATTAAGTTGCTTAAAATAATTTTACTCATTTGCATAAAAGTTTTGCTGGGGCAGTTCAGTGTTAACCACCTTCTTGAAGGTAACTGCAGCAGGATATCAGATTAAATCCTGGGACTCTGGGTTTCAAGGCTACAGCTGAAACCACTACGCCACCTGGTGCCATAGTATTTATAGCATCAGATTTTACAGCATCACTATGAGTCCATGAGGCCATCTGGTTAATAAGTTTTATGAGGAAATGAGGTGCCATGTCTTCCCAGCTCTTCTGCAGCAGTTCCCAGTGTGCTGCTTTGCTTTCACTCTTCAATTCAGTTTGTCCCATATAGCTGTAGCCCAGGTTGCCCACTCGCTTTTGACTGTTCTGCGCATTCTGTGGCATCCAGCCGTACTTGTTTCATTTGCTCCCCTTTGTCACCCGAGTTTCTCTTTTGCTACTGTGATTTCATGAACTAATGAGTAAACCTGAATTGTCCACACGGTCACTTGCTATCATACGCCCTTTGCTAATCACTCTGAAAAACACTATGCAATGAGCCATGACAACATCCTAAACAGACATTGCCAGATTCTACCAGTGTGTGAAGTGTTTTCTGGTTGATCAAGAGCATCTGATTTATGGGTTGTGGTGGCTGAGTAGAAGATATCTGCACTCTAATTTTGGATGGTACACAGGCACAGGCCATACAGCAATGTCAGCCTCCTGTGACACTGATTCACGGTGGTGACCGACAGCCAGGATCACTAGCAGATGTTGAGTGCTGATAGCTAATAAATAAGGATGCCCCATGCATTCTCCTTGGGTTATTTTGTGTATTGCAGGGCTCCAAGTCTGGTGGAAAGGTACACAGCTTTGGCAAGAGGGACCATGCCATCAAGAGGAACCCCAACATCCCAGTTGTGGTGCGGGGATGGCTCTACAAGCAGGTAGGACCACTACACTGTCACTCAGCTGCAGGGCACTGCACGTTGAATGTATGGAACTTGGATTAGATGTTGCCTCCTTACTTACTATTCCTATTATAATATTACTTAATATTACTTTCTAGTAAGAGTTCATCACTGTCATCATAAAGAGTAGCCCAAACGTAACTGTTTAAAATATGTTTGGGCTGTTCTTTAGGTTTACATTTATGCACCGGTAAGATCATGATCTGTATGCTACTATTATTATTTTTAACAACACTAAATGGAGTTGTGTATCTTTGTACAGTGACTTTCTGTAGTGCTGGCAAGAACATTAGCATGGACATGCACAGTCACAGTGAGCGTAATGAGCTGGCTGGAACCCTGTTTTCTCTGTCTGCCTCTCCCGTCAAAACTGAAATTTCCCACCTGATGCTTATAATTGAAGAGTTACACCAGGCTAAAAATACCTTGTTTTTTGCCCCCAAAACATCTAGGACAGCTCTGGAATGAGGTTGTGGAAGCGCAAGTGGTTTGTGTTGTCTGACTACTGCTTGTTTTACTACAAAGGTGAGTGTCACAGTGGGATCTGCATTGTATAAATATTTTGCTGTGGATCCAGTTAATAAAATTAGCCCTGCAGTTTCTGTGGGTCTGGTGTGTGTACTTCATACCTTTAGACTATGGGACAGCACATGGTGTGGTGGGTACAGGTGTTACCATGAAGGACCAAGGTTTGAACCGCATCTCTTACTGAGGTGCGCTTGATTAAGGTACTTTGAATAGAGTAAAAATTAACTAGATAATTTGGATGACCAGGAAATATTTTCAGTAGCGCTCAATGGAGTTATACAAGCTTATTTAAACATTGGAAAGGATAGATAGGGTTGAACTTTATTGTCAGAATTTTTTTTTTAAATTTGTTTTGCATCAGAGCAGCTTTATCCGTCAAGTCAGTGACGTTAAAAGTCTATCCTCAATTTTCCAAACTCAATTTTCTGGACTTAATATTTTATGGAATGCAGATTTTATAGACCTTCTCAAAACTATTTCTGAAAAAATAGAAAAATTATAAATGGTAAAATGTTTTAAAGTTGCTACTGTGTCTCTGTAAATAACCATCCGTCTGCACTTAATGTGATGAAGGCAGCACAGCGCCCCCTAGTCCCCGTAGCTGCATTTCGATCGAGTGGTATCTGTGCTTTACAGTATTCACTGCTTTCTGTATCTAACCTACTGTACTGTATATATGTTTAATTCTGTACAATTTTGTTTTATTAGGCACATTACATGCTCATTACACATTACATTAGGGTGTAAATGTATTACCATATTACATGGTGCAGTACTACAGTGTTATAGTACAAAAAAAATTACACTTAAACCACACTTTTGATTCCCCCCCCCCCCTAATATTGCCATCCAGACCTTCCCCCCGCATATAGTGCAGAAAATCAAGGATGGACTGTAAAATTATCACTTGTTATAGTTATGCCTAAGATTGACAACAGTTTCAGCATGACAGCAAAAGGGGTCACAGGTTATTAATAGATTCTTTTCTCAGGGGTCGTGCCTAGAAACTTACATCTTCTCCACCTCCTATAGACTTTTTCCTTTGGATAAGTGTGTTTCAGAGATGCCTCATATCCCTGCCACATCGTGCTGAAATGGGATGTGGTCCATCCCCTTTTCTGGGCTGACTGGCATGTGGCACTGCATCCCTGTAGCACAGAGCAGATAGGATCCCTGACACCAAAGGCTGAATGTCTCCTTTAAATGTCCTTGAATTATTTTTAACCAGTTACTATTTAATCCAATCCATCCCCTCGCTGTTATCTCCCTCGTACATGCGCACACATTCACATACACATGCAATCACACTTCTTGACCACAAATGTGATCATATGAGATCTTGTCTGGCCCCCGCTATTAATAAATGCGTAAATGCTGTCAAGCGACAGGAGGCAACCTCAGGGTGACGTTTTCCCATGTGGCCCCCTCCGCAGACAGCCGAGAGGAGGCCGTCCTGGGCAGCATTCCTCTGCCCAGCTATATCATCACACTGGTGGAGCCCGAAGACCACATCAACCGCAAATACGCCTTCAAGGTGAGCGCTTCCCACTTCAAGATGCCCTTGTCCAGTCTTCTATTCTTTTCTGCGCTTAAGTGACACATAAATGTGTTTCTGTCGGGTAGCAGACATCGATCACACGTACACTGTCCTTTGCTGTTGAATTTACTGTTAATTACATCTAGTTTATTTCAGCTACACAAAAGAATTCACTTTACATGATGTGTAGAAATACCTTATCCCTGTCCTTCTTGGCCTTCTTGTAGACTTGTTATGCTTTAGCACATTAATAGCTGTAATGGAGCATTAGGCTGATGATTGGCACTGCCAGACTGGCACCCCGAGCCTGACTTACATTGCTAGACCTGACTGGGACTAAAAGCAAAACTGACATAGCCTGGAGAATCACAGCTTGTCATGTTGATTTGTGAGCACACGAATGTTTGTTTTTTCTGTTGAAGACTAAAGACCATTGATCATGTTGATACCCAAGAAGGCAAACGCTTTATTGATGTCATTGTGTGATGGTTTTATCTGTTGCTTCTCATTTGTTAATCGATCCATCATGTTCTAATCATTTCATTCCCTTTTGTGTCTGAGCAACTGACTTTGAAGTTCTTTCCAGTATTTATTGGTTGTTAACTGACTAATGATTGCAAAGCAAACATTGATTTCCTGAGTTGGCTGTGCCACTGGGGAGCATGTTTTGAAAGAAGACCCCTGGGGACAGCTTGGTTTCTGTGTTTGTGAACGTTCACGTGGCATCTGTCCTCCTCTTCTTGTTGGCCGCCTGCTTCTCCAAACACAGTGCTTTTCTTTTGTCCTGTGATCCATCGCTGCTGGTCCTCATGGTCATGTGCTCCAGTTTTGGGCTGCCCTTCATGCTTTCATTGTGTGCCCCTTATACAAACCCATGTTCCTCAGTAGGAGACTAGAAGAGCTACATCAACAGTTGAAAAGACCTGTCTGTATAAAAGTTTTTGAAGCAGTGGGAAATTCATTTTTAGACTTAACCAGTGAATGGATTGGTCAGAACTTGCATTGCAAGGGGTACCATTCCTAATTCACTAACAATTTTGACAACCGTTAAATGTTCTTCTAAAATACTTCTGCTATATCTATTTCAGATGTTCTTTTCATCCATTCACATGTTCAGGCTTGTTAGCATACTTGAGGGAAGATCAAACAACCAGGGTCAAAGGAAGGGTTTGGCCTTCTTGACAGGACACAGGAGCCATTGAGTTGATTTGGGATAAGAGAACCAATCACCTATCATTCTGTTGAAAAATGTCTTTCTTGAAAGTCATGAGCTGAATGGAGACCTTCGAGGTCTCTGGTTGCCCCAGCCAGGTGTCACCCGCTCATCTTATAGACAGTTGGTTTGATGTTATCATCTTCACTCAGCAGGCTGGACCACAGGGTTCTGCCTTTGAACTCAACCCCATCCATTTCCACTCATCTCCAGTTTCAGAGAAGATCAGCAGGAAGTGACTTTTCCTGAACTGAGGCAGATCATTGATGTGGAATTGCTAACTGAACAAGGGAGAGATGAGAAATTCTGCCCCCTGTCAGAACTTTCACATGAATACATCCCCTAGTTTTCATAGTTTCTGCAGGTTTGGCACATGATAAAGTCAGCTGCAGTGTCCAGATGTAGCACAATCCTTTTTATGCCTCAACACACCTCAACTTCAGTAACTGGCTTAACCAGTGTGGTGGAATGCATTAGTCGGTACTCAGCTCGTACTACCATTCCCAGTATTTGTCCAGCTTTTACAGTCATACTTTATAATAAAAGATCCAAACAGCTGGGGAGTCACTCCCCAGCTTCTCCAAGGGTGTGAAATGCGCCATTTTTTCCACATTTCACATCTTCAGTTTCATTTTATTAAGTTGGTGTGATAGTGGCACCTGGGGCAGATAAGTTGTAGAGTCAAACCTTTAACAGAAATCTTCCCTGTGTTCAGCATAAGTGAGAAGATCAGTGGTGTCTGTCATACAGCTTGTTTTATATAAGGCTGACAGTCAAATTGACATTCTTTTGGGAAGTAGTCTTGAAGTAAAACTGATGTTTTTACTGCTTTGTGTCTACAAGCCTTTTTTATTCCATTTATAATCCATATGGGGAAAACAGGAGAATGTTTTGTAATGAAACGTCCAGGCATTTTCCCCGTCTGGTGTGCTTGCTGCCATTGCCACGTGTCTGCTGTCACCCTATCCATGTGGTACCTGCATGGTCATTAACCGGCCTCTTTGCCTACTTGACACCTCCAAACCGACAGTTCCCTCCTGTGGCTGGGGGGGTCACGTCACTCTCTGTTTGCTCAACTTGTGTCCCTCTCTCGTCCCCATCGGCCGGTGGCTGCCGCCCGTTGATCCCATGGGCACCTTGCTCGGGTACGCGGTGGGAACGAGCCTGTTCTTCCAGAAAGGCACCTTCATGCATGAATAGGTATTTTCTTTCCTCCATTCTTATCATGGTTTCATTCACATTTAAAAGCATCAGCTTTTTTGCTTTGACAGCAGCAGGCAAGGCAGAAAGGGCAGATACATATATATATATATATATGTATCTAACCAGCTTTTTTTGTACATTGCTTATTTTTGGAATATTTGTTTTTCTTGCATGTTCTTATTGCCTTTAATTCCCGAGAACTGCCCCTCCCTGCCCTCAAGCCATGCATTTCCAGTACTTTTTTGTTGCCTCGTTGCATTTTTCACCATTTTTGCTGAAACTGTGGGAAATTGCACAGTAGGTGTTTTTATTTCTGGATCTAAAAGATTGGTAAAAGGCAGATTGATATCATGTAGAGGACAAAGGCCAGTTCCTAGAATAGAATATCCAAGGTGCTGAGCAAGGCAGAGAAATGCTACAATCTGGATGCGATTTTCACGGCAGATTCACCATGATTTCAATTTGAAGGGAGGTTGTGGGTTATCGCATCGATTCCCAGGCTCTTATTTCTTACTTTTCTGCAATGTGTTGCATGTTAATTTCTTTTGGGGAAAAATCTGGAAGCTTGAAACTGGTCAGTGTTAGTGGACGATCATGAGCATCTTAGAGAGAGCTTATATTTTTCTCTAACACTTTCATTCAGCAAGAGGGTTTTTGTGACCTTTGGATGTTGAATTGGGGGGGGGGGGGCTGGTGAATGCTGATCAGCTTATTTGTGCAGAGGGATGAGCTTGGGAATGAGTACGTGTACATGTGTGCATGTGCCCGTATTCGTGCATCTGTGGAAGCCCAGCTCAGCGGTTTCCCCCCGAAGGCAAGCTGTTTGAGAGATCAAGCTGGGACCACCATGCGGGATTAAGCAAACATTGCCCTGTGAAAGCAAAGCTTTGTGAGAGCCACAGGCTGCCTGTGTGTGCCAACATTTCTCTGAGAGTGCAGAGGACACACACCATACTGTGGAGCAGTGCTTCTCATTCCCCAAAAGCTTCTAGTTGTAGGGACTGAAGGTTATGAACGGGGAGACCTTACCCATCGTTCAGCAATTATGGTAACAGCCTCACTTCTGGATCTCCGGTCAATGACGGCTCCACTGACACGCCGGGTGATACCTGTATTAGAATACGTTACCAGGTGAGGTTTGGCCGGGGAGTGTATGAAGCGGTTTAGGGTGAAGCACTGTTAGACAGGTGAGACACAACTCCAGAGGGTAGGAATGGTTTGTCTGGGCCACAGGGCAGACCTGGATGGTTTCAGCAATATGACTGGGTGTCCTAACCTGGCGTTGGGGTTCCCTGAAGAAGTGGGAAACACTGATATGGGATGCTTGTTGGTTTCTAATCTCACTTTGCATGACTTGTGCGAGAATTAAACAATAGTATTTCACAAGTTTGAGAGAAATAAAACAAAGTTTGGCCTGGTAGTTCTTCTGCTTCACAGCTTAAGCTCTGTGTTTAGATGTGGGTTAGAGTCAGGTTCAGTTTGTCTGTAGTTTGCATGTTCTTCCCTTCTATCTCTGTGGGTCCAAAGATATGTGTTTCTGGTGGATTGTTGCCTCAGACTTGCTCATCGTGTGTGCTTTTATGAGGCAATGAGTGTGTTATTGCCTCATGATGTATTCCTGCTCAATTCAGCGAACTCTGTTGTCTTGTGTTTGGACTTAAGACCACTGCAACTCTGCATCGGTTACGCATTTGTTAATGATCATTGGATAAATGGATAGATTTATGAAGTTTCTTAGTGTTAAGAATTAACTATGAATGCACCACCAGTTTCTGGATCTGAGGGAGATTTCCGTCAGGTTCTCCCAGCATTGTGGTTGCTCTCTTGCCACATCCCTTGAAATGGTGCCCTTGTGGGGTTGTGTATTCACGTTGACACGCTTGCTCACTCGACGCTGCTCTCCGTTTTCCGCAGGCCTGCCACACGGGGATGCGCTCCTACATTTACAACAGGAACTCTGTGGTTGGCTCGCAGGCCGAGCACAGCGGTATGCGCACGTACTACTTCAGCGCCGATACGCAGGAGGACATGAACGGCTGGATCCGCGCCATGAACCAGGCGGCCCTCATGCAGCCCCCAAGCTTCAGCAGGTCAGTTGGAGATGGTTGCAGAGTCCCTCTGGTCTGTGGCTATACGACGGTGAGGACAGCTTGGACGTGCAGCGCTGCTGTTTGACAAAGTGTCCGTTCAACTGTGCCAGCTGGCAGTGAGCGAGCGAGCGATCCTCACCCAGCTTGGACACCTCACACCCTGGCAGGCTGTAAACACTACTATGGCATGCTGGCAGACAGGGAGATGACAGGGTTTGTGCCCTCCTTGTGAAGCTGCCTTACAAAAGTCAGGATACATAGTTTGACTGACCCTTTTTTGTTTCCTGTTAAGCTGTGTTAAGGATATGTGAGCAGCCGATGGCATAGTGGTTAAGAACAATACCTTGTACTCGATAGATGCTCCAGCCCCACCTTGTATTGTAGCATCCCCGAGCAAGGTACTTATCCTGAACTGATACGGTAAAAATTACCTAGCTGCATAAATGGGTAAACTGTTAAGCTAAGCAGCTTAACATAGTAATTGTTTCAGAGAAAAGAGCCGAATAAATACATGTAAATGAATTGTTTTTATCGCCCTCTGTTGTATTTGGTTTTCATTCGCCTACGACCCGCGGACGTATTTAATAACTTGTGGATAATTGGTGAACTTAGGGATAGCTAGATAGTTAAAAATGCCTGAATCGGAGAACGTGGGGGGGCTGTTAGTTCTTCTGATTTGCAAAGATTCGGCTTTTTGTGTGTGTGTGTGTGTGTGTGTGTGTGTGGGTGGGTGGGTGGGTGGGGACAAGAGGGTATGTTGTCACACTCAGGACCATTTGTGATGAACCATTGCCATCTAGAGGCGTGTGGAACGCAACACCATAGCGCTCTGTCCAATAGAGGGCACTGTCTTTTGTGTCTGCTTTGGGTGCATGGTGTCTATTTTATCTATTCATCTATTTAACTTGATTCATTTATTGTTCCTGTTGAGGTCAGGACCTTAATAATTTTCAGAATGTGAAAAAACAGGAAACGTTTTGGACTGATACTGATGAAATGGCGAAGCTGGTTCACAAGAGATGGTTCATGGGTTTTTTTTCTTCTGGTGGCAGCAGAAACACAGTTGGCATTGGTTCCTCCTTTGCAAAGTTCCCTGCAGGAATTAATGATGTTCCATACTATTTTCTTCTTGACATGTATGCATTTGCTAATTTTTACTGTATATGATTTGTGGTTTTTTCCACATGGACAGAGGAGATGCAGGATGTCAGAAATTAATGTGTTTGGTTCTTAGTTTGTAGGTTTTTGAATTTTACCTGGGGCACCAGGGTAGTACAGCAGAGCTATCACCTTGCTTCCAGTTGAATGACTTGAGTTTGAGTCTCTGCTTCTACTGTATTACCCATGGGTAAGGTACTTACCCTAAAGTGAAGCTGTAAAAATTACCCTGCTGTAAAAAAAAAAAAAAAAAAAAAGGAAAATTACTGTGGTAACAAATAATGGTAGTCAGTTAGGGAAAATTTCAGCTAAGCGAGTAAGTATTAAATTCTAAAATAAAATGCTAAATGAATGCTCTATGAACCATAAAATCATAGTTTTGAGAGTACAGGTGAACCTTGTTTTGCCCTCTTAATTCATTACCGAAAATTCTGTGCTGCTATTAAATGATCTGGTGTGTTCTAGGGAAACTGCATATTCCAGGGTTGTGTGTACTGGAATTTACCTGCAATTTCATACTTATAATTAACATACATGGTAAACAATGAAGCCAGTCAACTTCTGGAGTTCTGGTGATTGACAGGTAGAAATCCCACCCTTCACTGTGCTCTGCACACTGTGCGGTCTCCAGGTCCTTGATTCTGCTTACTAATAATATGTGAGGATGAAATTTGCAGGAAATCTCCCCGCTGACATGTTTTTATTTCCCACTCCAACTTCCTGAGGTGAAAAATATGGTGACAAATGACGCCGCTTTAATGCGCTCTGTGTTTTCTATGAAAAATTGCCTTTTGGAAATGCTGTTAGTTTCTGTTCCACAGGTTTGCAGCAGCAGTTTAACCTTTTAATTGCTCAAAATTTCTGAATTTTTTTTAATGCTCTTTGGATGGATTTGTGCTGTATGCACAGTAATTTTCTAAATAACAGCCATTTTTTTCCTTTGTTTTAACAGTTTAACAAGACGCTGATATTTCTTATTCACGTAAACATTTGAAACGCGACGGAAGTTGGTTGTTCTGATGCATTAAGTGCTGTGTGGCATTAGTTTTATTTTTCTTTTGGAAGAATGCTTAAATATCACAGTTTTGTTGGTTTCATCTGATGCCCTCACAGAGAGATGGACAAGGGAGAACGACTGGTGGTTCCGCAGACCAATCATATCAGCAGCCAGCAGAAGAGCCCCTCCCAGCCCAAAGGTTTACATTGGCAGGATCAAGGGGATGGTGAGCTGGTGGGGTCCGAGAAACCTGTAGAGGTCTGTGAGGGTCCTGGGGACAGAGAACGCTATGGTCCCATCAGGGAACCGTCAGAGAACCGAGGACAGGCCAGATCTTCCTCCAGAGCGGGTGATATGGTCATGGGCTCCCCGGAGTTGGCCCCACCCACACACAGGAACGGCCTCCCCCCCGAGCAGAATGGCACTGGGGTGTACAAGCGAGGCCTGGTCCCACGGACAGACACTGAGAAGCAGGTGCAGAGGAAAACCAACCTGGCGCATGTGGAGAAATGGGTGAAGGTGCAGAAGGGAGACACCAAAAGGTGAGGGGGTGATCAGGTGTGGTGTTGGGGTATGAGTTTCAGTCCAGTGATTAAAAACAATGAGGCTCAACAGCCCTGACACAAATATACTCGCAACTGCTTCCCCACATTCTGCATGCATAACTGACGGTGAGAATCACTTAAAACACAAGTCAAGTTTCACAGTGGGACACCCTTGTGGATTCTTGGTGAACTTTTCTCTCTTTTAGTGGTGAAGATTTTAGTACCCGCTGCAGTGACAGCATTAGTGTGACAGCTAAGATCAGTAAGTGTGTAGGCGATGGGTGAAATAACTAAAAGCAGTACACAGGAATGTATTCCCCTCATTTTTTCCTGCTGATAACTGGATTTGAAGCGGCAGTAAGTTGACCAGCAACAATCTTACACTTCACCAGCTGCTGCTCCTGTCTGCCCAGTCTTCTTTCTTACCTGTTTTGAACACACTTTGTCCTACTGCGCTTCCAGCCATCCTGCCACTGAGCTCACGCTGCCCCGCAGGACCCCTCCCCTGCACCCCAAGGCAAGTGGTGCAGACACCTATCAGTCGCTGCCAAAGTCATCCCGGCATTCATCTGCTGGTACCCCTCCTTCAGTGCCCCGCAACCTGCCCAGTGACTACAAGTATGCGGCGGACCGCGTGAGCCACCTGCGCATGTCGGCAGATGAGCGCGTTGCCACCAAAGAGGGCACCGTGTGGCAGCTATATGAGTGGCAGCAGCGGCAGCAGTTCCGGCACGGCAGCCCCACTGCGCCACTTTATGCTGACAGCGCCGCCTTCCGGGTCACGCTGGAGGTGCCACGTTCTATTTCTGTACCCCCCTCTCCATCCGACATACCTCCGCCAGGGCCCCCTTCCAGAGGCTTGTCCCCTCGGAGACCCCACACGCCTGCGGAGCGAGTAACCGTCCGGCCGTTGGATGAGCAGCCAGCTGTGGACAAAGCCCCCCCTGGGTCCCCTCAGCAAGTCCACACCCAGCTTTCCAAGGTGAGAAACAAGTTCTCCCAGTCATACCAGGGGCAGTCGTGCCAGCACAACTCTACCAAACACTATGAGAAACAGTCCTAACCTCAGGGGGCAGTGAGATCACATGGTGACCCCAGAGGGCGTTTGCAGAAGCTGTGGAAGCAGGGAGTTCCCAGGGACAGCCAGCAGAGGGGAGGCCTTTCATGGTGCTGTGAGAAATGCTACATTCGCACGGTCTCTGAATGCCAGGTGCTGCGGCCTGTGACCCCCAGCTGCTTGCAGACACCCCCCCCCCTCCAAGGGCCCCATTCCCACAAACCCCAACATTTCCCCACCCGCCTACCCACACTCATCCAGCACAAGTGAACGGTGTCAGCGCTTCCATCACTCATCTGTCCTCCATGGTCCTTTCATGAGCCAACCTTACTAATTACACCTCCACAATTAGACACTCGGCAACATGTCGGAGCACATGCCACTCGGAGGGCGAATCCGTTCTCTCCGCAAGATCTCATCATATTAAAGGGTCAAGTAGAGGATATATTTAATAGGGTGACTTTAGCAGCGCTGGATGCCTAGAACCAATGCCCTGTTGTGAGTAATTATTCCTCTCTGTAGGGAAACTTTGTTTTGGTGCATCTTGCAGCTTTGTGGGATGGTGTGTTTATTTATGTATTTCACTTTTTTCTTCTCAGCGAATGTGTGCGCTGTGTTTGTGTTTTCCCTGCCGGTCCAGGGGAAATACGGCAAACGTATGATTAAAGAAAGCAAACGTTATCAGGGGCCAGCACAGTGTGCTGAGGGCCATTTAGCACCCAATAACCGGCCCGCTTTTCTCTAATATCAGCAGTGCGTGTCTTCAGTCTGATCTCTCATTTAAATAAAAAACCTATTATACAGCAAAAAAGCGGTGCCCAGGGAATTGGCGCCGAGAAATCTTGTGGTGCTCTTCTTGCTGGTAGCAAACAAATGTTGTTTTAAGAACGCAGGTTGCAGATAATTTATGTGTAACTAATTAAATCTCTTGTTGTTTGTGTCCTTTTAAGGCCTGGGTGGTACTCTGGCAGTTATGTGAACCTTATGGCGATTGAGTCTCCAAAGGCCCCCTCTCCGCAGCTAATTCAAATAACTGGGTTGGGGGAATAGAAAGAAGCAGATACGGTCTGATCAGCATTACTCAACTTTCCCAAACAGTCTTTTGCAAAGTCTTCTTCCATTAGCAATTGAATATTAACCAGCTGCATAGCCATTACTGATGGGATGCAGATGTATGATGTGCATCTGGTTAGGACCCAACACTCTCCCTTGGTTTAAGTAGTAACAAATGTGGATTCTCCACAAGGTTTACTGTGTACTTCAATTGCAGTAATTCTGAACCAAGAACAGTGGATGTCAATGAACATGGAGACAGATTCCTGAGACTTACACTTCTTATTTCCCCATATAGACTTCTCAGATCGAGAGGCGATCGATGCCCCCCATGGGGTACATAACTCACACAGTCAGTGCCCCCAGTCTACACGGCAAAACGGTAAGGAGCCGGTCACCTCAAGCCTCCTCTCTTAATAAACACATCTTTGATTTATGGGTAATACAGTATCAGTGTGTTGTGGATGTTTGTGAAATGGGTAACAAGATATTATGTAATTTTTTTTTTTTAACTATTAATTCATTTATTTTTATTTTAAATCTATTTTGTGCACTATGTATCTGCTGCTTATTAAAACAGGAGTGCTGCCATAGATTTTGGCGGCAGCAGGCAAGATGGAGCACCTTTATGTGGTTTGTTTCGAAACAGGCTTGTGTCAGTTTGTGTGAAGACCATTCGGTTTGAACACCTACCCGTTATCAGCCGCATCCTTTCCCCATTTCCTGTTCCTCCTGATAAAACAGTGATTTAAATAAGCGCTGCTCTCTCTGCCCCCTCAAACCTGGCCTGCAGCCAGAGGAGCTGACTCTGCTCCTCATCCAGCTCAGGAGACACCAGGCCAAGATGGCCGGCATGCGCAACGACATGCTGGCCCAACTGCAGCGGTTCGGTGCCGCCTCCGGGCTGGGCTTCCAGGTCAGGGCTGCTTTCCCTGCCCCTTTGTCCTCTGAGCGCATGCCGGGCCTCCCCTTCCATCAGATCGCCAGACCCGTTGGTCTTGCTTTGTTTTAGTTGCGTTTCGGTTGCTGCACGCCAGCATGGAGGGTCGTACCTGCTCATCTCATGCTCACAGCAGCGCAAACTGCAGCTCTTGGTGCTCCTGTCTGTGTGTGCGTCTGACTGCTGCCTTCTGCCTCTTGCATTTTGCGTCTCACTAAACGTCTTAAATTTCGCCCAAACTTGAAACGCTTCAGATGGCAATTTTTTTTTCCAAAATTGCCAAACTGTTTGTTTTGAAAGATGCTACACTTTTTTCCAGTATATTCTTTATATAGTTTTGTTCTTTGAGTTGTGAGGTCTCACAGCATGGACAAGAGTTTTGAGAAATGTTTTTTGTTTAAGATCTTTTTCTGAAAAGCTGGTTTTGCTCAGCCATTGATCGCCAAGGACCCCGTTGAAACGTCCCCATTAACTGTGCAGAAAACTTGTACATACTAACGTCTTTTTGTCAGTTGGGTTTATGTTCAAAACAGCTGTTTAAATTTGTGGGGAGTAGAGAAGCATGACACAATTCTGAAGCCTGCATAGCAGAATATGAGAAATGTACAGGTTTCCTGTCCTTAGGGTGTTGATTTATTATTTTGTTATCAAAGTTTAACGTTGAAAAGGATGAAATGGTGACAAGAAACTTTTGAAGACCGCTAATATAGCCTGAACAATGAAGTGTAGGCAACACTATGGCAGTTCATCCTAGAAACCTGTAAAATGAGTTTTGTACTGAAGTGAAGCCACCATTTAGACCCAAGCTTGTAAAATAATGTGATGGCCTCCTTTGATCTCTCTAACAATAGCGTTAATGAGTTCATTGGTTAGACAGAGAAATCCTGATCAATAGTCACCTGATCAATGGTGACCTTGCTGGACCATGTTAGCAATAAGCATCACTCTCATCACCCTGTGCCGCTTCCTGTCACATGACTTGTCTCTTCACTCCCCACTTGAAGGCTGATGATACTTACATGCAGCTGAAGAAGAACCTGGAGTATCTCGATCTGAAGGTGGGAGAGCTGCCAAAGCAGAGATGCATCCTCCTCCTACTTCGCCTATTCCCAACCTGCCTTGGTCTCCATTGCTTTACACTAGTCTTTACACTACACCTGTCACCCGCTCTCCATAGTTGTCCTCTTCTGTCTGTTGTGCAAGAAGGTGTTTGCCTCTCAATAACATGAGATGCTGCCTGTTATGACCACAGGGACCATTAACCTCCTTCTTTAACTTGTTAGCAGGTAGGAAAACTAATGTGACTAACTGCTTTTCAAGATGGTTGTCAGCTATATGATTACTTAAACTGACCTGTTAGGTTCTACTACAGTTTTCAAAATGCAGAATAGTTGGTTTATGGGTTCAATGAAGCATGTTAGGAATTTAATATCTCTACATTGTACGTATGGCTGTATTGATGGGCACCGGTCCTGGTACCATTTAAATACACCTTAGTACACGTCATTATAATGCTGTTGGCAGCTCAACATTTAGCACAGGTATATGTAGTTCTGTTCCTCAGACAGATGCTCAAATATATTGTTTTGCTAAGTCGGCAGAAACTATGTGCTCAGAATCCAGCAAAAGTTTTAAATATTTAAAATTTGCATGACAAAAGCAGTAGACCTGTGTTAAATATAGAAGGAATTGTACAAGAATTTTAAGAATGCATGTGAAAAAATCTAGTTTGGTAATGACAGCATATTTTTCCTTTTGCTACTTTTTTGCACTGGTGTGAAACTGAACCCCATATCTGATAAGAGACCCAGCACAAATGTTGCTGCAAAATTTGAAACCCAACCTGAACCCAAAAATCAGTTTCTTTCCTCTCAGTGTGAGGAAACACCTGCACACATAGAGGCATGGTCTTACAGCGATTTGCACGTCTGCTTTGCACTTCAGTTGATAGCCATGTTCTTTAAAAAAAAAAAAACAAAAAACTAGAACCAGAAACATGTGTACTAAACAAGTTATAAGCAAAGTGAATGTATGCTCTCGTCTTACTGATTTCAGCTATCTTCTGTGTTGTGCGTGAGCCAGTGCACAAGTATTTATCATTTTTGTTGAATTGATTATCTTACATCAAATAATTATCATACTGTAATAGGCTGTATTTTCATAAGGGACAGCAGCCTGCATATTCAGGTTAACATGGAACAGTGGACCACGATCACAACACAGCAAAGTATCACAAGAAACAATTCGTCTTACTGGTTAGTAGTGACAAAGTACTTGGTATGGGAATATTAGTTGTTAATTATATTTTACAAATGAACCAGGCTGAACAGTCAAATGAACTGAACTTGAGTGTAAAAAAGCACTTAACAGTCCAGAATTATTTTCAATCGTGATGTTCTTCATTAATGGGAGATTTGAAGGAAGAGAATTGCATCGCAACCCCTACGCTGTACGTGACCAGTGAGCTTTTTGATCTTCTGGTTGTTACCACCAGCTCATGATGTCTCCATAGTGAAGCTGTTTCCAACTCAATGGGCATTTTGAGTAGTTGTCCCTTTATGAGTTTTCATTTTCCTTCCTCCATCATGATCCATCAGCTATTTGGGCTTTTACACACAGGCAATAAAGAGGTCAAGCAAATAGGTGCATAAAATGATGTACTAATTTCTTGTGATAAATATAAAGTAATAGTAATTAATTTTCACTTGTTAGGAAACAAATCCAACCTGAGCCTGAAGTTCTATGTGGAAAAACCATCGTGATCCTGTACTGAAACCTGATGCGCTGGTTGGGGGTCAACTACATGAGTTGGATAGCAGAGCTCCATATCGCAGCAAGTGCAGGTTTACCCCTGAGAGCTACTTGGATGTAAGCATCTCTAGGAACAGCATCCCGTAGGAATGAACTAGACCTCATCTGTTCCAGGAAGTGCTCAGAGACAAGAAGTTGCTTCCTTGTGGTTATTGCAGTGGTTTAGTTCACCGTCAAGTATTAACCTGATCCCTTCATTGGATCAGAAGAGCTTGACTGAGAATGAATCCTGCTCTCCACTGTTGCTGTCTGCTGTGTGTATGTTGCACATCCGTTGATCACATTCAAGAGTTCCTAGAAGTCGAACTGGATGCTGATTTGAATGGGAGACAAGATGTTCTTCAACCAGCCTTCTCTTTCTTACAGATGGTATTAATGTATGTTTACATTATGTGATACAAGCCTTTTATTTCCATTTAAAACAGATGAAGCGTGTCGAACCGTTGATCCTCGTGGTTGACAATGTGTTACAGTCGACTCAAGGTTTTCTGTCCCGTTACAATGTAAGGCCCGCGTGCTCCCCAAGGTGTCGCTCTTGAGAGAATGTACCACATTCCAGCCCCGTGTGTCGTGTGTTTCTGTTGGGAACCTAAGCGTAATCTTGCGTGAGAGGGCTCGCCATTGTACTCCTGTCAATGTGCGTGTTGGAATGGCCCTGTAATGGCCGCATGGCGCCAGCTGCACGCTGCACTGCTCACACTGTCCTTCTGTTAAAACGTGCCTGTTGGAATAACTGCAGTCATTTCCACCGTGGTGGAGGCCTTCTTGAAAAATATATCCCAGCACAGACAAATTTCAGAGCACTCTGTCTCCTCTTGTTACAAAAAGCGGCACTTCTGAAAAGACATTTTAAATGTATTTATTTACATTTGCTTCACTGTTTAATAATAAGCCTAATAATAAACAAAGCAGTCTTGCACTATATTTTTTAAAGTTTATCACAGCTATAGCCATGGAATAAATTAAGGGAAGCATGCGAGATTCTTTTTGTGTTGTTTGTGGCTGACAGTGGGGTTCAGAACAGAACAAATTATGAAAAAAAGTTGCAGTGCCAGTGATGTTTGTAAGATGCGGAGTCGGGGTACTTACTGCTAAAATTGATTGATTTAGCCATGTAGTCAAAAAAAAAATCTCAATTTCATTTATTTCTGGGTGTATTTTTAAGGTTAATTCATCGAGAATTTTTTGTTTGGTTCATGCAAGGATTGGTTTTTATGGGTGTGGACATAAAAGATACTGAGCCTGGTTTGTTTGATTCAGACTTTTTGTAAATAAGTTTATACATCTGAACTTAGCATAGTTTCAGACCAGCTCTTCTACTAACCAGCATATCTAATTTAACTGGATGTCACTGTAGGGTTAATGGTGTCAGATATGGCTTTGTGGTTAAGTTTGTGGGTTTTTTTTTTTTTTTAAAAAAAAACCAGAAAAGCTTACTTTTTTTTGTTTTGATGTTGCCTTGTCAGGTTACTGGAAGAGAACGTTTAAAAGACAAAACTCCGAGACCAGTGAAGATAGCTGAAAGTGACGTGGATGTGAGTATTAAATTCTGTTTTCTTTGAACGCTGCGCTCACCCCCCCCACCCTCCCCCAACCCAAAACAACACCCTGCCCTCATTTCACATCTTTTCTTTCTTCTCCCCACAAACGGCGTTTTACTGAAATGCACATTTCAGTACTCTTTACGCAGCGGGTGCCGCTGTAAACAAAAGCTCCGCAACAAATAAACAAACAAACAAACGAATGCCGTGGGGAGGAGAAGCATCTGACATACAGAAAGGAGATGATCATTGAGAGCTTTTACATCTTTCTTTCAATCTAAAGGGAAAAATACATGCAGTGGGATTTTATGTTTTGAGTTGTTAAATTTTTCAGTTTGATTTGTGCAACCCTTGTATTTTTGCGTTATTTGATTATTTCTAATACAATCAGAGGTGTATAAACTGGACGTCCTGCCTTTTCATCAGAAAGATTGTTCCAGTTTAACAATTTATAAGAGTGCTCCATTTGTCTGAATGATGAATATTTGATATAATTAAAACAACAATATCTCTGCAGCTAAATAAAAACAGCTTAATTATTAATTTAACAGAATGATAAATAAGCATTGAAAAAATATCACTGTTTGCGAAAGTCTGTAAACTAGGCAGTGAAGCACTCGTGTGTGTGTTTTTTTTTTTTAAACTCCTCCTTCTGTCTTCAAGTTGGTTTTTGTTTTTAAAATCTAACCCACTTTTTGCAGAGAAGTGATCTTGTAGCCAGTAAGTGCTGAGGCCATGTATGAAGCCTCAGATGCTCAGAAATCGGGGTCTTCAGTAGTTTTGGCTGTTTCAACACATTTCAAGGGCACTGAATAAACAACAGCATTTGTAGGGTTTGCAAAAAGTAGGATGCTTTGTATTTCCACATTTATTTAAGATGGTGAACTGCAGTCTGTCAGTTTGGAGGTGCTGTTCTGGTGTTCGTGGGGGAACTCCGATTAAATGCATCTAGTGTAATGGCAGCACAGTGGTTGCGGAAGTGGTATGAGGCTTCCCATCCCACAAGGTCCTACTGTTGTACCATTGAACAAGATGTGTGAATTACTTTCATTCTTTGTCAAAGGGAAAAATTTCTGAAGTATAAGAGGGGAAAACATTAGCTAGGAAGCTAAAATTAGTAGTGACTGAACACAACCCAACAGCTGGGGTAAAATGGCTCTGTCTCTTGTGCAGGTAAAGCTGAGCAGACTGTGTGAACAAGACAAGATCCTCCAGGATCTCGAGAGCAGGATTCGTATGCTGAAGGAGGACAAGGTACCAGAGGGAAAGAGTCTCCCTGTACTGTTCCCTATGCCTATGTGCTTCATGTTCAGTTGTATTGGCTGCAGCCAGAATGAGCGGTTGGTTGGTGCCCAGGGATCACACAGATGGCACGAGTAAAGCCTCCCAGTTTAGGAAAGGAGAACAGGGGTGTCAGGATGCTGGGAGGTGCTTGTATTAACTGCCACTTGTGGTTCATTCCCATCAGGACAAGCTGGAGTCAGTGCTGGATGTATCCCACCAGCAAATGGAGCAGTACCGTGACCAGCCAGCCCACGCCGAAAAGATTGTCTACCAACAGAGGCTGTTGCAGGAAGATGTGGTGCACATCCGGGCTGAGATCTCCCAGCTGTCCACGGTAAGCCTGGTGATATCCGTTCTGGCCTGAACCACAGTTGTCAGCTTGGGGAACCCCTGGGTAGCTCATGCATACAAGGGTGACATCAGTGCTTACATCAGTGCTGGCAGATGGCAGAAAATGTATATCATGGAAAGACAATGAGTTCTTAAATAAGCTTCAATGGTGTCCTTCATGCAGGAGATGGAGAATGCCTGGAGGGAGTATGGCCATCTTGAAACAGATGTGGAACAGCTTAGAGAAGCTCTGCAGAATCAGATGAGCCGCAGCATCCTCTCCCAGGTTAGCACCTCCCGGAA